>OZ005606.1:14117500-14602500 GCA_963930655.1 Myrica gale
AGGTATTACGTTTTTTTTTTAATTAGGTATCCGAGTCAGTTTAAGTTAGGAGTAGTCCCAAAAGATTGGTATTACTTGTGATGTTTCTGAATTTGAGACTTTAGAGGGAGCAAAACCACCAAGATTGAAGCTTAATGACTAGGCCAACTCTTTAAGATTAGCTCTCTGTATACTTGAAATCTATATGATCTCTAATTTTTCGAGGTGAATTGAATCATGATTAAAGATAAATAGACACATCATACACTTTTTTAAAATATACAATATTTGTTGGGTGTTATTTTATATTTAATGGACTCAATTGTCTCGTAGAAAGGAAAAATTTTTGACAAGAGACCCTCAAATTATGTATTTGAATAATATGCCACAAGTAATGCATGTTGGACGTATAAAACAAATACCAGACAATGGACTAAATTAATTGTTTTCAAAATTTTAGTAAATTTTTGGGTTGGTGTTAAAAAAAATTGTATTAAAATCAGTAAAAGAGTGATAAAAGAAAAAGAAAAATGTTAAAGTGTTCTATAAAAGTAAAATTTTAAATAAATTTTAATAATATTTTAATTTGGCAAATGCCAAATGTATCTACTAGGGGTGAACGTATTTGGGCCGGGACCGACTGGGCCGACCGAAACCGGCCCAGAACCGACTGGGCTGGCCGGTTATGGTCCGGCCCGGTTCGGCGGTCGGTCCCCCAAAACCCAGAACCGAACCGACCCACGGTTTCATCCTTTTTATTTACGAACGACGTCGTCCCCCCTGCAAACAAAACGTCGTCCCCGACTCCCCCCCTAAAACAAAACCCCAGATCCTAGCCGCACCCTCCCCTCAGCCCTAGCCGCACCCCTCCCCTCAGCCGCCCCGCACCCCTCCGGCGTCTCTCAGCTCTCTCTCTCTCTCTCGGCGTCTCTCGGATCTCTCTCTCTCGACATCTCTCGGCGTGTCTCTCTCTCTCGGCTTCTCTCAGCTCTCTCTCTCTCTCTCGGCGTCTCTCAGCTCTCTCTCCGCCTCTACACCTCACAAGCTTCCAGGTCCAGATCTCTCTCACTCGACGATTTCCTATGTTTGCTGTGACTTGTTTAGTTTATTTAAGATTTGCCATTGATTTTTTGTTTCTCTGATTTATGAATTGTAGTTTAGTGTGGATTGTAGTTTAGTGTTTATTATTGAAGAATATTAATAGATTTGAAATTTTGAATATTTGCATTTTACAGGGTGATTTACAAGGTTCGGCTAATAATTTCGTGTACTACTGTGCTGTTGCCGAGAATCAAATTAGGTTTGTATTTCTCATTTTACTATGTTACTGTTAGTTTATGATAGAGATTGAAAGTTAGGATTATGTTGGTTCTGTGGAGATCGGAGGTCAGGGCTGATTTGGTGTTAGATTTGGATGAATTTTTGGTTTTGTTTTGTTGGATATTTTTGCTGATTGGATGACTCTTGCAAAGACCGGTAGTATCTCAGTAGATAGGATATCTTGTAAATAATGGCAGTTTATTCTCTCTGGCAACAGTGAAGGTAGAATTAAAAATGATCGAACTCATGGAAAAAGAAAATCAATTGAAATACTCTCAGTGCTCTATTTGTTGTTTGTTGTACTTTAGTGCACTTAAAGGCAATGAAGGTCATTAGATACAAAACATTGCCATCCATTAGTCATCATTATAATATGTGCAGTTCAAGTTTGCATTCTCAACTTGCTGCTGGACCAGACTTGTACATATTAGTTTAGCTTGCGTACTTGTACGTAAGTTCTTAAAAGAAACCTGCTGCTGCATCAAACTTATACATATTAGTTTAGCTTTGCTTACTTGTACATAGGTTGTTAGAAGTTCGCTGTCATGTACAGAAGGTAGTTAGCTGGAGTAGAATTGGCAGGTGCTTCTATTCAGTTTGAGCTGAAGATTTCAATTCAGTTTCTGTGTGAAACTTGTGAAGATTTCAATTCAGTTTCTGTGTGAAGATTTAATGCTGATTTGTTGTTGTTGGATTGTTTGTTAATTAGTGTTTTATTTTTATTTTTAATGTGATCTAGATGGAAGAGACTCCAACAAGTATCCCTGATAATGAGACTTCCAATAATGTGATTGATATTAAAGATGAGATGGATGAGGTGCATATTGATCTTGATGATGATAACCCTAGTATTAATACTGCCCCTAGTCGACCTTTTGCTAAAAGGAAAGAGTCTAGAGATTCTTCATTAGTATGAGAACATTTTACAAAGGTTGAGGGTTTGCCTGCTCATTCACCTAAAGCTGCGTGTAACTATTGTGGGAGACAATATTATTGTCATTCTAAGAGAAATGGAACCTCATCGATGATAAGTCACTTGGAGAATCAGTGTAAAAAATATCCTTATCGGTTTGGGGTGGCTGATAAAAATCAGCCCACATTGAGCTTTGATAAGAAACCTGAGGGAGAGGGGAATAGTTCTAGTTCTATGATCATGCATAGGTATAATGCTGAGGACGTTCGACAAGCAATTGCTGAGTGTGTTATTGGTTATGAACACCCATTTAGAGTTGTTGAGGGTCGTTGGTTTAGGAGTCTTTTGAAGAAGTTTGAACCTAGATTTCAGTTGTCATCTCGTATAACGGTTGCTAGGGATTGTTTCAAGATCTACAATGTAGAGAAAGCAAAGTTGAAAAAATCTTTGAAGTCACTTTCTAGTAGAGTTTGTCTCACTACAGACACTTGGACTTCTAATCAGAACTTGAATTATATGTGTCTCACTGCGCACTTCATTGATGATGATTGGAAATTGCACAAGAAAATTATCAACTTTTGTTTGGTTGCTAATCATAAAGGAGATACACTTGGGATGAATATTGAGGCGTGTCTTCTTGAGTGGGGTATTGCTAGTAAGATTTTGACTGTCACGGTTGATAATGCCTCTTCAAATGATGTTGCACTTGAATTTTTAAAGAGACGCTTGAAACCCAACATTGTCCTTGATGGAAAATTTCTACATATGAGGTGTTGTGCCCATATTTTGAACCTTGTAGTGAATGAGGGATTGAAAGAATATGATGAATCTATCATAAGGGTGCGCAATGCAGTGAGGTATGTGAGATCTTCTCCAGCTAGGATGGATAGGTTTAAGAGATGTGCTTAAAAAGATAACATAGAATGTAAGTCTATGTTGTGTCTTGATGTTGCCACAAGATGAAATTCTACTTATCTGATGTTGGAGAAAGTAGGGAAACGAAATTCTAGCATGAGTTTCTTTCAAAGTTTTTCACTCCAATTAGGAGAACCGACCTTAAAAACAAGACAAAAAAAACATTGAAAAATAGCTAAACGAATAACATATGGGGGAACACACCTACTAGTACTCTTTCCTCAAAAGATTTTTGTCGGGTCTATAAAATATGGACTGGAACTAAAACCGGATCTGTTAAAAATACCAAAAACAAAAGCAATAAAAAATTAGCCACATTAGAAATAGATATGCATCTTTCCAATTCAGTGTTATTTAAAATCTCCATGTTTATCGAAATTCTCATCAAATTAACAAAAGAGTTAAAGAGTTTTGAGGAAGGTATAAAGATGTGAGGAACAGAATATACGACAGAGAGAAGATGAGGAACAAGTTGTAGGATATTCGAAGTGAATATTCTGAGAGCATATTCCATTGGAAGGATGGGATTTTGAAATGGAGACCAATGCCCCCACACAAGTGGGCTGCTCGTGGATGCCCATAAGATGCGTTCTCTCACGTCACATCGATTTTGTTGATCTGCCTTGAACATCTTTTTCCTCAAACCTTTTTCTCTAAACGATCCGTTTGGGACCTTTCGATGGGTTTGTTTGATTCCCCCACTCCCCCACTTCCGTTTCTCACCCGGCATTGAGAATCCCCTTTCTGCCTTCCTCTCTATCCCCGGACGCCTCTCCTTTCTATCTTTTAGAGAAGGATTCAGATACCCAATTTTTTGCCACATTTTTTAAGGTGTTCAAAAATTTCAAAATGAGCAGAGAAGATACACGCGCAGGGGACATGACATGTCCTATGCATCGAATTCAAACATTGTGTCACTACGCCATTGGCGACAATATATAAGTATAATTCTCAATTTCTTTGTTCTGTTAAAAAGTTGAGTCTCACGTGGGAAAGAAATTACAGGTGCGAGATGAACCCTACAGTAGAATCCTAGAGAGGGAGACCCAAGAGAAAAGGCCTATTGAATCAAGCTTCAATTTGAGAGGGATCGAATCCAAAGAGGAAGCGGAAGCAAGGGATCACTACAAAAAAGAAGGCCGGAAATCACTTTTAAAGGTCAAAAAATCGCTGCTATATCTCCGTCGCAATAGATCTATAGCGACGATTTGCTCGACCGTGGATCTATAGCAATGGTCGACCGCCGCTAAAAGTCTGTGTCAGCATTTTTTTTTGTATGTGGCAATATTTTTAAAATACCACTAATTTTTTCTTATATTTTCCTAATCGGTAATACAAATTTATTTTAATAATCATAATTCGTTGGATGTACAAAATTAAAGAACAAGGAGAATAAAAACAAAATATACTTAATCATTGATTAATAATATTTTACAACAAACACAAGAATCTCTAAAATAATCTAAAAAGTAATAAATTTCTAATATAAAATAACAATACGCAAGGACCGACTAAAATATTCAAATAGAACACAATAAGCAAGAACCAATTAAAATCTTCCTCCTTTAACACATCAACATCCTCTGTCTTGAATTCCTGTAATAGAAAATAAAATATCACATGAGAAATAGAAATAAACAAAAGATTTATGTAAACAAAATACTACTTGTATATAAGGCTATAAGCAACTCTAGATAAAACGGGTAAAAAAAATTTCCCCGCAAAAAATGGAGCATGTTAACTCAGCCAAATTCCTTCAGCTCCCTTGTCACCAAATTGAATCAGAAACCCAAGGTGTTCAAATCTATCCATAGTCAAACACTTGATTTTACCTTAATAGTAACCATAAAACTGCTTAAAAAATGCTGGCATTAAATTCTACATCTAATAGAAAAAAGGTTAGCATGTACTAAAAGACAGGAAAAGAAAAAAAGAAGCAAAACCTCCAGCAAACTCAGTAGTAAAAATTAAAAAAGGCATCAGTTTTACAAACCAAAGATTCTTCGCCTTCCCCTTCCACAGGCTCTCCCTTCTGCTGGGAAAAGAAGGAAAACCCGGGGGTTGAGAAGATAGAAAAAAGAAACATAGGCAATTGACAACAAAATAATGAATCTGCTGTGTCTTCTACAGTTTCTCGGCAACAGAAAGGAAAATGAATTTCATCAATTAAGTAGGAAATTGAAAGCTTTCAACCAAGTGAAAATGAGAGGCAACAAACTTCAACAAATCTTAAGCCACCGTAATCTGGAACTAGTTGAATCACGGAAAGATTGAGGTTTCACATAAACCAGGAACAACAAGGCATACCTTTGAGCTACCAGACAATTCCTTTTTCAGGTTTGCCAGATCATCATCGACTGACGCGCCCTCTAATAATGTAAACTGCAATATCAAGTGTAAAATAGATAAGAACGAGTTCTGAAAAGGAACCATTCAATAAGATGCAATACCCATGATCCTCAACAAGAAACGGAAAGCATAAACATTTAGCAGTATAATTACAGAAGAGCAATGTTTTCAATTGATCTCTCTTGGTCTCTATCATACCAAAGTAATTCAGTGTGTAAGAGTAACTTTTAGCCATGATTTTCATCGAAGATGCCACTAACTATTTTCAGTTTCTCTTCTATGTCTCCTCTCTCTTCTAGTATTTCCCCATTTGCTCTTGTTTTCAGATGAATAAATGCATCTCAATCATCTCTCTGAGACCAGGGCACCACTCCCAGTGGACAAAAAATACATGCCAGTCAACCTCGAGGCATTCACATCACTGGCCCAACTGTATTAAAAAGCCATCCACACTGCACATACTGCTCAATTAGCCCAACCATGATGATAGCCATATTCTCTCACTTACATACACAAATCAATGCTATACTATCAAAGAATACCCTCAATAGGAATATTATATTACATTTATCTTTTTTCCCTTTAATTTCCAAATTTACTATTCCAACAACACTAATGTACTATTCCCACAGTGAGGAGTTTCATAGCACAAATGCAGAATAGTGCACTCAAAATAATTTCAAAGATATCCAGCAGTGAGGAGTTTCAATAGCACAGCGTAGTTCACTCAAATGATTTAGTGAAACTTTGTATCAGCGTAATAAGTTTAAGAAACCACACTATGGAACAGCTCCATACACTATTGGAACTCCAAAATGTAATAATTCCATGTCAAGTGTTGAGATTTTTTCACACTTATTTCCAGAATAAAGTTCCTAAAGGACCTGAAACATAACAACTTCCAAATAGTTTCTGGGACTTACTCTAGTGTTTCTCACTCAGATTATCATTGATCTAAATGCATCATATGTGGTTTACACTTTTCTCTGTTTAGTCCTTAGGGTCCATTTTGCCATGGATATCTATGAGGTAGGGACGATTTTCCTCCACTTTACTAACTGAAGTCGATGTCTGGCTAACAATGATCATAAAAACATAAAATAGAGGGGTAAAGTCATAGTTAGCCCTCTATGTTTGGGCAAAAATCAAATAGCTACCCCTAACTTTCAATCCTACAATTTGAGACCCATAACTTTCAAAACCTATCAATATTCGTCTTCCGTCTATATCAAAAGTTCAATAAGACGGAAAAACATGAAAAATGACCAAAATGCCCTTCCAAGATAAAATTACTAGAAATATTACAAAATTTTTTTATTAAAAATAAAAAATGATATTTTGTAAAAAAAGTAATATTTTTTAAATAAAACTATTGAAACTATTTCAATAATCTATTTATTTTTAATTTATTTCTTAATTTTTTTTATTTTTAAAATTTAGCCTTGGATGAGAGTTTATGTCATTTTGCTTGATTTTGTGTCGGACTTAATACCCAATTTGGACGGAGAGCAAAGTTTGATAAGTTTTGAAAGTTATGGGTCTCAAATTGTGGGATTGAAAGTTATAAGTATCTATTTGATTTTTGCCCAAACATAGGGGTTAACTATGACTTTACCCCTAAAATAAATTATAAAAATATATTAAATAACTTATAAAAATATATATTAAATCAGCAAAATATACCAAATATATATATATATATAGACTTGTATTCTCGTAAGGAGGCCATCTGACTTTCTACCCTTTTCGTGTGATTTCTAGGTCTGACGAGTTAAAGATAAAGATTCAGTCATCCAATAGCTCCAAAATTAGGCTCAATACAAGGTAAAAAATTGTGACCATATAATAAGACAAATCAACTCATAAAATGATACCGAAACACTCTTTTTTTTTTTTGCTAACCTCAAACAAATTCATACAGTTCCGCTAAAGCTGATCTTTCCTCTTATGCAGTCAACGGTCGAAGCAAAGAAAAATGTATCTAGAATAAAGAAAGAGAAAATTACACTTTTCACCCCCCACTATAGGGGTAATCGCACTTTGCACCCCATATTATTGATTTCGTGACATTCAGCCCTCCAACTACCATTGACTAACATTTCGCACCCCACCGTCTGTTTTTCCGTCAATTTGAATGGAAATCAATACACGTGACACGCACGTGCGACTGACCACTTTTTTTTCTCTTTTTTACCCCTCACAGGCTTTACACTTTTCGCCCCCGACTATGGGGTCACTCACACTTTGCACCCAATTTTATTGATTTCATAACATTTAATCCTTCAACTACTGCTGGCCCACATTCTGCACCTTGCCGTCTACTTTTCTATCATTTTGAACGTAAATCATTGCACGTGCATCTCACCCCGTTTTCTCCCTATTTTACCCCTCATATTGAGACTGAAATTATTGTGCTACCCTTTTTAACTTCATCTCGCTCTGCTCTTCCTCTACAGAGTATACTCTCATCCATTCTTTCGTCCCTACCCTAAGAAAGAGCAGCTAAGCTTATGCCTGATGTCCGTCTTCCCCAAACTCCCACTTCAAGTTATGCCCTCTTCATCATGAAGGTGGGGGTCTCTCTCTCTCTCTCTAAACGCATACGTAAACGCGTGTATATTTTGTAGCATTTTCTGTGAACGCATATTTGTTGATTTCTCAATATGAGGGGTAAAATGGGGTGAGACACATATGTTTGTCATGTGCAATGATTTTTGTGACAAAATGAAAGAAAAATAGACGACGGGGTGCAAAATGCGAGTGACCCCATAGTCGGGGGCGAAAACTGTAATTTTCCCTTTACTTCCTTTGTGAAGGGGTAGTCCAGTCATTTGAATGCCAATATGAGGGGTAAAAAGGGGAGAAAAAAGTTGATAGTCGCACGTGCGTGTCACGTGTACTGATTTTCGTTCAAATTGACGGAAAAGCAAACGACGGGGTGCGAAATGTCAGTCAATGGTAGTTGGAGGGCTAAATGTCACGAAATCAATAATATGTGGTGTAAAGCGCAAGTACCCCCATAGTCGGGGGGCGAAAAGTGTAATTTTCCTATAAAGAAAATTGCACCTCTTTCTCGCCTACTATAAAACTTATCAGAAAACTCCAATCCCAAGTCAGACTAAAACAACGACCATAAAGCACTGAAAAACTCTAACCCAGTCTGTAACAATCTTCTATAGAAATTGTAATTTTGAAGAATGAAATATTGGGAAATGGAATATTATTGGACTCTAATAGCAACCAAAGAACATATAAGGCCAAATTCAAGGTTTGGCCAAGCTCAGTACAGAATTGAGAGACGAGAGAAGGAGATGCAATAGCCTTGAGTTTCTTCAATGCCCGAAACAAAATAATCGTCGCTCTATATATCAGAAAGTAGTTGAAAGCAGCTGAATACCAATCTCTAACAAACTCCTAAATTTATCGAGCCCAAAGCCTTCAGTGCATAACTCATCGCCTGAGCCTTCAATCCACCAACACTCCATAAACAGTCATAGTCACATGCCCATATCCACTATGGCCAAACTACACAACTCTTTAGCTTGTCACGTGTCTCCCATTTGTCCTTATCCCACTTAAGCTTCTCGTATCTCTTTTCTTCAAATCAAAACGCACCCGCACACTTTCCCATTCTCAAGCTATTCCCTTTTTCTTCTCTTATGAACCCTAAATACCTCCTCATCTCAGCTATGTGACATTGCCTCCCTCCATGTTTGGTCGAGGCTACGCTTTTGATTAAATGATCACGCTTGTAATCAAAAGTGCCTAATGCCCTTGATGATATGAGATTTCATAAATATCAAAATGAGGCGATTAGATCGCTCCCACCGTTCATATTTTGAAATCTCCTATTGCGTACTTGATTCCGTGATAGTGGGTGGTTCCACTATACGGAGCACTTCATCAATTTCCCTATACACCCCAAAGTGAAAAGCAAACTTTGTTTCCAGACAGAAAAATTATCACCACTTAACATTGGAACACGCAACGAACTATCAGTAAGAGAAGAAGAAACAGTTGCAATATAACCAAAGAAAAATAAAAACTACTTAATTGCTATGAATTAACCATATTTAAATCAACCAATGTTAATTTAATAGTAAATTTCAACCTACATGTGGCCAAAGATTACATCATGCATGAAATTTACTATTTATTATTAAAACTAACAAATTTAAATATTAAGAACAAAATTTTTCGTACCTATGGGCCTAAGAAAATTTTATTTTTAATACAAAATTTATTATTTTAATCTAAGTCATAAAAAAAACTCCCTGTGGGGATAAGTAAATAACTTTATGAATTAATTACGACATGGATATTAATCTTGATGTAATTACCAATATAAAATTGGGATGTCGTGGCTCTCCCAAAATTATTATGATAATTACGACTTCATTAATATCCTTTAACTTTATAAATGCCTAATCAAAATCCAAGAACAAAAAATGAACCAATATATCAAGATGGGATAAATAGTATTTTCTAAAACACAAGCATGAGAGCTCCAAGGTAAGTGATGTAGGTCACAATGACTCTTTAAAAATCAAGACCTGGCTTTGCCAGAACTTTCCCTGACCTGTATTCTTCGATCACACCACATATTCCCACCAACTTTAGTAGGTTCAGTTAATTATTCTTAGGTCTAGGCATCAAATATTTTATGCATGATCAACATATCTATTTATTTAGATTTACACATAATAAATCTAGATAAAATGCAAACTTATATTTATAGAATTGAATCATTTAAACATTGAATATAAAAAAAATCTAGAAATTAATGCAAAACAAAATATATTTTAGGAAATAAATAATTTTTTAAAACAAAATGAATAATGAAAAACAAAATGAAGAAATAAATAAATCGGCCGGTCCGGTCAGGTCAAACCGAACCGGCGGTCCAAACCTGTGGCCCACCTACGCGGGTCGCATGACCCGATCCAGGTGGGTTAACAACGGCCTTCAAGGCGGGTTCCAGTTCCTACGGGCCTCAAGGCCCTAGGGCTAATCGAATGGTCAGCCCAACCTTAACTAACACGGGTTAAGGCTTGTGCAATTGGGCTGGGCCTAAACCAGCCCAATTGCTCAATACCTTTTTTTTTAATGGGACTTTTTATCCGAGTAGGGATTCCTACCCGGAAAACCGGATCCATGGCCCTATAAAAAGAATATACATAGACCCGAAGGTCTATGTGTTACGCCATCTTACAGCCGCCGCAGCACCTGAGCACGGCCAGACGTCCCAGGGGACGTCGCTGCTTGCACCGGCAACGAGAAGGCCATGACCCTCTCGTCGTTGGCGGTCCAAAACTCCCACGTGAACAAATTTTAACCCGTGGCAAGGAGAGGAGGTTTCAGCCTCCTCTCCGGCCACCTGGTGCCACATGGAGCCTCCCACCGACAGAGAATAACCGCCTCTCCTTGTCTATGTCTCTACTATATCTCCAAGAACCAAAACACAGAATAACTTCCATAGACCAACATAGATGCAAATGGCTTGAGCACTAAAACCCAAAAACTCAAGGAAGAACCCAACATAGATTAATGTTTCAATGAAGAGGTTCAAAATCAAAACACAATCAATATTTTGTTTTGCACTAAAAACCGAATTGCCTTTTCTCCAAAACAAAAAAAAATAATGTCAGAGAAAAATATATGTTTTGGTCGTGGAGGGTGTGAACCAAAAACCGAAATAGAGAGGCAGAGAGCAAAAGTACGAAACAAAGCACACATATACAGTACGAGTTCATACAACAAAGGCAAAAACAAAATTGTATAGGCACCGAATATACAAAAGGCTTAAACCGAACATAATACCATATGTTAGAGCAAAAATCAAAATCAACCTGATTTTATACGCAACGAAATTTAAACAATAGGAACGTTTACCTCCTACCATTATGCTCAGCACTTTAACAGAATTTCTGCAGAATAATTCTACAAAACTAAAACAAGAATTATTAGCACTGAGAAAAACTGAGGCTCTTCCAACCTATGCCTCAGAGAGAGCGTTTTAGATGATATACACATGTCTCTATTTATAGGCTAGGTCAGAGATCCTGAATATGGTACAGGTTTTGATTTGTTCCTTAGCATCAAGGAGTATATCAAATTAGAATCAATCAAATTGCAATATTTATCAAATCAGAATCAATTACAATAGAATCAATTCGCCGCTAATTCCATAATCTTATTAATTGACACCATAATCTTTACTTATTAAAAGATTATTCTCATATGTCAACTAGGTCACTTAAAGGAAATATTCTAACATTCAAAACATGGGAATTCTCACAAATTGAGGATCTCCCACTATTGTTTGCAATAGTTTCTAGCCAAAATCCACATCAAATGTGAAAAACAAGCAATAACAATTGAACTAAGTAACATTCATTGACAACTAAGAACTAGAACTTGAAACGGTATGATCTTCATTATTTATAACCACTTACCTCGTGAATTCTTCTCCTTCATTTTTAAGTTCTACTCCTCTAAACATAGATTCGATTTCCTCCAACCTCACTCTAATACTACGGTTGAATTTTGAAGGATCGTTTATCAAACTATCGCATAGAAATGATCAATCATGGATGCTCCTGTTAGGGTAAGAAATCCAAGAGATTAATCGACAAAAGGTTGTCAAGAAATTGAAGATATTAGATTGAATGAAATGAAACATTCAACACCTATTTATAGTTTTCCTTGCAACACTTCACGAAACATTGTAACCTTATGAAAAGTCACCTTACTTTGAACTGACGATCACTAAGTCAACCCCTCGATAAAAGTACATCACCATCTAAAGAGTATTTTTGAATGTGGACACCAATATTATGCTGTGATCATCCCAAATTTCAACAAACTCACAACAGGCTTGAAATATCATCTATGAGAGAGATGATCAGGTTGAAGGGATGTACAGAAAATACGCTTAGCCAACTATATTCCAATCTACCACAAAAACGCCCCTTTTGCCCACAAAAAAATCTGACATAGAAAGTCAAACAATCAGGCCTGGAGACCATCTTAGTGAATGACGCCCAGAAATCTAAATTACTACGAAGTTGACTTTACAGTGTGTATCAAACACACATATAAGCCAACACTGACAAGAAAAGCTGGACAAGTCTCAAAACTGAGGCTTCAGCCAATATTAACTGTGGCGGCAAGCTTCGTCGCACACCTATCATCGGCTCACAGGGCTTCCATCTTCCATCTTCTCTTTGATTCATACTTTCGAATTCGTTCGACAGATAAACAAAGTTCTGTTTCCACCTAAGGAATAAATCATGAGTATTTTCGTGCCATAAAAGCTATGAATATATTCTACCTAAGCTGCTAAATGGTTAGATAACGACCCAAGGGAAGGCAACAGAAGTACCCCTTCATTCTCATCCATGAATTATTTTGCTAGAAGGAAACTCAGCTATCAGAATTATATTAAACTGAATCACAAAAATTCAATACGTAGGTGCCGCAAGTCTTGATTACCAACAATACTACACATCTCGACCTCGTCCATTTCTATATGGATACGTGTTTTGTCAATAACTACTTTACAAGGTACTTGGTTCTCTTCACCAACAACAGAACATCTCTCATATAGACCCTCCTTTGGTGCTAGATTTAACAAAAAGGACTTCGGAACTGACACCCTACTCTTATTACTAGTCAATTCTTCCCGGTCTTTCACTGTCAATATAAGACGATGGTTACGACCCAAAAGCTCTGAAACATATTTCATATCCCCTGCTGCAAGGGCGTGGCGGACACCAGTAGATGAGACTTGTCCTCTCTCTTTTGAATCACCGGAGTTAATCTTTCTGGCGTATTGGTTCTTGTCCATAACAGACTCTATTATGTAAGCCCCCATGCCATTCTCCTCACACAGCCTCACCAGCTCTAATGCATCACCGGCAGCTTTATATCCAAACCGGTAATTATAACCTGTCGAAATTTCCCATCAGCACATCTAATTTTGTCAATCAGGAGTGTAATTTACTAATAAAAGATGAGATTAAAAATCAGCAATCTCCCTTCTATTTACCTGCGACAACTCCACGTACTCCAAGCTCTTTAGATAACTTCTCAACAAATTGTTGTGGGGTTAGATGGCGGACACTCGAAAATTCAATTTGAAACTCTGCTGGAGCCATTTTACAACAGTATGGGGTCCAAGAGGAGAGAACTCGCTGCCGGTCACATTTGGCAACTATGGGAGCCCTGATATATTTAAGAAAACACAAAGAATGGATAATAATAATTTACTGATTCAAATTAGTATTGAAAGCTTATTATCTAGAAGAAACTATCTGAATATGTCCCATACTTGTGTTTGATTGATAAAATTCTAAGGTAGTTAAAATTTTGGGTATGGAAGTTGGTGAAAAACTGAGAGAGTGAAAAAAGATGGTGAAAAAGTAAAAAAGTTTATGGAAGATGGTGAAAAAGTGAAAAAATTTATGGGAGTTGATGAAAAAGTGAGGAGAAAGATATTTTTGTAAAGATGATAAAATTTTAGAGAGCCAAAAATTTTGTTAATGAACGCAGCCTAAATCTTGTGAATGGGGGAAGCATTAAGAAAAAGGATGGAAAACAATCCTGAATTTGTAATAAAGTTTTAGAAATTTGGACTTGATGAACTAAAAGAAAAAAAATGTAAATGACTGTCAACAATTTTTATTTAGACCGTGAAACCTTTAAAACATAATCAAGTTTACCCTTTCACATCCATTAGTATTTAACTCACAATATCCACTGTAAGCAGTAAATTTTAAAGCATGACCACCTATATTAATAGCAACTCAGGAGCTTTAAGGGCTCTCTTCCATCAATGACTACTAGTTATTTTTATGCTTCAGAAAATAATGCCACCATGCAATAAGATTCAATCTAAGAATTACATGCAACCAACCAGCAGAAACAATACGGATACATTATCTTCTTGAAGAAGCCAATCAAGTGCTTGTAAAAGCTTCTAAGCACTACCCAATAAACAAGAAAAGATGAAGTCAGAGAGAACCTCTTATCCACTGCTAGATTAATTATCACGATTTTCCAGAGGATTATCTAAGATATTTTTTATGGGTAAGGATCATCAAAGATATCCTATCAACATGATCATAAAACTTCTGATCCAGATTAACCAAAATTGAGTACCTACCATTCCCTATCAACCATCATGATAAGATAACTGGGATCACCACCACCACCACTTCCTTATAGGTATTCTCTATAATCTTTCATGCGCTCATCCACCACAAGAAAGTTGTGACAGAGTATTCTTTCATCATTAAGCGAGAGAAAATTTGAAACAATGTACATAGCACGATTCCAATCCCAATCCCCTAAGCAATGAGCACTAAACTAGTTAAAAGCATAATCAAAATTAATCGGTCAAAGAACTTTGATACCAAAGCAGTAGACACGAAGAAAAATAAAATGGAAGTGCTAGTAAATTGTGAGTTAACTTTACTTTGATGATAATAATTTAGGCCCTTAAACTCTCCCTTCCAAATCCCAAAGTAGCGAAGCTGTATCCATCGCCCAGTCAAGCATCAAATTACAGATGACTTTTAACCCTTTCTGCGGGTAAATAGGTAGATTTTCGACCAACACTATCATTCCATGGGATGCACAAACTAGCATTGAGGGCACAGATCACATAAAACGATTTTGATTATGCGGAGTCTCTTTCCCACACCTCCCACGCTCCCCAACTCTATTATCTTCTTTTCATGTTGATCTTAACAAGTCAAAGTTCATGTTAACCATAGAAGTAGCAAATTCTCCTAAACCTCATACTTCAACCATGTCTACTTCTCTCCCGGTACAGTCAATTGAGGACAATTCCTTAAATATCTGAAGGGAAATGACCTGCGGAGTGCAGAGATGGGGCAACATCCGTCCTGGATCTGGGATATGCTGCCAAGCAAAGGAAAAATAGTAGAGCGAGTGGGAGGTAGTGGTCAGGACATTCTGAGATGTGATCTTTGTGGAGGTTAGGTGGAGACAGTCCATAACGTGGTGCTGTGTTGTTCTGACAGTAGGGTTATATAGAGATGTTAGCCCAAGGTTGTTTTTGAAAACAATCCGTAATTTATTTTGATGATAACAAAAATTACTACGTGCTTTGAAGATTTAGATTTTACCTCGTCAATTCTCTATTTCTAAATAGTGTTTCAAAAGATTGAGGTTCTCTCTCTTAAATATTTCTAATCATATTTAAACGCCATTACATAAAGTTGATAGATCAATTTTTCTTATTGTATGTGTTTAAAAAAGTGTTGAAATGGAATAGAGTGTCGACACATTGCACTGACACCCGAGAGCACATTTCTAGACCAATATTAAGCTGTCGACACATGTTGACAATGTGTCGACACATGCTGCGATTTCGTATAAAATACTGGAACGTCGCCAGCTCATTTAAAATGCTCCAAAAAGACATGGATACCCTTCCAACGGTACTCTTGAGGGTTTTGAAGATCTTTGAAGACAAATGGACTATAAATAAAAGAAGATAGAGAGATAAAGAAAACGCATTTGCAATTATTCTATGCCCTAACTTTTAGAGAGAGAAAGTGATTTGAAGAAGAGAGAAGAACGCACCTACCAAGAAAGTTTGTGCTCCCACCTGTCATACTTTAATTTTCTTTCAAGAATCTTGTTTTCTTGCTTATTTGGATTAGAGAGTCTTTCTATATTATTCCTTTATACCCATTTTTTGTAAAACACTTGAGCGTTGGGTAAACACTTAGTCCTACTTGTGAGGGTAGAGGAAATCCCTTGGGTTTTGGGATTTTGAAGAGAATTGAAGCGTGAGCTCGCAAAACGCTTTGTAAAGGTTCCTTAGCACCTGTGAAGCTAAGATGTACTTGCTATTTGGAGAATAGTGAAGGAAGCCCAAGAAAGTCAATAACCTTGGGGTGAACATAGGCAAGTGTTGGCCAAACCAGCTAAAATTGCGGTGTCGTCTCTCTAACTCTATCTCTCTTATTATTTGCTTCATATTCATATTTGTGGTGCTTTATGCTTTATTGTTCCTTTGCTGAAAATATCTTGAAAAAGTTTTAAAATTTATTAAAACCCAACTCACCCCCCTCTTGGGTTGTTGTTTAGACTCACAAGAGTCTACATGGCCCTTGGACATTCAAGCTTTCAGTCAGGATTTAGTGGGAAAATGGGTGTAAAAGATTCAACACTTGTACCAAACACTGGCCATACCCACAGACAAGCAGTTGCACTTCCGTCTATTTTCTGCCAAAGCCATTGACTTTGGATCAGCAGGAATAACCTTGTCCACCGAGATAAGATGGAGGAGACCATCAAGCTGGCTAGGAGAGTGAGAAAGCTAAGCTTGGAGCACTAGGACTCATGGAAAACAACACTTAGGGAACCAAAGATACAGACGTGGTAACCTCCCCCCCCAGACACTATTCAAGTTAATGTAGATGCGGCTATCAGGGAGCACTTCGCAGTGGCGGCAGCAATATTAAGAAATTCATTGAAAAATTAAAGAACCATTGGAAAGGTAAGAGTGGAGGAAGCAATTAAGGGAGGTCATCAACAGATTATTATCGAAGGGGATTTGACTAGTGTGGTCAATGCTGTAAAGAATTAGGGTTAATGTCCTTTTTAGTCCCTAGGTTTTGGGGCGGTGTTCTTTTTAATCCCTAGGTTTTATTTTTGTTCAAAACAGTCCCTAGGTTATTTACGTTTGTCTTTTTAGTCCTTCAGTCCAATTCCGTCACTCCCGAGCCCAGTCAGCTAACGGCGGGACACGTCACACCCAATAGAATATTGCCACGTGTACTAATTTTTTAAAAAAAAAAAATTCCACATGGTTAAAAAAAAAAAAACCAAAGGATGTTCCCGTGGCCACCTCCCCGTCGCCGGGGTGAGTGCCCCCGGCCACCCCCGTCGACGGGGAGCCCAAATCTGGGCTCCCCGTTCGGTGGTGGCCACAGGGGTATCTCCCTTGTTTTTTTTTTTTTAAACCATGTGGAATTTTTTTTTTTTTAAAAAAAATTAGTACACGTGGCAATATTCTATTGGGTGTGACGTGTCCCGCCGTTAGCTGACTGGGCTCGGGAGTGACGGAATTGGATGGAAGGACTAAAAAGACAAACGTAAATAACCTAGGGACTGTTTTGAACAAAAATAAAACCTAGGGATTAAAACGAACACCGTCCCAAAACCTAGGGACTAAAAAGGACATTAACCCAAAGAATTATCCACTAAGGACCAAATGGAGGATTCAAAACACAGTAGCTGTGATGCACACCAAGTTGAAGAGGCTACAGAGTTGGACGATTCAGCATGTAATATAGAGGTGCAAATAGAGTGGGGTGCCAAGTAGCTCGTTGGGCTGCCTCCATTATCAGCAAAGGAAGCCACACTGTAATACCTGAGCACGTAACAGACTTGACCTGGGAATATGAGAGTTCGGATCCCCCTTAATTTTATATTCTTTTTGGGAGAAGTAATGATACTCTTTTGCGTCTTAACCAAAAAAGAAAAGAAAAAAAGATGTCTCCTTAAATCATAGAAGAAGACGACTTCAAATAACAAATAGTAAAAGATGTACAGTATCCATACCTAGGTTCCCAACCCAGTACTTCTGCCATTCCAACAAATGACAAAAGAAATGGAGGCCCAACCTTTGCTGCTTGAATAGCAAGTTCTCTATGACCAATGTGAAGGGCATCGAACTTTCCCAATGCGACTATTCCTCCTAGAAATGATAACATGGATTCATTAATAATATTTCATAATGAACACATACCTGCATATTTACATAAATATGTGCACTTTTTATTTATGTATCTTTGGGAAGAGATACAGAGGATTACTAACACCATACAATGAGAAATTAGCAACCTAGCATTCAACCCACTTTTTCCGGGACACAAAGACTATCCCACCTTTGAGTCACATTTTCAGGGCCTCAATCTAACCAAACAACAAAATCTCAAATTTTTCACATAAACTGCTACACTTTCTCATACAAACTCCAATAAATTTTCACACAAACCCCAATACCTTTTTATTTAAAAACATTTCATAATATCTTTTTTTTGATAAGTAAGCCGAATTTATTAAAAAAGGATCAACAGTACAAGAGAAAATACTGAAGAACCATAACCCAAAAGAACAAGAGAAATTACTGAAAAACCATAACCCAAACACCTACCCACCCAAACACAAACACCCACCCACCCGCAACCCAAGAGAAAACCCACCCTACTCACCCAAAACCCCCAACCGACAAGATAACCCAAAAGAAACCCTTAACAGTGAAGCCCATAACTCTTAGTCTTCCGAGAGACCGAAGAAGACCCCTCATAGATGACCGAAGACTGCAAACCCTTCAGCTCCCTTAGCAACCTCCCACCAGATTTCCGAGTCTTTTTCGAACTAAGCGCCACCCCTCGCCTCCGCAGTCGCCGTCGAGCCTCCGTCCTTCGCCGGGGGTCGGTCATCCTCATCGGCGACTCCTTCATGCTGACCGACACCATCCTCTAGCATAAGACCCGGGTTTAGATGGGTGCCCGACGCTGACCCAATATGATCCGGCCCATGAAGACCCACCGAAGGAGCCACCTGGGCTGTAGCCAACGCGCCTGGGCTTGGGGGCAGAGGCTCCGGCCCATCCCCCAGCACCAGCCCTTGCAACGGGCATTTGCCCTTACTCTCCCACCCAAGTGGACCCAGCCCATCGACAGCCCAATTGAATCCTATACCCGGCCCACCCTCACTCCCTAACAGTTGTAAAAGCGAATCAATCTCTTCCCGCAGCCCCTGCAGCTTCTTTCTCCAAAAAGACTCGACAGGCTCCTTGGACAGAGAGTCATGCTGCACAGCCTGCTGCTCCACGCCACCCTCAGGCCCCTCTACGCCTGTCACAGCTACCTCCCTACTCCCCACGCTCTCCCCCTTCATCCCTCCCTTAACAGCTTCAGCGAAAGAGAAACCCCTGCGAATAGGATAGCCACCAAGGCCACCACCTCCATTACCACACTGACCAAGGTAAGAAATCACACCCTGAAACACAGAGGCGAGTTCCAACCACCCTGACGCCCCCGTACCTTTCGGTACCATTACCACCCCCCGACGACGCCCTCCACCAAACTCTGCTAAACAAAGAAATCTGCCTGCCTTGTTGCAACACCTCTGTGCCACAAAGGCCCTAGAAGCTTCAACAAAGTTCACAACAAACTCTCTATTCATATCCTCCAGCAAACTAGAAACCAAGTTAAACAACGAAACAGCTCCATCTCTCCCGAAGAAGATAGAACTCTTAGCCTTCCTACTCCACTCCGATAGCTTCACAACACCATTGCCTAATACTATCACCTGAAAGACCTTCGCTTCAACACAGAATCTACGGGAGAAGGACATCGAAACCCCGAGCAAACAACCAACAGAAGGACGCTTAGATGAAAAAATCTAACCAGGAACTAAAAGCCGACGCAAAAAAAGGGAAAAGAGGGAAGAGAGAGAACGGAGAGAACATGGTTTTTTGGGATGCTTCTAATGACACACCAGAACATATCAACTGACAACTAAAAAAAAAAAAAAAAAAAACATTTCATAATATCATCTCTCCATATTTTTTTCACAAACTCCAATACTTTTTCATAAAAATATTTCATCAATTCTTCTCTCCACACTTTTCACAAACTTGAATAAAAATCAATCTACACTCAAACATCCTTAAAAAATTTCACCAACTTTTCACAAACCCCTATAAAAGTCAAATCCCTCAAAATTCTCCTAAAAAAATGAAATATTAAATTTTTTAGCTTGCTAAACATCACCTAAAATCAAGAGCAGCTGATTTTACCAATCCAATTTGATCTACATCTACAACTTGCATGCTTAACAAACATACAGATTTACCAGTCCAATTCGGTCAACAGGGATCTAATAACAGTAATTCATGCATTATTTGGAACTAAGACACCACCAACAAATTTTACAATCAACGAAGTAACTCCAAATTTTTAGGTGCAAAAGACATGTTAACGCTTTCCCTTGGTTATACTGTGACTTCCGAATGTTGACTGATTCATTATCATAGACCCTTCATCTCATCCTAACAACAAATCCTGCAGTATCATGTACGCATCCTAAAAATACAGTTAAAGCCCACATGCCCGCATCAAGCGATATGTACTGTTAGTCATTTGACACATATAGGGTTCAGAACATTGTGAGCCAGTCATTTGACTCTGAGAAGGGGAAGCTTCTAGACGATGCATCCTTCACGTATAATTTTAAAGAAAGTGCTACATGCATTTCACTCTAGAAGTGGACTTTTGAGTAGTCGATAAACCTTCAGCATAACTTTAAAAAGATACTATAACCATTGCAAGAGAAATAAGCAATACAGAAGTTAGCAGAATGGGAGCAAATAGAGGAAAAAACTGCAAAACTATAATATCCAATACCAATTACATCAGCAAACACTGGCAAGGTCCATGGAGAAACAACTGGATAGAATACTAGCAAATAAAACAGAGAAGTAACTGCTCTGAAAGCATGATTGTTTTTCCCTTTAGAATATCAAATAACTAGAAACATTATTTGTAAAAATGGACAGTAACACTGGAGACTGGAAAAAGAGGATGAAAGAAACCTGCGACTGGGGACAATCCTTGGGATGGAAGATCGTGATCTTCTTGTTGGCTTTGCAAAAAGTGAAACAAATCAGATCCTTGACCAAAACATGGGGTGATATGCAACATATATACATGTCTAGTGTATGCATAGACCAAGTCTCATAAGGATTCCATCTCAGCACCTTTTCAAGAACCAAATAAACTACTAGTCCTATTTGAAGCCATTTGTACAGAAAAATACAATTTGGGATTTCTGTTCTGCACACTTAAAGGGTTGTAACTACAGATTCATAACACGTAATTAAGTAGGTTGAATATGAAAAGGTCTTCTTTCAACCGCTCATGAACGATGAGATTCACTTTACGTGAATCCCATAGATCAACCAAACTATATGGTTTTAATGGACTCATGGTTCTAATGAGAATGTATCTAATTTAATTCAAATGTTTTGTTTTAACAGCTAAGAATGTTCTACATGTAAGTAATCGGATCTCACAGCAGAATATATGTTGCCCAGGCAGACACTTGGAAGATTCACATCTAATTATATGCATTTGACTGTTGTCAACCTACAAAAAAATCTTGGGCCATTTTTTATTGCGCATAGGTACATCACTTCATATTTTCACATAGCTGGTGCCATTAATGCCAGATGATCTTCTACACAAGGAATCTACGAGTCCCTTCAATAACTCCTAATTATTAATAAGAGGAAACTTCACTTTTGGCCACCAAACTATCCAAAAATTTTTGGAGTCCAAACAACTAATTTTATCAAATTGCACCCTCGATCTATCGAAATTTATCAATATACACCCTCTGATAGGATCCGACCGTCAAGATTGTGTCATGTAGCCTATTTTTTGCTCATTTTAACAGTAAGATCCGATTAAGGGGCGTAAACTGATAAATTTCGATAGTTTGAGTGTGCAGTATGAAGAAATTGATAGTGTAGACCCAAAATAACATTGGCAGAAGTTTCCGCATTTAATAACTTCAACATTAGCTCCTTCTCAAGTAGTTTTTTTTTAAAGTGCGATTGTAACATTTAATGTCTTCATATATTTCTTTCATCCATATACAAATACCGAGCTATGTATGTATCTGAATCAATTTAATCGCCTTCAATACATCATCTTCGCTAGACAGCATTTATTTGTGACCGTTTTAGGTGCTGTTCTGCGGAATGTAGTTCATTTGTATGAAAAGTATTAATCGCAGCTGAATTAGTAAGAGTTCGCTTTACTTTGTATAAAAAAGTACTTCCCTTTCCCTTCCCACATTTTCTTAGCAACCAAACAGAGACACAAATATCAATATTTCCACCCATACGACTTACAAGAAACTCGACAGAATAGAAACAAACCTGCGGCAATCGGAAAGTGTTGTAAATTCTCCAGGAGACTTGGAGTGGATGCCATAACAAGAACAAGAACAAGAACAGGATGATGATGTGCGTCGCAATCGTCGATGGGGATGCTGAGTGTCACCGATAATGGGTCTAAAGAATGGCCCGGGAGGGCATGCGCACGAGAGCTGAACGATTCTGGAGCTATAAAAGCCCAACCCTAATCCAAAACGGTGGTCGCAGTCTCCCAGGTGGTGCGAGACACGAGAGCCACCGGCCAACATTATTACCAGTTGCTACAAGGAGAGCACTCGTGTTTGAAGATTTTCCTTGAACGATATCCTCTAGTACGAGGGAGTGCATGTGCGACAGTGTAGTGGGTGCGCGTTTGCAACTCTAATACGAGGATCTTGATAGACAGAGCTGTTCAAACCCGGAAACCGACCCGATGAGTCGGTTTTAAAGAGGGATAAATGTCAAATTGGTTTTTGTAGTAGAAAATCTATTTGGTCCATGTGAAACAAAAATCATAAAATTAATCTCTACAGTCATTTGTCCACCCACCCCAGTCCGATAACTCCATTGTCGGAACCTACTTATGTAAGCTAAAAAACGACACCGGTTTATCCAATCTGTTATGTAACCAAATGTAACTGGGGGTATAATTGGGAAATGGGTGTTTGGTAGATGAAAAAACAGTGAAGGATTTTGTATTAAGCTCTATTCGAGAGAGAGCAACTCTCCTTGATTTTAGCAATTGTGATTCTCCATACCATCTACAAAGGATTGCTCCAACTAAATACAGCTTGGGCTGGGCCCTTACAAGAAAGCAGATAAAACAAGCCCTACATACTGGCTGAAGTAAGGCGAAAGAACTAAGCAAAAAATAGTAACATAATACCGGTCCAACACACTAGTCTAATGACAGCAGCCCCCACCAGCCAATTAGTTGCACACGGACAAAGTCAAAGACCGAAGACAGCGTAAGTAATTCCCGAAGCTTTCCCACGCCAAACTCCAAGACTCCTCCTTTACGAAAAATCTCCATCTTCTTCATCGCACAACCCAGCCACCATGTTCCCCAAATGACCCTGGTTTAGTTTGGGTTCATGACACAACCTCACTTTGCCACGTCACAAAAAACACGCCAGCTTGGCCCTCTTATCATGCCTGACCCACCAAACCCCTTCTCCTAGCATCTCTGGTTCACACTTCTCAAACCCTCATACCCACTTCCAAACCTGTAGAACTTGAGGCTAGGAATGGACGCACTCTGTTTCGCCCTCTAGAAAGGTTCGTGCTTCTTTTTTTGTTCCCCAACATCTCTGTTTGTCTGTCTTTTTTTCCTTCCCTATCATTTGTATTTTACTGCTCATCTTTAACTTCTGCAAGTGTGTTTAATCTAGTCACCTATTCTTTTGAGGCAATGGCAGGCTGTTAGTGAGAAACATGCATTTGATCCTCATCCTACCTTTTTGTTTCATTTTTGTTAAGTAGTTATTGAGTGAGTTCATTGACTATATAATCTGTTGGAAAATTTGCAGGTAGCTGACCTGTGAGACCCCGATTTTAAGTTTGTCAATTTATTGCTTATGACCTCTTAAGTATGTATTACTTTAATTAAGAATGAATTATGGAAATGTACGTATGGTTTTATTTATCTAAAGTTATGTCTAGATGGAATTTCTCCCTAGCATTTTATGAGTTTTAAGCTAGAAGTTTAATTGTTATATTAATTGTCTTAGTTAATTGAGCAATTGAGATTTATTAGCTTGGATTGTTTTATTAATTGAATATGTCCCTAAGTTACAATAATTGGAGGAATTTAATTAGGTCTTTAATTTTTGAAGAATATCTGGCAATATGTGGATCCTTGGAACAAGAAATGAGGAGATATATTAAGGTTATATGTGTGGAGTGGCAGGAAAAGAAAATAGATGTTCTTTAGGGGCAGAAAAGGAAAGAAGGGGGAAAATTGAGGGTTAAGAAGGGAAAGTAGGGGGAAAGGGCAGTTTTGCCTTTTCCCTTTCCCCCCAATCCCTTCCCGTATAAGCCAGCCCCCTCCCCAAAACCATATAAGCTTGCCCTAGCTCACCCGACCAAGAGAAGAGAAGAGAAAGAAGAAGAAGAAGAGAAGAGAAGGAAGAAAGAAGAAAGGAAGAAGAGAAGAGAAGGAAGAGAGAAGAATGAGAAAGAGGAGAAAAGCTAGGTAAGGATCCGACCCTTTTCTAAGAGAACCTCTGCTGGCCGAAAATTATCACTACCTCATCTCTCCCATTTCCTTCTTGTTCTCTTTTGTTGGTTGGTTGTGTGTTGTTAGATTTTCTCCTTGAGATTCATGTGTTTTCTTTGAAGAAAATGTAGATCTAGTGAGTTTTAGAGAGTTGTATGGATTGTGCACAAAACCATGGAGAATATAGTTAGATCTGGAAATTTAAAAACCCAAGAGAAACATAGATGCACACTAGGTGTTTGATAAAAGACCAAAAGGAAGTGGAATAGATGCAATAGCATTTGTTTGAAGGGTTGGAATCATGGTATTGTTAGAAGTCTTGATTTGTAGGTATAAATAGAAGTCTGGAATATGAGGTTATAAGAGGAGAGCATGTTAAGACAAATTTCGTGTGTGTTGGATGTATAATGTGTGTTTTGTGTCTGAAATATGGACTGACGCTCGACAGGCGCTCGAGCGTCCTTCAAGAATTTTTGTGCAGTAAGTTCACGCTCGACCGACGCTCAACAGTGCGCTCGAGCGTCCTTCGAATAATTATTCATGCAGAAACTTCACGTTCGATCGACGCTCAACCAACGCTCGAGCGTCACTCAAAAATTTCACAGAGAGTTACGCCCGACTGACGCTCGACCAGCGCTCGAGCGTCCCATTAACATCTTATACAGAGGCATAACGCTCGACGAGCGCTCGACCGAAGCTCGAGCGGCTTCCTTTGAATTTCACAAAATTTTCCTGAAATTTGTAGTTTCCTTTTGAACTATTAGGGAACCCTACTAGGTTTTTCAATTAAGGAAATATCTTGTGTTGCAAGATGACCAACTAGAGGTCAAGAATATGGATGTTTTTGTATGACGAAGTATGAGTTATTGAATGACTACTTTATACGCCTAGTGAACCTTTGAATAACACTAGTATGATCCAATTGTAGGCAAGTACAATTCAGGCGCTCAAGGGAACGAAGGTAAGAGGAGCTTACGTTTGTAAGTGAAAATAGTAAGTAGAAGCTTAAGCTTTTCAAAAACTGGAATGATACACAGCATGAAAACGGTTTATGAATGCATATCAAGCATGATATATCAAGCATGACCTTATCAAGCACGACATGAATAAATCATGATCATTTGCATTCATTTTTCTCATGAGAAAGAAAAAGAAATTTTATGCAAATGAAAGTACCATTTTACGCTACTTTATGACAAGTTAAGTTAATAAGCTAAAGTCGGTCGGTACCGTACCAAGTCAAGAAGGTGCATCCATACCGAAGGACGTTTACGTGAAGGATAGATGTCACCTAGGGCACCCATACCGAAGGATGCTTGCAAGAAGGATGGGTAGTCCACGAGGTATGTGCAATCACACAGAAGGATGCTTGCAAGAAGGTGTGAACCTCCAAGGATTGTGTCTAGCCACTGAAGGACGAATGCGAGAAGGTGTGCTGGCTCGACCATATGTAAGGTCCCCAAGGGAAATAGGGGACAGTTCCAACGGGAACGCACAACCCTGATGTCAGGGGTAAATAGAGGGCAAGTAGCCCATCAGATAAGGAGTGGATGATTTTTTTCCAAAAGCAAGAGTTTTACAAGTACAAGTTTGTTTTTAAGAGCAAGTGCATGTGCATATGCAATCATGAGGCATACACGTGCATCAAAATCCATGATCATGCATGAATTACATTATGTTTACATGTTTACGTCTTCAAGTTCAAGTTCAAGTGCATGCTTACGATTACAAGTTCATGATTATGAGTTCAAGTACAATTTCATGTTTTCCAAACCATGACTTCAAATTCATGTTTTAACTATAATTCCTTACTGAGTCTTTCGACTCACATTTTTAAATTGTATCATTCCAGATAATGTTTCAGGGGAGGAAACTTAAGATGAGGACCTTGAACCCTAGGAGAAGGGTTGACGAAAATGTCTTTTCCTTTTTGCTTTTATTAGTAAAGGTTTAGATAATTTTTGTAAGAGTCAGCATGAGCCTCTGTGATGTGGTGGTCATGGGTTATTCGGCTTAGTAAGTTAAGGTTTTAAACTAGTTGATATTTTGAGACCATGTTATAACTACTTTGAGTTATCGATGGGAAACATGTTCTTATGTACGTTATACGCTAGCAATATAAGGCTTCTTTTTAATATTGAGGCATTATGATATTCCGCTGCAAGAATCCTCTGGATGAGGTATACATTCTGCTGCAATAATTGTTGTAAGTACGCTTGAGCGTTCCTTGTCGGGAATGCTCGCGGCTGTCATTAGCCTCGTTTAGCTAGCGTTCAGGGTGTGACAGTTAAGTGGTAACAGAGGGAAAAATTTGGAGAGTTTAGTGAACTTAGGACTTGCTACTCGTCTTTTGGATATCGAGTATGCTAGAAATCTCATGCACCTCAACTAGTTGTTAGGATACTTACGTAGTGATGGCGTTATAGTGCAGGATGCCGCCTAGGAAACAACCCAGGTATAGAAATACGGAAGAGGAGCCTGAAGAACCAGGTGTCACTACCAATGATGTTTTAAGGCACATGGCTCAGCTTATCGCTGAACAGGTGCAGCAAGGGGCAAATGTGCAAGGGGCTCGAGATCGCCCTGAAGGATACACTTTTGACCAATTCAACCGCCAACACCCGCCGGTGTACAATGGCAAATGAGATGCCGTTTTAGCAGAGAACTGGCTCCTAGAGATTAAAGAATTGTTGGAAGTTATGGGGTGTACAGACGCCTAGAGCTTGAGCTTCGCCACCTTTAAGCTACAGGGGGATGCCAAGAGGTGGTGGCTATCCAAGAAGCTCTTACTAAGTCAAAAGTTAGGGCAACAACCCATAACCTGGGAGAGGTTTCAACAAAAGTTTCTGGATCGTTACTTTCCTAGAACAACTCGAGAGGCAAAAGCAAGAGAGTTTGCCAATTTGACTCACGGAGTGATGATAGTGGATCAATATTCTGGTCGATTCATGGAGTTGGTAAGGTTTGCTCCATATTTAGTACCAGATGAGGAGAGGAAAGCCAGGAAGTTTGAAGAGGGACTCCATCCCCGAATCTATGATAGGGTCATGGCCCATAACTTGAAGACCTTGGCAGAAGTCATAGAACGGTCGATGATAGTGGAAAGAGGGCTGCGGAGGACAGCAGCATACTACGACCAGCAAAAGAGGAAGGTTCCTCCTAGGCTGGAAACATCGCAGGCACCCTGGAAGAGGAACAAGCAAGGTTCATCCCAGGCCCAGAATCAGAGACCTGGTGGAGCCCAGAATCAGAGACCTGGTGGAGCCCAGAACCAAAGGCCAGGTGGAATCCAGAATTCAGGAGGGAATCAATTCCCAATATGCAACAAGTGTGGCAAAAAGCACCCCGGAGAGTGTAGGCAGGGAGTATGCTTCCAGTGCGGGAAGCCAGGTAACATTGCCCGAGATTGTAGGGCAAAAGGTAATCCAAGCCAAGCACCCCGACCCGCAAGATAATACGATGAGGCAAGACGGTCTAACTCAAGCAAGACTTTATGCTCTAACCCTGAGGGATGCGGAGGACCAAACCAGAGTAGTAACAGGTAAGTTGCCCTTGCCTCAGGGAGAAGCCCTTGTATTATTTGATTCAGGGGCCACACATTCATTCATTGTATCGGCATACTGTAAGGCAAGAGATATAAAGCATGAACCATTAGAATATCATGTAGTAGTATCAACACCTACTGGTGGGAGGATCAATTGCGATCGAATAGTGAAGAATTGCCCAATAGAAGTTGAGGGGCAAATAATGCCGGCTAATCTGATAGTGATGGAGATGGGAGGATTCGACCTCATTTTAGGTATGGATTGGTTGGTAACACACGGTGCTAGCATAAAGTGTTACGAGAAGAAGGTCGTGTTCCAAAAGGAGGGGAGACCGGATTGTTGTTTTATAGGCATGAGAAAGATGGAGCGAAGACCAGCGATCATTTCGGCCATGCAAGCCAAGAAATTGTTGCAAGGAGGACATGAGGGGTTCTTAGTTTGGGCGAATGAAATACAGAGGGAGACTACTACGGTAGAGCAAACCCCGATAGTAAACGAATTTCCTGATGTGTTTCCGGAAGAATTACCCGGTTTACCTCCGGATAGAGAGGTGGAGTTTGGCATCGATTTAGAACCAGGGACGACTCCAATTTATAAAGCACCGTATAGGATGGCACTAGAAAAGTTGAAGGAATTAAAGATTCAGCTGAAGGATCTATTGGATAAAGGGTTCATTCGGCCGAGTGTGTCACCTTGGGGAGCACCGATTTTGTTCATAAAGATGACTTTTGCGTGCATTGTGTGTCTCTCTTAGCCTTTCTGTTTCTCTAGAGCTCGATGAACGACACCACGAGGGCTTTCTTTAAGGAAGAAGATACACGAGAGAGAGAGGAAATGAATTGGGGATTTGCAGCAAAGCCAGGTTGGATAAATGTGGCATTTTTTAGCTTACGTGGAGTAGGTCCTGGCAATGGAGTTAACAGACTGGGGTGGGTGGATCAACTGCAAACAAGTTAAGGAATATGGGGACTAATTTTATGATTTTTGTTTCATAGGGATCAAATCGATTTTCTCGAATATCACAGAGACTAGTTTGATATTTATCCCTTTTAAATATTGGCTACTACCATCATCATCATTAAGTGCGCTAACAGATCTTTAACAGTGAGAGTTTTTGTAAGACCCCAAAGAAAACCGTGTCTACTTCATTACTAGATGAAGGATTCCATGACCTGTTTTGTATTAAAAGAGACCTTGCTTGGTCAAAGCATGATTTAATGTTAAGAAAATGTATATGTAGTTATTTTGAATTCCAATATGTGATGATATGATTCAAATGCCATGGATGGAATTTAAATATTATAGTGACCAATTTCATGTTGCTAGATTAATTGTATATTTTCCTCAATATTCTTGATTTTATTTTTGAAGGATTTTCTTATGGATTATATTATTGGGCTATTAAGGTTTAAATGGGTGGACTTAAAACCTAAAAGAATGGGCTGATAATGGACAGCCATGCTTGGCCGAAAATTTGGCATGATGGGCCTTGAAATTTAATCAAATGGGCTGCCCAATTGCATGTGATGATGGGCCCTTGAAGTGTGATGTTGGGCTGCCATGAGGCTATAACATTTGGTGTATATTGGGCTTATAATGGCATGCTAATGGGCTGCCAAAATAATCATGGAGATGGGCTTTGGAAAGCATGATATTGGGTTGCCATGAAGCCCATGACAATGGGCCTTGAAATGGTGTTATTGGGCATTAAGGAAGTCGGACATTGGGCCTAAGCCCTTAGGCTTATGAATTGGGCTTTAGGATATGATGATGGGCCTTGAATTAATGGCTTAATGGACTGCCCAATGGGCCATGAAAATTAGGTTAATAAAGTTAGGTTAGTGGAACTAATCCTATTTAAGTTTCCTAAGTAACTAGATTAGGATAAGTAAACTAAGTAGTTAGAATTCAACCAAATGAACTAAGAGAGTTAGCCAAACATTTAATGAAGGAGCTGAGTGTGTGGCTAGGGGTGATGGTCGACCAACACAAGGGGACAAGCATGGGCAAAAGCTGAAATGTTGGAGAAAAAGTGAAGGAACACCTCTTGGCCGAATTTAGTGGTGAGGTTCATGCCCTTTTGTCCTCACTTGTGATCTTACACGCCTATCACCTTCTTTTCCACTTCATTTGTGTTCATTTGGGTTACCTTAGTCGACCAACACATAGCTAATAGAGAGAAACACAAGCCAAAGCAAACCAAAGAGAAAGAGAGTAGAACCGAAAGCCAAAGAAGAGAAATCAAGGAGAGGCCAAAACTTTTGAACCAAAAGGCTGAGATTTGAGCTGGTGTCAAAGGGATTTTGTGTAAAGGGAAGAAGAAGAAAGGAGAAGAAGGAAGTGAAGTAAAAGAGGTGTTGTGCAAAGGAAAAAGAGAAAAGAAACAAAGGAGCACTAAAGTAAAAACCGGATCTTGTTCTTTCTTGCTGGCCGAATTCTCTTGTGTATAGATCTTAGAGTTTGAGTTGTTTTATGCTTGGATATGGTGAGATCTGGAATGATTAAGAACCTTAGGTTGTTTAGTAGGTGAAGGAGAGGAGAAGCTTGCAAAGGAACAAAGAGAAGGAAGAAGGAACAACAAGGTAGTGACCGAACCACCATACCTCTTGATTGGCCGAACTAGTTGTGAATGGATCTTGATGTTTCATGTTCTTAGGTTGTTGAATCTTGCTAGATCTGGTAGTATTAAGATGTCTAAGGGTAGATCTAGCTATGTATATTCTAGATCTAGAGTTGTATGTTGGAAAAAATGCAAAGGAAAAACAATGTATGTTAAAGGATGTTGGATTTAAGCCTATGTTAGTTGTAAGTTGTGAATCTCTTTAGATCTATGATTATATATGTGTTTAAATGTTAGATCTGGACATGTCATACATGAATGATGAGGGTGTGAAGTAAATGCATGCTAAGATGGATTGTAGAGTGCAAAGTATGCATGTTATAAATTTTTAAGTATAAAAGGTGGTATTATGTGGTATGGCCGAATATAGTATACCTAGGGTTCCAAGATTAATTTTGTGCATAATTGGATCTGGTCATTGGTCATGTTATGTACAAGATTTATGACCCAATGCATGGTAGGTGATTGCTAAGTGTAAAGGATGCATGCAAATTAAAGGAAACCAAAGGAAACATAATAAGTTGGATGAAATCATGTGCTGGCCGAAAATTGTACTTCATAGTATCTTATGTTTGTGCTTTGATTCTTAGATCCTAGGTTGTGAAATTGGTTGAATGGAGGATGGGATCACCCTTGGAGTTGAAGTTGTGACTAAAGGATGCATAAAATGGTAATGGTCGAATATCATAATGAAATGAAACCCTAAGTGCAATTTATGATAAATGGATTATCATTGTTGTGATGGATAATTAGAATTAATATTGAAGAACCATGATCATGTAATAAAAATATTTGAAACCCTAGTTAGGGTTAGTACTCGAGATTAATTGAGGTTTAAGGTCCAACTCAAGATTTAAGTGTGATTAAGTTATTAATAGTTTAATGTAAGGTTTAATGGAGTACATTAACTAATGGGAGACTTGGGTTTAATCCCAAATCTATTAATTGTTGATTAAAACCCTAATCGAGAATAGATATATAAATATATTGTAATTGAGTTTAATAATTAAATAACCTAAGTTTAAATATTATTAGTTAAAGAAGAGTAAATAAAATACTTTAAATGATTAAAAGAATTTCAGTGATATATATATGTTTAATGATTACGTACGATTTCTTAAAGTCTAAGAAATATTTGAATCGCTTGTAGGCGATCTACGTGTCTTATACACTACCAAGGAAGACCAAGTGTAAGTGGATACTGTAAGTGGACAGTAAGTGGTTCTTTTCAAAACTGGAATGACACAATGCATCGTTTCATGAACAAGCATGAGATTTTGATCAAGCATGACATGACATGTGCATTGCATGAATTTTTCTAAAGAGAATGTTTATGCAATGATTTTATGGAAAGACTACGAGAAGTTTTATGAAATGATAAGTTAAGTTAAGGGGCACTGGTCGGTACCATACCATCAAGATGGACTCCCATACCGAAGGACGAATGCGAGAAGGAAGGGTGAATCCACGAGGCTGTGCAACCACACTGAAGGACATTGAGAAGGTGTGGGCCTCCAAGGGTCAAGTCTAGCCACTGAAGAACGAATGCGAGAAGGTGTGCTAGCTGACCATATGTAAGGTCTCCAAGGGAATTCGGGGACGGTTCCAAAGGGAACGCACAACCCGGACTTCAGGGGTTAAATGGAGCGAGCCCACAAGTAAAAGATATGAAATGGTTATGAAAGGTCAAGAGTGGCACAAGTATGAATAAGTAATTTTCAAGGGTCTGGGGCCGAATTTAAGCAAGAGTATATGCATATCCATGACATGCATGTGCATCACTTATCAAGTTCTTTCTTCATGATTAAGCAAGCATAAGTCAAGAGCATGTTTCAAAGTTATGTCTTTCCCTTACTGAGTCTTTTTGACTCACGTTTTTAAAATTGTGTCGTTCCAGATGCCACAGGTGAAGAGAGTCAGGAGGACTACCTGACTTAGAAGGACCCAGATGAAGTTCATATTTTTGATAATGGTGACTCGATCGATGAGATCCGTCACTAGTTGGGTTTTTAAAATATTATATATGTTTTGTATGCAAACTTAATGAGAACCCTGATTATGTAAGATTTAGCTTGAATCCCTCGCGATCTTGTATGTTTCCGCCGTAAGCACGAAAGTAAGTAAGTAAGAACGCTGGAGCTATCCGGGGGATAGCTCGCGGCTCTCACGGTCCCTGTGGGATGCCGTTCGGGGCGTGACAGTTTTAGTAGTAGCAATTCCCAATTACCGATATTTATATTGGACCAATTTTTAAGTCTTTTACGCACTTAGCTCAATTATAATTTTCTTGGCCAGCCGGTGCCGGAGATATTGAGAACCAATAAGACCTCCGAGTTTTCATATTTGGGCCACCTGTACCCGGTGGCAGTTTTTCGATTCCCCTAAATAGCCCTACTTGATACTGTGGGTTAGTTTTTGAAAAATTTTATACCTTGTTTTAAAATTGTTATTCGTTTGAAACTCTTTAAAAACTGAAAAATCACAAACCAAACACTCAATCCAACTGAAACTCTAAGCCCCCTCTCAGCTACCCACCTAGGCACTATCTAACACGACACTTGACATGCTCCTAAATATCCTTTGAAAAAAAAACAAATAACAAGTGAGTTCGACAACTCAGTAAGAAAAATCATTATGTTATGATGCACTTCAGAAGCCACATTTAAGAAGTAAAAACTGTAAATCTCAATCCAAATAATATATAACTATAATTGTAAAACAACTTTAATCTTTCATAATAATACTGTAGAAAATCTATTTGGCAATAATTGTGGGTCACATTTACCCCCTACATGGTTGTGAAGTTACTACTTAGCTTGGGAATCAACCAAACTAAGCCAATACTATGGATAGAACTCTCCCTTACTAAGGTTTGGTCATGTCGAGGTGTGTACTGGGGAAAAACCTACAAAATAAACCACTATGTTTCCAAGATGGATGCACTCAATGGGTTGCAATTGGTACAAATGTTTTATCTCTATAAACAGTAGGTGTGTTTGAAAATATATTACATATCATATTATAAACATCACTTTAAACTTTGCATCTTTCTATTCTTTTCATGTAAATTAATGCACACAATATAAATAACAATGAACATAAAAAAGATTTGATTTAAACATTGAAAACAACACGTAATAACATTGAACTTAAAAATAGGCTCATGTTTACACATTTCATGCTATAATCTTTGACAATTTTATCATAACGTAATGCAGGGGAATATCAGACCATATCTGCTTTTGCACATAATGCATATAAAACTCTGAGGGTTTTCAATAAAACATGCAAATCTCAAATATCACATCGGTCTTTTAGAAACATCTAGCATAAGAACCCCACCTACCTCATCCTTCATAACACTTGAACCCTTTATCAATTAACCTCCATGGCCTCAAGAAACTTAGACTAAAAAGATTTCGAAAAAATACACTTGATTTCTTATTCTCTCAATCAATACACATCGCAGAGACTAACAAAGGATTTATAAAAGACTAAATTAAAACCCTGTATAAAGAAGGACTCTAAAGATGATGAGATAATAAGATTGAGTTGCTATCCATTTTAAAATTCAAACATATTCTAGAAGTAATTAAAATTCAAAACTTTAAAATTGAAAGAGATAAAGATAATTATATCTTCTTTAAAATTTAAATACTTTTAAAAAGATAACCTATTCAAATCAAATCAACATTTCAAACTTTAAACACTTTTAAAACAGGATAATTTCTTCAAATGATTCAAAATTCGAAATTCAATAAAATTAATATTTTATTAATAATATAAGAAAGTCTGGGGGTTCTACAATCTCTCCTTAAAAAAATTTCGTCCTTGAAATTTGCCGCACCTTACCCAAAGAATAACTCCATAAAACCAACCAAATCAATACATGTTTCTACTACGCACTCTCATCATTCGTCTAATAATCTAACAATTTCTCCAATACGTGATTCAAGCCTAAAACCCAAGCTCATCCAACATCAAGGACTAAACCAAGATCAATATAAAACTCCAATAATATATCTCCAAATAGCACAAACAAATTTAGATTCATCTCTGAAAAGGCAAAGATTAAAACCTATCCCTCTTATCAATTCTAAACATATCCTTTGACTTCAATCAAAATCCTTAAAAAAAATTCTTCCTCAAAATCGGCAAAGCAATAGTCAAGAAATCAATCTATTCTATCCAATCCTACCCTCAGTAAAATTAATCAAATCATATACCTTCAACAAATCTCTTTTTTATTATCTACAGAATCTAAAAATCTGGTTGCTCTGATACCATTTTGTAATGCCTCGAACCCCGACTGTTAGGGGTTAATTCTATGAGTAAAACTAGTGAAAATCGGCGAAATTTTGGTATAGAAATAAGTTATCACAAAATAGTAACATTTGATAACAAATTAAAGTTTAAAAATTTAAAATTTTAAAAAATTTAAAATCTAAAGAGATAAAGATAAAACATATCTTCTTTAAAATTTCAAACACTTTTAAAATATATAACATTGAACGAGACGGTTTTAGACTCAATACAGTACACTCGAACCTAGAGAGGGAGTGAATAGTTTCTTTTAGATTCTTTTTCGATCTTTCACTTTGCTGCACACTTCATAAGAATATCAGCACGTTCAAGAACCTATAATCTTTTATCAAGATTTATATGTATATGCGAAATCAAGTAAATATTTGAAGCAATTAAACTTTTAATCAAGGCTTCAAGATATTCAAGAACATTGTCTTTTAAATTAAGACAGTAATGGATAGTTTGATATTCAATCTAAAATCAACAACAATCACAACACAATTGACACACGGATTGATTATGAAGAGAAACCTCTTGAACACACACTTCAAGAAGAAAAACTCTATGGGCCTTGTGGCAAGGAAAGGTTTCCACTAGAATGAGAACTCGGAATTACAAAGTGATCCATTAGTAGTACACAACACCCTTGCTAACCTAACTCACTGAATTTCTTACCCAAATCTTGAATTTGGTTCACAAACCTTGTTGGGAGAGAGACTCGGTCCCATCCATTCTTCATCTCTAGCACCTTCACCTCTGATCTTGAACGTAGTCTTCCCAGTGAACCTCACTTCTACTACCACTAGATTAGTCACCCAAACCATCTCAAGAACTAGAACTTTGGTAAACCCTAAGACCACAAGGGGAAATATTTGTGTGTGATCAACAAACCCTGATGGAACTAAAGAAAATGTACAGTCTTTCTGGTACGCTTTAGTCCTTACAGAGTAAAACTACGAAACAACAACAGAGAGTTTTGGAGAAGATAACAATGGAGGCTTATACTCTCTAAAATCAAATAAACGTAATTCTTGGGGTGTTCTAAGTGTTTTTGGCCAAATGGAAGAGAAGGTTTTTTATACCTTAGGCTATTGAGGTGAGAATCAAGAAATCAGTTAGAGGCATTCAGGTTTAGCTTCAGTTAGAGGTATTTAGGTTTAGCTTCTGCAGTTCTGGTAAACCTCAGGCAAACTTCATATAAACTGTACCAACATAGAAACATTCAGTGCTCCAACTTCGTATTATCAAACTAGTAGACAGACTCCCGTCATATTACACAATCACCAGACATTCATTTGCTTGTTGAGACACTTGAACCATGCAGTTCTTTCACTCTTGAATCTTCAGGAAAATGACACAAATACAAATATGAAGTTTATGCAAACTAAATACATTTACAAACATTTTTAAAATAAAATCAACATTTCAAACTTTAAACACTTTAAAAACAAGATAGCCTTTTCAAATAATTCGAAATTCAATAAAATAATATTTTATTAATAAGAAGAAAATTCGGGGTTCTACAACAATGAAGAGAACAAATTCCACAGGAGGATGTTGGTGGTCTTATGGGTGATAATTGTTGTGTTGTTGTTGTTGCCTTCAGTTTATGTCAGAGGAAAGGAAGCGGTCTTTGCCCATTCTTGGCACCATAACTGAAGTTGGACTTGATTGTAATTGCCTTCATGTCATTCTTTTGTAATTTGCTAAAATAGATCATGTAATTGACTGCAAGGCTTTTTTTATATATGCCAGGTATGGAACCTTTAGGTTTTATCTATATGTTAGTCCTTTGTAATTGCCTTCGAGGCATTTGGTTTGTAAACTTATATAATGAAACTTGTCATTGCCTTCAAGGATTTTGGTTTAAACTTATGTAATAAAGCTTTTCATTGCCTTCTAAGGCATTTGGTTTGTAAACTTATGTAATGAAACTTGTCATTGCCTTCAAGGCTTTTGGTTTGTAAACTTATGTAATGAAACTTGTCATTGCCTTTAAGGCATCTGGTTTGTAAACTTATGTAATGAAACTTGTCATTGCCTTCATGAAAATAGTCGACCTGAATATCTTCTTTTTGCAATAATGCCTACAGAACTCTATCTAAACCAACATTTTATATTCAAAAGGGCAAAAATGCACACGAAACAGTTTACATCAACAACCAACTTGGATATTCATAATTCTACACCAAACTGGATTTTTACCAAGTTCCAAATTCCACAAGTTCACATACCAACAAAACCTGAATATCCATAAGTTCACATATCAACAAATTAAGCATAACTATACATCAACAATCATAACAATCATAACTCTACATCAACAACCATAACAAGCACGAGACTACATCAACCAGAACAAGTATGGGTTTACATCAACCAGACCACATATCTGAACCAAACAAACTGAATTTCAACAAAATAATCATAACTTCTACATGAACCGGAATAATCATAATTCCTAAGATTTCTTGTCAGCAGTCTTTCTCTTCTTCTTCTCTTCAATCGGCCTAATGGCCTGCTCAATGGTAGGGACCACTACTCTCGAGGAGCTTCTATGTTGCTGATTCTATGCAGGCATAAAATCAGACCTAAATTGGGCCCGTAAAGTGTCCCGAGTGCTCCAAACAACTTCATCTCCTCTCTTACTCGGTTCTTCATGGCTAACCATGTCCAAAAAAATTGGTTCATCCTACCTCGTTCCTGAATTTGACTTGCTACCCAATTCACCAGCTAATCTTGCACACCTTCGATGCACCCTAGATGCAATTCAATGCGCTGGTTGTGGTTGCAATAGGTTGAGAGGCAACCTTAGTGACTAGAGAGGCTAAGGTGTTGCAAGTACAAAAGCTGATGCCTTATCACTCCTCGTTTGTGATGTAGAAGCTGGTGTTTTTTTCCTTTCATTTGTTCTACACACATTGGTTAACAAACTTTTGGATTCACAATTTTACAAATAACAACTGATAGCAAAATTTGCAAAAATCAAAGGGGTTACATTAATAACTTCTACTGGAATTGTCTAGGTTCCAACCATTGGGGACTGAGAAGCTTCTGAAGAAGATCCACATGACATTACATTTCTTCTTACTTTGCTCCCCAGGCTGGGTGGTAGGGGGAGCTTATTGCGCGGATAGCGACATCAACTACATCAAATAAACAAAATTGAATTATCGAATAAACAAAATCATTAGAAATGGTCATTTAAATAAACTTCAGGTTATCAACGATCAATAGGAAGACATACTTCGCCCAAGCCCAGCTCTGTAGCTAGCACAATAGACTCCTCTCTTACAAAAGGGGTTGTTGCATCACTCATGGCTACACGTCTCAGCGATGTTGCCTTCCTTCTAGTACAAGTCCTCTTATTGTGTATAGCTTGCTTGCAATCTATACACTTTAGGATACTCAGAGCTTTCTTCATCGATGAACTGTTGTTCCGAGGCTCGTTTTAACCTCTCCTTTGGACCTTCTTCGGCCTACCAGGTTGTGCTCTCACAATAAGAGGATCAATTGTATCGTAGCTTGTTTTAATCCATTGATCCTTGCTAGGCATTGGGTACATGATAGGATTGTAGCTCAACATGTACATGTCTTTGCTAAACCAAGGGTGTAGATAGTCCTCTAGCTTTCCCCCATTTTAGAAAATGGCCAAGAATGCGTGTGGACACAGTATCCTCATCAAGTCCCACTAACGACACCTACATCTTCTATGTTGTAGGTAAACCACAAACTGTTGGTGTTTATGCTCCACCTCCAAAAGACCTTGACCAGCAAATGTGGATAGGCAATTACAACACTCCTCACATGTGGCCTCAAGCTTGTCTAATATCTTTGGTCATATGACGTAGTCTTTCTTTTCCATGCCATCCATTTTCAGCTGGTACCGCCTTGTCAGCTTTCTTCAAATAATCTCACATTATGATCATTGGCTTGTGACGGGCTTTCAGTATGTAAGAACTGAAACACTTCGTGAGGTTGTTGACTAAGAGGTCAAACTTCACATCCGGATTGAAGTACACCCTAGACCATTGTCTTGGGTCGATGTCATTGAAGTACTTTCATGCTTCTTCTAACAGCCTCTTCAAGTCATCCATTACTGTGAGAACTTGGTACTTAGTTTACGCAGATGCAGTAGCCCATAACTTATCTTTGAAAGCGACATCCTGATGTCCAACATCTCGAAAGTTGGCATAAAGATGCTTGATGCATATCCGATGGTCTGCATTAGACATTACAAATAGAATATAAATGTTCATTAAATAATGTATTAATCGATATAAATGTAAGAAGAATCAATCATGTAAGAAGATTCAACAAATTACCTTCTAACGGTTAGAAATGAAGGACCAGCAAAAAATAGTGGATTACCCAAATCCAAGATCAGTGTCTCTCGGAACCAACTCCAACTATCCTTGGTTACGACCTCTTCCAAGACCATTGTAATCAGGTACATATTATCGTTGGAATCTCTAGAGACAACAATTAATAGTTGCCTCTTATATGGGCTCTTCAACAAGCACCCATCAAGTCCAATCAAGGTCCTGTAACCTTCCTTTTAAAATCGACCTTCATTGCTGCTAGCGAAACATACATTCATTGGAGCACTAGTGCCAACTCAGGAGGTATCCTTTCCAACTTAAACAGAATACAACTCCCTCTATTGGTCTCCCTCAATGTCGTTGGTCCCAGAGACGACGATATTACTCTGAATGTTTTCCTAAAATCCTAACCCGTGCCTTTCTCCTAGCACGCTACACTTGACTCTCATTAATATCAACCTTCCATTGCCTCCATCCCTCATGTGCTATAGAGTCCACTAGGATGTTAGGCGGTGTCTTGAACTACTATATGTACTTATTAGTGATAAACGTAAGTCCCACAAGGGAGCTCCAATACTTCTTCGTGCGCTAGTGGGTACTGTGGAAAGTCCTGATTTGGAAGGTCATCTCCCTCCTCATCCACCTTCCGTATACTCTGTATTCACACTTCGGTGCATCCTTGCGTACCGCAATCACCTTATTTGAGCAGTTCTTCTTGAACCTTATGTCTTTCCCCTTCAATATTTTTCGCTTGCACTGCGTCTCTGAACATTTGAGAGGGACGTAAACTTCATCCCGAGCTTCAGGACAGAGGCAGCCAATTCTGTAACGTGGAACTCAGGGCCACGATATGGTTCAAGTAAACTGTCAGCATCTTCAGCCCTCTCACTGACTTCAGTGGACTCCAAAATATAACTTTTTTCCAATATCTGAGCCATTACCTGTAGCTAAAAAATAAAGGAAACGGTCCATGATATGGCTCAGCTAAACTGTCAGCATCTTCTGCCACCTCACTGACTTTAGGGAACTCCAAAAAATCACTTTTTCCAATATCCGAGCCATTACCTGCAGCTCAAAAATAAAGGTAACGGTCAACACATGCCAACAATAGAAAAAAGAATATGATGGATAATGACAAATAAATAAATGTAGGTGCAATGAATTTCAAGTGACATTATCTTATATTAAACAACATAGTTTTAAGAATGAAATAATAAGTATCATCGCTTATAACTGAAACACATTGTTTGTCTTCATTAATAGGTTTCTTTCCTTTCTTATGATGAATTTCATGTGACTTTAGACCACCCCCGTCATCCTAGCCCCCATCAGAAGCAATACCTTCACCATCAATTTTTGTCTCATATCCAACATTCGTTCCATAAGAGTTATGACCTCCAACAGAAGATGGTCTTGCAGCACAATTGCGAGCATTGTCCACGTCATCCTGGAAAGGAGCATTCGACCCCAATCTATGTCTCTCATTTTCCTCCTCAGCTTCTACAACCTCCTCACCAATATTGTCACCCTCTCCACTGTCATCAAATGAAACCACATACAAGACTACAACATATTCTTCCTCGTGGCACTTCACCATTGTCAGAACATCATGGTTAGAGGACACAAGGATAATGTCATCATCAAGACTTTTCCCTGGCTGTTTGTAGTAAATGAGATCACCAACCATATATACAAATGGCTTCACAATGTCCTGCAATTCGAAGAATGACAAACAGTCTTAATCGTATGGTTTGTCGTACACGTCGAGATCTCCCCGACGTAACTACAACTAAACCTACAACTGTAATGTACCTCGAAAAGAAAGACATCGTGAGGCATGAGTGTATTTCTGTCATAGCCTGAGCTTTCAAACATCACATGCATATTGTTTATACTCTCTTTGTTTGTCATTAGTAGTGAGATTATGGGATATTTAGTGACTAAGATGGAGTATTTAGTACTTGAGATGCTAAGTTCGAAACCTAGTTTAGGACATGATTTAGTGAGAATTGGAGTTCACATGCAACTGAGTTATTGTTGAGGAAGTTGAGGAGGACGTATTGGATCAATTTAATTTTGTAAGCTCGTCAGTCGTTTTGGTCTCGAAACCTTGATTAGGACATGATTTAGTGAGATTTATAGTTCCTGTACAACTAGGTTGTTGTTCAGAATGTTGAGGAGCTCGTATTGGATCAAAAAAAATTTAGACAAGTAGGACGTTTTTGTCTCGAAAAGTGAACCATATGATTTTTATTCTTTTAATATGTTGGGGGATCATCCAAGAGGTTATGGTACAAATTTGGAGACTTTTATTTTTTCAGAAGCAAGTAAGATGTTTTTTGGAAGCAAGTAGGTTGATTAGTGAACATCATTGGAATTTGAGGATTAGCGAAACTTAGAGATGAATTGTGGATAGAGATAAATTGTGGATAGAAATAAATTTATGGATAGAGATGACACCTAGGAAGCATGAAAAATCAAAGCTAGAAGCACGACAAATCGATGCAAGAAGCACGACACAAAAGGCTATAACCTAGGAAGCACGAGGTGTCGACCACCGGTGAACCTAGGCTGCGACTCATCAAACCTATGAGGTGAATTTCGGCCATAACCTTTCCATGAAGCTGATGTAGGTTGCTAGGTGTCAAGAGGAGAGAAATGTAGCCTCGTGACTCACCAAAGCTAGCCTAGCTAGGTTGGACACGTGTCGGAATGCAACTGGCCATGTTTTCCTATAAATTGGGGTTGATTTCGACCTTTGAAGTGTCCATTCAATCTGAATTTTTGTGAGTTAAAACTTGAGAGCAAGAGTGAAGTGAAGTTGGATAAAGAGATATTTGGCTTCCTCAGAGGTAAAGTTTAGTTGGTTATCTTTGATTTCGATTCAAGTTTTCAAGATGATTATTGTGAATCTCTTGTATTTCTTATTCTAAACATCTCTCGATGTTATTAACGTTATTCTATTCTTCCTATTGTTCTTGATGTTCTTCGTATTCTTGACGAAGAAAAAGCTCGTCTTTTTGAAAAAGTATCATTGTCAAAGTTCAATTTGTTTTCAAAATATTTTTCTACTTTGATCCGTTTATTTTCAAAATTTCTTCCAAAATTTGTTTTTCAAAGCTTGAACATATTACTCTTGAAATATTCCTTCTTATTTCAATACTTTTATGTCAAAATGAGTATTTTCTATGTGGTGATTAAGCTGGTTTTTAACCGAGAAATCAAAGTGTTGTTTTTGTCTTCATAATACTTTCCTTTGAGAAAAGTTTTATAATGTTGTGATGATGGAAACGAGTTAAGGCGTTGCATAACATAAATGAGATGTATGGGCGTTGATATGAGACATGCACACTTAACTAACTTGTACATTGGAAAGAAATATTTGATGTTCAAGTGTTGCTAAGGTGTTGCATATAATGAATGATATGTATGAGCGTTGACATGAGACATGCATACTTAACGCATACTATGAAGACGTGATAGTACTGTGCACAAGAGAATGCGTTCACTTGTTGTGACATTTTGGCCTCTCCGTCGTACGCAGAAAGATCCTTTGTTAGGATAACTCACTCTGGGAGTTTGAGACTGTATTGTGCTCTAGTAGTACTGCTGCAAAGATACGGAAGGTCACTTGTAACCCGTCACTATGGCCAAGTGATTCACTCTGGGAGTGAGAGTAGTGGTGAATGAGAATAGAAAAAGGAAAAGATCATTTTTTAGAAAATTGAGTCTTTTTATTTACTTTTCATTCTGTTGAGATTCCATTGTTGAACGGGTTTCTTCAATATCTTGTACTTATCTCTGCTATTCTGTTGTACTAACCGCTGGTTTTACTGTGTCATTTGCACTCACCGTTATTTGTTAAATATTTATTTAGCAAATGTCTTAGGTTTATTTAAGTGAGTTCATCAAGGCCATTCAACATGACTTTGTTACTCTGGAGCTGACCTTTCGAGTCTATGTCACACGTAACCTAAATGTTCTGATCAAAGACCGAGGTCATAGGTGGATTAACCCAAACTCGAACAACTATGTCAGCATGTGCGACAAACTTAAGTGATTCTGATGGCAAGGAGTAGAGGTTTTATGTTTCTTGATTTTTCCGCTGCTGTAGTTTTTTTTTAGTATGTACATTATAAGAAGTTGGTTCTCTTTTGTAATAATTTGGTATTAACAAAAGGTTCTACTTGTGTTTTAGTTAGAATCCTGTTTGCTTTCACGATCCCCCCACTTGCTGTAACCTCAGTCTAATAGCGACGTTCATTACTATAAGACAATGCTTGAGGTCTTGACGGTCCGGGCTATTACAAATTCCCCTTTTCTTTTCTTTTTTTTTTAAAAAGAGTGGTTGAAAACAAGTTTCACTTTAGAAGAAATAAATGTTGGCCATATTAAAATATTCAAAATATGGCCACTTTCAATTACAACCATGCTAGCATAAAATGGCTACGTTGCTGTTTGCTTTATGGAATTTTAGAAATTTTAAATTTTGGACTTAAACAGGAAAACACTCAAGATTCACAACGCATTACAGATTCATAACAAATTACAATAATGTAAATTACAAATTTATAGATTCACAATAATTCACTAAATCACAACAAATTATAGATTCACATAAAACACAAAAAAGCATTGCAGCTTTAGAAATTACAGATTCATAATAATTCACTAATTCAAAACAAATTACAGATTCACTAAATCACAACATAAATCCAGATTCAAAATAATTTTGACATTAAACCCAAAAGCATTGTAGTGTTAGAAAACCAGAATTCCCCACAGGGCTGAGCAAACCAGGTTCAGAGCCGGGTTTCCCCAACCCAGAACCCAAATGGTTTCGGGAGCCAATTTTTACTCCGACCCCAAATGGGGTAGAACCCCGAGCCGACACACAGACTAGGTTCAGCTCGGGTTTGTGTTTTGAGGCCTAAAAACGTTCTAGGCTATAATTTTTGGAGCCCATGACACCCTGGATATGTTATAATTATATGTCTCGGGTTCGGGCTATAGCAACTCGAGAGAGAGGGCGACGACTGCAACAAAGGCCAGATCGAGAGCAGCTGAGAGAGTTTCCTTCGAGCAGCAAGCCTAAACAATTCGAGAGACGGAGATAGAGTATGAGAGGGCAGTCGGCGAGGGAGTAAGACAGCGAGAGGGCAACGACTGTGATTGTGAGGCGTCAGGCAGTGAGAGGGGGAAGGCGTGTAAATTCCAAATGTTCTCAACGAGGGGAGGCCCTCGCAAAAGAAAACCCCCTTAGCAAAAGTGTGTTTCACAAAGGGGGCACAAATGAGTTTTTTATTTTATTCTTTTTTTTTCAAACAAGTCGGGTTCTGGTTTCCTTCGGTTTAATGTTGAATACCCTAACTCGAGCCTGAACCAAGAGAAACCCTCCCTGATTGGTCATAATGGGGCAGGATCGGATCGGGGCATCGGATATAGGGTAATTTGGCCAGCCCTAATTCCCCAATTATAACTGGACTCAGACCCAAAACTATTCCATTGAAAAATTTTTGATTCAGATCATCACAGACAGATTCACAACAAATTAACATAGATGTTTACATTTTACCACTAATTGCAGTGTTAGAAATCAAAACATCGTAGTTGAGAAATTGAGAGAGCGAGAGAACAACGCAGTTGAGAGGGCCAGAAAGCGAGAGAATTAAAGCTAAACAGCTTAAGAGTTGAGAGAGATGAGTGAGAGTAAGATCATATAATAGAGAAGAGAGGGGGAGGGGAAGCCAATCGAGGGTTAATGAAACCCTGGATCAAAATAGGTTTTATTTTTCGTAAAAAAAATAAAATAAATGACATCGATCTATTTAAATCGAACGACATCATTTTAGGGAATTAAAAATATATATATACAGAACCTGTTTTTTGGTAAACCAGCGGACGTTTTTGCTTCCGATTCTGCTTTCGTAAAACGTCCAAACTGGGTTCTGATTTCAGTTCGTGGTAGCTACAAACTTGGCTTTGACAGAGTCAGAGTTGCAGTTCCACCGGTGGCCAGATCGGATAAATAGGCCTAGTTTTCGATGTCTTGATAGTTGTTTTTCACGAATTTTTTTTCTTTCAAGTCTTTATCGGTGTATTTTTGCATGTACAACATACCATCAGACTTCAATGGACACTCTAGCTTTTTTCAACATTCATCCAATTTTTCATGCACTCTCAAATGCTACATATGGCTTTTAGTTTCTCTTAACGCGCCGTCTTGACACCTCTTTTCAAGCACTCCTAATCTCCCTAGACACGTGCTTTCATGCACATTCCAAGTTGTCTCATATGCTCCCACATGGCCTCAGATGAACCGACTACCACATCTGCCTTAGATCACATGCGCCCACCTGCGATCCAACACTGTGTTGACCCACGCCTCAACTCAATCCACACATTCGACTCGTGTCTCCTTGAATAGAATCCACTCCTCACCCAAGTGTACTCGAATTCTGGTCCACGTTCTCTATTTGAATCATTCTTTTAACTAGCCCCGATCTGCCCAGGCTAACGTTCACTGCGTCAAGTTGAGCGAAATCAATCGGACCTAGCCAAGCAACGCTGACAAACGAAAAACTGTAAAAAAGATTATCTAGAAAGAAAAACAATTTCTTCGCCTTTTCAGGCTTCTTGGATCTTCTAATTGTCATCTTCAAGTTGGAACCTATTCGTTTCTTTTTATATAATCAAGACCATTTTATTGGAAGTAAAAAAGATTGCAGTTGAGAACTTACACCATAAATTGCCCTATGGGCTAGCAACAAGCCAAATGGGTTGTAGCCCATAAGAGAGGATACAAGGTCCTCAAGGGGGTGAGTGTGAAAGCCCACAAGAAGCAAGCAAGCTTGAGGAGAGTGTTTCCAAAGAAGCGCGGAAAGCGGGCAAGCTCGAGGTTAAAGGGCTTGAAAGCCCATGAACAACCACAGCAGAAGGCTTGTTGCTAGCCCTTAGGTGGCAGCTGAATGGCGGTAGGAGGTCGCAGTGGGTGTAGGAGGATGGTAGGAGGTGATAGCAGGAGCCAGGGGGCAGCGGAATGGCGACAGTAGGTGAAAATGGGAGTTGCACTCGCCGGCGACTAAGATCCATGTGTGCCCATGCGCCTGAGTGGGATGGCGAGTGTGGCGGCGGGCCGACGAGTCTCAGCTACTGAGAGCATTTGTAGGTTAGATTGGTGGGAGGGGAGTCCACTGGAGATGGTCGTGGCCACCAAAGAGCACCTGAATGGGAAAAACAAAAACACAAAAGGAAAGACAAACTTTCATAAACTACTCCACATAAATGGCCAATGATCAATCCGAGGGGAGCGGGTTTTCAGAGGGAGACGAGGCTCCCTCAGCCACCCTTGGGAGGGCATAGGAGACAGCTGCTCAAGTGGTTTGTTGGAAAAGTGAAGATAGAGTGAGTCTCAAGCATTAATCCGAAATTTGATTTGATTTTGGGATTTTGTGCTTTTTAGGCCATTTCCAACAAATTTACTTATTCAGAGATGCAGTTGACAAGTTTGAATCATTTTTAAGACTTTTGTTGTTGAAAGAACTTGCGTTTAAGAGATGTTAGAATATGTACTATGTTTGTCACACATTGATTATAAATTGGGTTATTAATAGTTTTGTTCTTAAAAATAGGCTCTTATATGTACATGTTTAAAATTAAGTAGTAAAGATGTAACATTTAGGACTTTATATGATACACGTAGGCTTTCCCTAGGCTGAAACACCTTAATTCTCTTTCTTTCTCTATCGCTGCTTTAACTATAGTTCAATACTTCTCTTATATATTTTTGGCAAAACTCTACAAATGGTCCTTGCGATTTCGTTTTGTAACAATTTAGTCCATGTTGTTCCACTTTGAATGATTTAGTCCTTGAGGTCACATATTTTGGGATGGTGTAAGTTCTCAACACGATTAAAGCCCCAGTTCCACTACAACAAATTTGACGTTTTCTGACATAAAATATTTTTTTTGGACGCCAAAAAATTCATCCAAAAAAGTCATCTTTGGGGACAGATTTTTATTTTCGTCCCCAAAAAAATAGCAAGTTCTATATTTGGGACTGAAATTCGAACCGTCCCAAAATCTTCTTCTTTTTTGCGACGGTTCTTTTTTCAGGACGGAAAACCACCATCACAAAAAAAAACATGACTGATTTTTTGGGACATAATCTTCTCGTCCCAAAAAAATAGTTGTTTTAGGGATAGATTCATCCGGACGAATATACATTTTTCCATGTATTTGAACGAATAAATGCACATTCTAACGCCAATTTCCACTCTCATTCGAACCTAAACAACCCGTTCAAACCAAATTGAAAATCTCGGTATGTAAATGTTTGCGTTCATACTTAAAAGCATCCGTTCGAACGCAAGAGAATCTTTTAGGACGTTGTTTCATGTCCCGAAAAATCTAGTATTGTTCGAACGGTATTTTTCACCTACCATAATAAATGCACATCCCTTCATCATCAATTGTATCATTTTGAATCTTGTTCGGACGTTAATAAGTAACTCGTTCCAACGAATTATGAACGTTGGGAATATGAATCATTCGATAATAAACGGTTTCTGATGGTTTTTTTAACGAGCGTTTGAACGTTCATTGGATTATTACACCCTCCCGATCCTCATTTCCTCACATTTTGACAATCTCACAAAAACTCTTCACGTTTTCTCTAAATCTCGCATTTCCTCATTTCCTCCATCCAACTCATATTTCCTAGCCTCTACACACTACAGGTATGTTTTTTAAGCATTTTAATCAATGAAGCTTTATCTTTGTAGTTTTTATGCTTTGATTTTTTTTCGTGTATTTGGTTTGAATATGCTATGATTCTTGAATAATAAGTTTATGTTGTTTAATGTCTACATTTCTAGTTAGTTTAGGATTATTTGGGATTGAGTTTTACGTAGAGATGTAGTTTTTTAGCGTGTCACAGTGTTTGAACGGGAATATTTGGGTGTTCGAATGATATTTCTGAAGCGTATCGTTTGAACCCTGCATTGAATGGTTGGCTAAAACATTGCGTTTAAGTAATATCGTTCGAAGGTTTTTGTACTGTCGTTCGAACTGTGTTCTATTCGATGTTTTAGATTTTCCGTTCAATGTCTTCGTTCGATTGTTTCTATAATTTCCGTTCAATGTTTTGTTATCCATTCAAACAACTGTATAATTTTACGTTTGAACAGTCGTATTATTCTACGCTCGAACTGTTAGTTATCCGTTAGAACAACTGAATTATGATGCTGTTACAACTCGTTCTAACGGTTGTTTTGCTTTTGCATTTTGTTACAACTGTTAGATTAAGGCCAAAGCGTTCCAGATCAGCTGCTTCTTCACAGGCTCCTCCAAAGGAAGCTATAACTACGAAGGAGAGGCAGACACTTATGTTTAGGAATTTTGAGGGCCGCATCATCCACCATATCCTCGTCCACCATGGTTGGGAGCATGCTCTTTTGGACCGGCCACCCGTACACACTCATGCTCCAGTAGTTCTACTCAGCGTTGCAAGAGATTGACACTGATGCTTACAAGTGGGAAGTCGTCATTCGGGGAGTTCGAGTCCGAATTTCCCCCGACAACCTATCCCATTACTTGGGCATTCAGAGGAAATTGGGAGTCTATATTGTTGTTTAGTTCTCTGATGCATTGTTGGTTGATGAGATCTTCCGACTGATGACAGAAAGGATCAATATTTGATCCAGTCATTAGCGTCTCGGTAATCTCTGCTCAAGTTTTGGCGCAGCTCCATCACACGGAGTGCACTGCCCACCGAGCACAATTGATATTGATAGTGGCTAGTCTAGAGTCAGTCGACCTCCCCTATTCATGTTCCAGACGATCCGAGTCGAGACTCAGTCAATGGCCAAGGAGGGTCTACCATACAGTGTGATGCTGACTTGGTTTATTTTGTTGGGGTAGTGGTCGAGTGTCATGAACCGACCACAGCGCAGCTCGACCCTATCAACAGTGTGACAGCTCGACGTAGCTTCGTACATGGATTGGGTTCACAACATCTGGTTGTTATACTACAGCCGGAGGTTCCAGCTCGGGATTTTGAGGAGCGGTCGGGTCTTTTGCTAGAGCAGCCCATTCTCAACCGCCACCAGCAGGTATACTTGAGGATTTAGAGCGTCGAATTGTAGGCGCATTCGAGCAGGTCGTCACTCCCATCATCACTAGCCTGGTAGTCATGGACGAGAGACTCAGTCAGATTGAATCGAGGTAGCAAACACTAGAGTAGGCTCTGAAGGACAGCCGGGAAGACATCATGGAGAGGATAGATGATGTCGAGCAGGACCTGGTGGTGAAACATTTTATGCTAGAGACATGTTCAAACGTTTTTGCTGTTAACGTTAGAATGGTACAATTGTGAGTGTTAGAACAGCTAGTAGTTAGGCGTAAGAACGGTAATAATGTGAGCGTTCGAACGATATTTCAAATAAAATAGTAAAATGAATTAAAAATATAAAAGGAATAAATTTATCAAAATTAATTATTTACATTTACATTTTATTTAATAGTACCTTATATTTAATGTATAATACTTATATATAAAGTACTTATATACGTACAACATTTACGTCATGCAGAATACTAAGTACTAATGGTAAATAGTAATAGTTAGTACTATCGTATTTTTATACGGTTAAGAATATTGTGTTTATGATTTGTTACACATATAATTGCATACTCCTATTGGTACTAATAAGATTTTCGTAGTCAAATACTTGTGTTATATTTACATTGTGTTTATTACACTTACACATTATTAAGTAGTTATAATATTTTTATACTCTCATACATGTGTTGTGATACGTACGTACATGTTTAGATGACATTATGCTTGTAATTTGTTACGTAAATTATTATGTAGTAATGAGATTTTCATACATGTATTATCATACTTACAAAGTTAATAACATTGTGTTTATGATGTGTAAGAAGATGCTTACACATCATTAATTAGTAGTAATAGGATTTTCATACCCTCATACATCTGTTATGATACTTACATGTGTTTGTAATTAGTTAGACATTGTTAAGTACTAATAGAATTTACATACTGTATTATTATTTAGTGCTTAATACTTAACACTCTTACATATTACTATCATACTTACATAGATAAATGTATTGTGTTTATTATACTTATACATAATTAAGTACTAAAAAGATTTTCATACTCCTACACGTGCTATAATCCCTCTATAGTTAATAAAATTATGCTTAGAATTTAATTACATGTCATTTAAGTAATAATTACATTGTGTTTAGGTTTTGGAGAAACCCGTTCGAACATAAAATTCATTGTTCGAACGTTATAAGTAAAAGTTGTGTTCTTTCATTATTTAAGAAAAGTTCGAACGGTGTTCGAACAACCATTAGAACTTTTTTTGAAAACTAACAACGTCGTCCAGATAAAAAAGTACCTTTCGAACGTGATAAAACCGCGTCTGAACATCAATTTATGCGCGCAATTCTTCCTACCTCTTTTTTGATGTACCATTCTAACATAATCAAGAGCATTCGAACGGCAACCCCAAACACAAATACCACAAACGAGATCGTGAGCCTCATTTTCTTTTACACCGTTTATTACATTTTTTGTTTCATTGTTGTAGGAAAATAATCAGATGGAGCTTGCATGTGTTTTGGAGGTGAGTTTTATCAATTTAATCAAGGACCTTATTAGTTTTTTTTTTATAAAAAATTTTGATTGTTGTGGTTTGAATTTGTAGACGAAATTGATGTTTAAATGTTCATGGGTAGTTTCATATGTGTTTAGGGGTATTGAATGCATGTTTTAGGAGTAAAGAAACATGTTTTTGGGATTGATTAGAAGCTTTTTGGATCGGTGATTTTCATGGATTTTCCGCAGCGTTCGAACGATGATGCTAAAATTTTACATTTTTCGGGATGATAGTCACGTTCAAACGATAAATTCATACCGTTCGGACGTATCGTATTCTTTCGAACGTCTTCGAATGTTTTTAATACTTTTAGGAAAATTATAAGTTTTGCATTATGCACGACAAATCTAAATTTGAGGTGTTGAGCCTCAAATGGATTTTCATCACTGTAACAATATTACATGCACATGAAACTAATTGAGAGAATAATAAAACTTGATCCAACATTTTTCAAACCGTCATCTTTCATTGTATGGAAAGAAATAGAAAGCAATACTCTAGTCAGTAGGGCCGAACTTCTAAAAACCTTTTAGCCACAAATCATACCTACAAATCAATTCTGGGCAAAATAATTGTGGCATCAAATTTGCCTCCTTCCAAACTAGATCATGCAAATAACTGCGTTGTAGGTCTAATGTGTGGCCAAAAGATTTTCAGAAGTTCGGCCCTACTGACTCGAGTATTGTTCTCTATTTCTTTTAGTAGAATGAAAGATGCGGGTTTGGACAATGTTGGATCAACTTTTTTTATTCTCCCCATTAGTTTCCTGTGGATGTTAATATTGTTATTGCGATGCAAATCCATTTGAGGCCCAACACCTCAAATTTAAATTTGTCGTGCATAATGCAAAATTTCTAATTTCCTAACAAAAAAAAATAAAGTTTTGAACGTGTTCGAACGAGAACAATACGTTCGATCGGTGTAAACATGTTAGATATAATCCTTCACCTACATCAACCCTGTATGGGGCCTTAACTTTTCCTAGGCTGGGGATTAGAGGACCTTCGCCGAAAACGACATCGAATAATTGTATAGATAAGTTATATATGCAAAACTTCTCATTATTTTTTAATTATTTAAGCATTATATTGATTACACCTCGATTGAGACGAGTATTCTGTTATGGTATTATTGTAGTACTTCATTCACTGCCGAGGGTGACCAAACTAGGGAGGGGACCGTAAGGGAACATGCTATACACTAAACAAGTGGAATAATTCACCAACTAAATCCAAATTGATATACATGTTCGAATTACTCGCTCTGTAGTGTAGTAAATCGCTCGAACACCAAAATCTTCACAATTCCAAGACGAATAATTAATATTATCATTGAGCTGTGCCTTCTTCCACACAACTTCTCAGGTTGTTAACAGTAACTTCGATTTTTCAAAGATGAAAAACAGAAAAGGGCTCAATAATATTGAGACAACCGTAACCTATCTAATTTATCCTTGAGCTGTTCCTCCTTCCCCACCATTTACTTTTGGCAACAGTACCATCATCATTTCCAAGCTTATGCAATATTACCTTCGTTTCCCTAAGTCTTGCCCCGTAATCCTTCTTCCAACCTTCAAACATCTGCTTCAACCTCCTAAGCTCCTGGTCTGGATTCAAACTTGCATCAACTTGCCCAGATTTTACCTCCACCAAGAACTTGGCATCATCTCCAAATACTTGACTCCTCTGCTCAAATTCTTCAGCCAACCGGCTTATTACACTCAAACCTGCACTCATTGGCCTCAACCCATTGCTCTGAACTTGCTTATGATTACTCGCCATATCTGAGCTGTAGTCTCTCTCATCGCTTGCATTTACTGATGCATCAGAGCTTCTCGCAGAATCATCAATTGCGAGGCTATTCTTTGCAATGGAGAGACTAGATTGTAAGGATCTCATTTGTTTCTGCCACACTTCTTCCATGGATTTCATCTTCACCTCATATTCAGACCAACGACTCTCATACTGTTGGAGACGTTGGAGGAGGATGTCGTTTTCCTCCTCTTTTTCTCTCAGAGCAGCCTCAGCCTTGAGAACTCGGCGCTGTAATTCAGCTAGGAAAGATGACTTCACCAGCACCTCGTCCGACTTGTCAGCCTGCATAGAATTCATACTTGTTAAGAATCTCAAAACAAAAGAATATGGGGGACTCAGTCATTGCATGCAAAAGATTTTCTACTGAAGAAAGACAACATCTAAAGACAAAAGATTAGCAAAGTTCTTTACGCTGCCACTACTAATTCCATGTAGTTTCTGCTGATCCACCTACTTGGATCTTAATATTCTGTATTTCCATGGGAAACTAACATTGCGGCATATAAGGGAAAATTAATGGTACATAAATTGTCTAGTAATTATATTTTGTCAGGAACACACTCGCACACAGACTGGGAGAATAAGAAAACTTGGATGAGATGTAATTAAAATTGAGAAGTTATAAAAATAACTTAGAAAATGAATTAAGTAATAGCGCAAGGAGTACCTGCATTACCCCCAACTTTAGTAGTCCTATATCTCCTGAGTATCTTCGGACCAGCCAGCCACGAACAACTGCGAGATTGCACAAACAAAAATCATTGATAATGTAAGATAGTGTTTTAGATTTTAGATGCAATAGATGAATTTTGAGCTGGAAATATCAAACTCAAGCCAGCTTAGGTTAACAGGTTTTATTTGGGTCAACAAAACCCATTGACCAACTCCAATCCAGCTATTTTTTTCAAATACAGTTCAAGTAATTTCAATCCTTTCTTTTTCTCTCCCTGTTTGTATTCGAATATGCATCTGATTTACATGATTTTCCTTTCTTATTATTAACTTGGAGCACTGAATCTGGGCAGAACGCAAGCCAAATTTGACCCGATCATTGATGTGCATCTAATCTGCATGGATTTTTCTTTCTCATAAATAAATTGGAGCACTGAATCTGGGCAGAACCCAAGGCAAAATATGACCTCATCATTAACTACACAAAACAAACCTAGTAGAGGCATCTCTATGAATTTATATCTGACATGCTCCAATAAGGCCATGTTACCATGTGTGAGAATGCAAGACGGATGACATTACCCTAGTAAAGTACGAGCATACTAGTCAACTGCATCGTTCTTCCAATCCACAGAATTAAATCGTTAGAACAGAGAGGTAGCTTTCCCTCTTGTTGAGTACACCCTAACCTCATCGTGTTACGGGAGCAATAATCATACGGTTTTACTGACTAATTTTTTTACCTTACTTTGCTTTTATTCATTTACCCTTTGTTCTATATTCACTTTTTGTCTATTTCCTCATGGACCCCGCTCATTGGTCTTTACTATGCTAGATGATTTCAATCAAAGCTTAGTGCCCTCCCTCCTCTTGATGCCCACATATCTAATCCAGGTGTCTTTCTCAGTGGCCATCAATATCCGATGTCTTTGGTTGCCTTCTCAACCGTAGTCATATCGTTAACTGTTTCAATGATTGTTTGAGGCCTTCGGCGGTCATATTCTTGCCTTGGTAGTTGTCCTGGCGGTTTTCCTGTGTGACTATTGATATTTTATTGGTGCCGTGGCCTAGATTGGCCATTGTTTGACTGCTGGGGTAAATCAATGCCGAAACCCTAGCATCGATCAGTTGTGAAGGAGACCACAGGTGTTAAGTTACAAAGACAAGAGGCTCCTTATCCTAGATTGCTTCTTACCTAGGTTTTAAGTCATGTGAACTAAAAATTGTTTAGAAATAGAGAGAGGTTATGTAACACTCCAAATTGTCATGGATATGTCCCACATTTATTGGGTGTGTTTTAAAAGTGTAGCAGAAGTGTTAAATCCCATGTTGGTGAAGATGGCTTTTGAAAATGATCCCTAAGGCTCCAATTATATCATTTACTAGTTCTTTTGGAACTATAACTTAGATGTTAGCTAGCACTCTATATGGTCATTAAAAGTGGCAACAGAGTTGACCCATCAACAGGATGCAGCGGAGGAACACTACGCAACGTAAGCCCTAACAAGGGCATTAGTGATTTGAGTGAGAAGATTGTGACACCCAAGACCGTAATGAATATATCCTCTATTAGATGGGTGGATTGTAAAAGTGTAGCATGAGTGCTAAGTCCCACATTGATAGTTCACAACTTCCCCAGGTAGAACTGGGGTATATAATCACCAGTTTAGTCTGGATGATTTTGTGGAATGTTTGAAGCATGTGGTTTTTGGTAAATGACGTATGCTGCTCACATATGTTATTGACCCTAAGGAGACAGTTTCCCTAGTTGCACGAATCTCTTCAATGCAGGTGTTAATTTCTCTTGCCCAAATAGAGACTAGTCTTTGTTTCAGCCAGATGTCTAAGGGTGTGTTTGAGTGAATATTTTAGGGTGGTTAAAATTTTTGGGGTTCCTCCTTTTACCCTCCTTCCCAAAGCTCCTCTACTGAGGAGACCACAACCAAAGCTCCTCCTTCCATTGCTCCACATTGCTCATGCCCGATCTCTTCCCCTCTCCAATCACTTTATAGCTTCCAAGTCCGCAGCATCCATATACCACACACCTAACCCGTTAGCTTTCATCAGTGGTAGCTTTGTCAGTAGAAGTCAAAATGTAGACTAGGACGGGAGCCCACTCTCGGTTTGTGGCTTGTTTTCCGATGGGGTTCTCGCGGTGTTTTAGAGTCGAAGCCAAAGAGTTCCAAGTCACTGTTAGCGATGGCGGAGTGATTACGTTGTCTGAATGGAGTCGGAAGAAATACAACACGATTTCATTAGGGAGGTTTGGCTCAGTTTGGGTGGTTAACTTGGTCGGCAAATTGTTGGCGGCTGACGCCGCTCAGCCTTTTGCACTAAAGTTCAACGAAGCCTCCAGAGCGTTTCTGGCTCAGCGGTGCGGGAATAAGGCAGGGAGTTACGTCGCTATTATTGAGTATGGGGAGGACGTCGCAAAGGTGCGATTATGGTCCCAGAGGGTGTCGGTGGGTGTGGTTGGCATTTGCTGGCCGGATACTTCCAGGCCGTTGTCGCTTTCCTCAGCTCTTCTAGGCAGGGTCGTTTTTCCAAGGGTGAGGCGGGGAGAAGCAATGGCGTCTTCTTTGCTGGCGTCGTCAAGAGGAAACCTTCGTAGTTTCACTCTAGTTTTGCATTTTCAAATTCAAATTATGGGGCCCTGCCGAAATCTGACGTTGTTTTCACGCCTGGGGAAAAGCGGGTGCAGACCATTGTTTTCGAGACTGACAGTTTCCACAATGATGCTTTTAATGCGTGTTCGGCTGTTGTCAATCAGGATGTGAAACTTTGTTCCCTGCATTTTCGCGCGAGACTTTTGAGTCTTAAGGAGGAGTTAGACCGGCTCTTCCGGTCTTTTGAGTTTGATGTGTGAGGCGAGTTCAGCTCTTTTGGGCCTTAGTTGTCTAGATTGCGGCGAACAGGCCCTGAGCTCTGAGTTAGAGGCCCAGAGTGAAGGTGGCGGGAGAAATCCAGTAGTTGCGGGACCTGGTCTTTCAGTGGAAATCCCAGGACAATTGGTCTTGATCCCGGGCCTTCAGGGCTCCCCGGGAGGGAAGACCCTTAGCTTTGATTCGAGGGCCCAAAGTGAAGGCGTCGGGTATCTTCAGGAGGTCGAGGGGCCCGATCTTTCAGTGGGAATTCCAGGTCTGTATAAAATTCCGGAGTATGCAGGGCTTACTGACCCCGGGCCTACAGTTAGTCTCAGGCATTCTGGGTTAGAATCTGATGCGGAGCCTAGAGGTTTACCGAGCAACCGTGAAGGGGACAGGTATTTTCAGGAGGTTGAGGGGCCCGGTCTTTCGGTGGGAATTCCAGGCCTGTATAAAATTCTAGAGTATGAAGGGCTTACTGACCCCGGGCCTACAGGTAGTCCCAGGCATTCTGGGTTAGAATTTGATAAGGAGCCTAGGGTTTACCGGGCGTCCCGTGCAACATATCCTCGATCATCCCAGGCAACTAGTCCCCGATCATCCCGGGCAATTCGTCCCCTGTCATCTCGGGCGACTTTGTCCCCTCTTTGTCGAGGTACCAAATTGAACAAGACGGTAATACAGTTCAGGCCGAGCTTACGGGTCTAGACTTTGGCATATCAAGCCGGCCGGGCATACAGGTTTTCTAGATTCTGTTGGCGTAGAGGATGAGGGTTGTAGGGATTTTCCGTCTGGCGTGGCCCCAATTTCAGAGACAACTCTTGCCGCTCTTAATGTTGGGGAGCTCCAAAGTGGAATCTCGTTGGAGGAGTTCCACGTAGTGCTCGATGGGGTAGTCTCTCCTAGTTTCGAGGAGAGTAGTGCTGTCGCGGAGCGAGCAGTGCTGGATATTACTTCTGGGGCCCTTTTAGGTGGTTTGGAGGTGGAGTGTTCTTTTGGACCAGTTCTCGACTCATTCTCTAGCGAAGGAGGATGATACCACGCTCGAACCCTTGGAGGGGGACTCTTCGGCATGGGTCTTGGACATGGCTTCCTTTGTGGGTCATATGCTTGAGATGTCGTGTGGTGGCCAAGAGGAAAAGATGAGGGATCTCTTTGCAGCGTTGGAACACGATCGGGTGCAGCTTAGTTCGAAAAAGTTTAGAAAATCAGGGGGGAAGATGCTAAGGGAGTTCCAGGGATTGAAATCTTCGGTTAACTATGAAGGTTCTTCGATCGCTACGAAGACTAAGAGCTAAGGGCTGGACTGCTAGGGGAATTGTTTATGGCGTCTTTGTTGGCACTGGCCGTGGTTGGGTGGTTAGAGGGTTGAGGGAGAGTTTTGTTGCTTTGCCTTGTGGCTAGAGGGTTGAGGGTGCTTTTGTCTTTTGTTTTTCGTTTGCTTGTTTTGGGTTTTCAGTATATTCTCTTGTACTGTAAACTCCGTTGTGTGTTCTCTGGTTCTCTCCTCTTCAATAAGATTGGCTTACTTATAAAAAAAAAAGAAATATACAAATACCACACTGGGTTTTAACGCCTTGTTTGAAAACTCACCGGGTTTTAAAAAGTTTCAAACTCTTCACTACGTTTATCATTTTTTTACCAAAAATCATTGAACTCAACCTCGTTAGACCCGTTTAACGGAAAATCTAACACGTCTAATCATAATATGACACGTGTCACTCAATAAATAAAAAAAAAAAATTAATCTAAAATTAATTAAAAAAACATTATTAATTTTTTTTAATTAAAAAAAAACGAAAGGATCGGGCAATCCCCCGATCCTTTCACGGTCTCTGGCCGCTGAGGGAGGAGGGTCTCCACCCTCCACCTCTGGCCGCCCGGTTCTGGGCGGCCATGGGTGGACCTCCTCCACCTCTAGCCTCCGGGGGAGGAGATCCACCCACGCCGACGGGTGGAGGAGGTCCAATTCTGGGCGGCCAGAGGTGGAGGGGGGATTCCCCTCCACCGTGAAAGGATCGGGGTTGCCCGATCCTTTCGTTTTTTTTTTAAAAAAAATTAATAATGTTTTTTTATTAATTTTAGATTAATTTTTTATTTTGTGACACGTGTCATATTGTGATTGGACGTGATGGATTTTCCGTTAAACTGGTCTAATGACGTTGGGTTCAGTGATTTTTGATACAAAAATGATAAACCTAGTGAGCAGTTTGAAACTTTTTAAAACCTGGTGAGTTTTCAAAAAAGACGTTAAAACCCAGTGTGGTATTTATATATTTCCCAAAAAAATGGTATAGAAGTTGATGAAAAAGTGGAGAGAGAGTGAAAAAGTTTATGGGGAGTGATGAAAAAGTGAAAAAGTTTATAGAAGTTGGTGAAAAAGTGAAATTTTTGTAATGATAAAATTTTAGAGAGCCAAAATTTTGGTTGTTGAACGCAGCGTAAGACCCTTTCCTCCGGGGTCACTTATTGGAGGAAGTCTAAATGGAGCAACCTCCTAGGGTGTTGCTGATAGGGAGTATCGGCGTAGTATTGTGAGCAAGAGAAGAGTTTATACAGCTAAGACATGCCAAGCGTATGGTATGAAATGTCTTCAGTAAGTTGTATTGGAATCTGATCTATATAGATGTTCTAATGATATTATTATTGGTTATGAACTTTTGGTATCACCAGGTTGAAAATGTTTTTTGTGACATCAGTTTTATACCAAGACTGAAGCAAACTTCAAATACTTCCTTGGCATTGAAGTCATTACGTCTGAGAAGGGTATTGCTTTCTCTCAGAGGATGGATTTATGGGGACTCAGTCTACTGACGCTATTATGGACCTGGATCACAAACTCATGATGAAAGGAGAGTTATTTGAAGATCCTGGTAGACATCATCAGCAAGTCGAAAAGCTGGATTATATTACAATCACCAGACAGGACATCTCCAATGCAGCAAGTGAGATGAGCCAGTTCGGGTTCCGTATTGGAATGTTGTCGCTGACAGTTTCAGTTGTCTCAAGCAACCCCCAACGCATTGGCCAAATAGGCATCTTAGAGTACAAGGCTTCACTGAAGCTTAGGAGAATTTCGTTTTATCAAAAATTGTAAGATTTTTAGGATTTTTGATAGAATTTTGAATATTTATGTAAGTTTGAGTTTTATAGGTTATTGTGTAAAAGTTGGTAAAAAGTTCTAAAGATATTTAATTTTTATTGGAGTTTGTAAAAAAGATGTAGAGAGAGATGAATTGATGTAATTTTTTAATAAAAAAAATATTGGATTTTGGTAAAAAAAATATTGAGAGAGAAAATTTGTTATGATTGTTTTTTGAAAAAGTATTGGAGTTTGTGTGAAAAGTTGTTGGAGTTTATGTTAAAGGTATTGATGTTCATGTAGCATTTTTTGAGATTTTGGATGTTCGTTTTTTGAATTTTGTTGCATTCATTATAGCCTAGAATACTTTTGCAAATGAACATGCCCTTAATTTTGTAGCTTTTTCTTGAAACCGAAAACCTATACCGGGTTTTGTACCTTTCTCAGAGGTAATTTGGTTATACGGAAGACTAAGAAACAAATGACACTAGTGTGAGCTAACAAATAAGTCAACTATCAGGGTGATGACTCACACCTTTGCAAGTTAACAAGATTCGCAAGCCAGAGTTATCACAATTCCAAACAAATGACACTAGTTTGATCTAACAAAGAAGCCAACTACAGGGTGATGGCTCACACCTTTGCAAGTTAACAAGGTTCGCAAGCCGAGATATCACAATTCCCACCTCATCTCAGACCATCGCAAGGAAATTATTCCAAAATCCTTTTTATTTTATTCAGGAGATTGGTTTCCAGCTCAAACTCCTCTCCAGTTATTTTGCTTAATCAAAACTATCATTCATATCGTTTCAGTCTTGTATTTAATGTATAAACAAAAGCATATCTAAGTTGTGTGTCATTTCATTCGAAATTCGATATCAAGTGGAGCTATTCTACAGTATTTGCCAAGTAAGATATCAAATTGCAAATGTATTTAGGCTGTAAAAGGCAGAAATGATCTGTTTGAACCTGGACTGTTAGGATATGTATGATTCAACTTGAGTAGCGTGAGAAAGTAAGATGGAGAGAATGACTGTAATTAAGTATATCCTAGAAGATATTGCTGAGTTAGAGAATCATTTTTATAATTGTTGTTGTGAGACCCCGATTTTCTCCTACGTAATGTATTATCTTTTATTTTCCAATGTAATAGCTTTTATTTCATCATGGGGCCATGTTTTTGGCCAATGTACGGCCTAATCCTTATGTTATGGTATTTCGATTAAAATGGGATTTTATTCCATAAAATCTCTTAAATAATTTTAATGCCATTTTATGCAAAGATTAAATTATATTTTTCATTAGGAGCCGAAATTTGCAAGTAAGTTTCTCTCTTATGAATTTATATTTTTCATTTACTTAATATGTTTCATGGACCATAGAATTTGAATTATGATTTAAGATTTCTTTATATAGGCCGAAAATGATTAATGGATTAAATCATGAAATTCTTTGAAAGACATGGATTGAATATTTTTATATCATTCATATGTGACATGTATTATTACCATGTGGCCTATATTAGTAATAGAATTTTCATTTGAATATTCAATGATAAGTTATGTATTAATGTGATAAGTCTAAGAGAGATTTAAATGATAAGCACACTTGTTTATCATAGTGATAAGCAAGCATGATGATAGGTTAGGAAACTTTTAGGGTGATAAGTCCTTGTGATTATTGTAGAGATAGGCTAGGGCCATTATCATATGATAAGATATCATGCTTATGAGATGATAAGCTATTGAAATGGATTAGATAAGCAAGAGAGCTTATGAGTGATAAGTTAGGTGAGAGAGAGTAACCAAGTTGAAAGTTGGTTGCAATTTAAATATGAAAGTAACTAGGTTGGTTGGAAAGCAACCAAACAAAGTAAATGTTAGTCAAGGATAAGGCTTTTACGTGAAAGAGCTAGAGGTGAAATTGAAAAGTCATAAAGTGAGGCCATGTCAAGTGTAAGAGGTGTAAGAAGTGTAAGAAGTGATAAGACAACACATGGAAGTAAAAGAGAAGAGAAAAAAGCAAGGGAGGAGGAGGAATGTCGATGGATTCATGTGAGGAGAGAGAAGGAAATAAATCAACAAGCCATGCTTTTGGAGACAAGTGATGTGAGATAAAAAGGTGAAAAGAAATAAAGAAGAGAGAGGGAGACTAGGACCCAAGCTTGGTCGGCCAAACCCCCCCCCCCCATGCATCCCCTTTTCCTCTTTCAATTTCTCTCTTGTCAACTCACCCTCTCAAGCTTTGTGTCATAGCAATTACTCTCCTTGGGAGACTCATTCTCACACACCCCTCATTGCAATGCCTTGGCCAAATCATTCATGCATTCCATTCTCTCCCATTTCTCTTGCCTTGGCCGAAACTTGCATTCTCTCAAACTCTCTCCCATTTTCAAGCCTTGGCCGAACCACCCCCTAGAATTCAAGGTTTGCACATTTTCCTCTTGCACTCTAAACCATATTCTTCTTGCTTTCCAAATCCCATTCTAAAAGCCAAGTTTAGACCTCTTTTGTAGTAGACAAAATCTCTCTTGGTGCAAACACATTCCTTCCTTGAAAACCCTAACCATTTGCCTCATTTCTCTTCAAGCTTACCATATTCTCTTAACCACCATAGAACCTCCTTAAATCAAGCTTGGACATTTCTAAGAAGGGTGGACCGAAACTTTGAAGGAAGTGAAGTTAGGAAAAGTTGGTGAAGGTTGAAGGTAAGCCTGGTTCTATTGATGATCTTGCCTTAAGTTTCACAAATACTAACCAAAGGTATTTTATTTTCTAGGTGCTCAAGCTTGGATAGTCAACAAGGTAAGACCAATGTGATGTTGTTGGGTTAGCATGAGTGGCCGAATGGCCGGCCGAATGGCCTATGTATAAGATCTTGAAGTTTAGGTTGTGATATGCCTTGATGTTGTTAGATCTTGAATGCTTAAGAACCCTAGATTGTTTAAATGCTAAATCTAACCATGGAACCTTAGATCTAAGGTTGAATGTAAAGAAAAATGCAAATGGAGAACAATGCATGTTAAAGGAAGCTAGATCTAAGTCTTGATGTGTTGGTTTGATGAAAGTTGATTATTTTGCTTAGATCTATGGATGTTAGTGTGTATAAAGTGTGGATCTAATGTTGATGGAAATATTTGATGAAGAGATGAAGTGTATGCATGCTAGTTAGGTCACAATGCAAAGGATATGCATGTTATGATTTTTAACATTAAAAAGGTGACATTTTGAGGTATGGCCGAATATGAGATGCTTAGGATTTCATGTATAGTTTTGTATATATTTAAATCTGGACATTGGCCATGATATGTGCAAGATTTATGACCCAATGAATGATAGATGATTATGTTAAGTATTAGATGCATGCATGTTGAAGGAAACAAAAGAAACTTAATCTTTTGGATGAAATCATGTATGGCCGAATATTATGAGCATGATGCATGGTGATATGCCTTGATTTATAGATATTAGGTTGTGAAATTGTTGAATGGAGGATGGGATCACCATTGGAGTAAAAGTTGTGACTAAATGGTGCATAAAATAGTGATGGCCGAATGTTGTAAGAAAATATAATCCTAAGTGCAATTTATGAAAAAAATGGATTATCATTGTTGTGATAGATAAAGAAATTAGGGTTTAATCTAGTTGGAACAAATATTGAAGAACCAGGATCTTTTAATAAAATATTATTTGGAACCCTAGTTAAGATTTAATCGTGATTAATTTATTAATAGTTTGATATGAAGTTTTAATGGAGTACGTGTAATAATAAGAGACTTAGGTTTAATTCTAAATCTGTGGATATTAATTAAACCTTAATCGAGGCATGTACATCGATAAATATTTTTTTATTTCAATAAAAATATTAATGATTTAATAAACTAAGTTTTGAATATTTGTTGAGGAAAAGAATAAATAAAATATTTTAAAATGATTAAATGAATATCAGTGATATATATTTTTTTTTTATAAGTAAGCCAATCTTATTAAAAAAAATAAAAACAGGAACACACAACAGCAGGATCAACAGTACAAGAGAATATACTGAAGAAACCAAATACAAAGGACCAAATAACGCCAAAAAGAACCCGCCCAACAAAAACCCGCCCTTGCCAACAAGAACCCCCCTTCCCAACAAGACCCCCCTTGCGAACAAGAACCCACCCTACAAAAATCTCCCAAAACAACAAACCACCCAAACGAACCCCCAATCAATCTAGCCCATGGCTCTTAGGCATCCGAGCGATCGAGAGAGACCCGTCATAGTTAACTGAAGACTTCAATCCCTGCAATTCTCTGATCATCTTCCCCTTAGATTTTCGATACTTTTTCGTACAAGGCTGCACCCGATCCCGTTCCAACGCTACAAAGAGATCTCTCAGTTTTTCCTCTTGACCACCACATGACAGCCCAACCATATGACCCACAGAGGAGACCATATCTAAAACCCACGCCGGAGATTCACCGTCCAAAACGTTACTAGGGACACTAAGAGCATGGGAAGAAACCGCAAGAACTGGTCCAAGAGAACACTCTCCCACCTCCTGACCACCTAAGAGGGACCCAAAAGAAGGAGCCATCACTGCCCACTCCCTCGTGTTGTCACACCGTTCCACAATGGTAGTTTGCAGCTCAGACGAGAGCTGACCTACAGGACTGCCCGAGATACTCCCAGCAAGCCCAACGACCCCATCAAACCCAACAAGCCCAGACCCCCCTTCGGTCTCTACCAAAGCCCCCGATACACTATCTAAGGCCTCCGGTTCACCAACCCCAGCAAGCCCAGTGCTCTGATCAGACGAGAGCATTCCCGTGCACGTTCCTTCATCAAGAGGACTACTATTTTCCGGCGTAACCTCCGGCGCCGGAAGTGATGCCGGGCAGTCGCCATCCACGACAGAAGGTGCCGACGCGTGAGAATCCGTCGCCGGCGAGTGGGTATCACCAGCTCCCTTGCCTCCGAGACCCGATAACTTAGCTTCAGCAAGAAACGCATCATTTTCCGGCGTAACCTCCGGCGCCGAAAGAGCCTCCGTGCAGTCGCCAGCGACACCAGAAGTCGCCGGCGAGTGGGTATCCGCCCCTGGTGGCGAGTGGGTAACTCCACCAAGCTGGCCTCCGAAATCCACAACGCCAGAGACGAGAGGGGGAGCTGATTCGACCCGGGTCCCCAAAATCCCAACCGAGTCCTCTGGGCCTCCAAGATTCGGCCCAACTAGTCGGCCCGGAGGAATAGCCTTGCATCCCATCCCACCTAAATTCGGCCCAGCAATTTGATCCCTTCCCCATCCCCTTCCAAGCCGCATACCAACATCCGGGTCAGGGTCCAAATGCAAGACACCCGACCCATACTCACTTCCCATCATCTCAAGAAGCTCTTCCACCTCTTTTCGAATTCCCAACAGCTTGTTTCTCCACTCAGACACGTAAAGTGCTATACCGACAGCACTTTACGTGTATCATAACCACGTAAAGTGCTATACCAACAGCTTGTTTCTGCAGTTAAAGGCTGGCCCTTGAAAACTGAAATGTCAGCCTTCAAAATCTGGCCCTTCGTCTTCCCCACTCCATCCCCACTTGCTCCAACTCCCTCTACCACCGGAGACTGCCCCCCTAACCTTTCCCCCAACTGTCCCTTGAGAACTTCAGCAAAGGAGAGCTCTCTACGCACTCCAGCCCCAAACGAACCCTCTTTCCGACTATTAAGCTGACTGAGGTGAATCACAACCTCCTGAAACACATCGGCTAGCTTCTTCCAACCAACTCCCTCCTTTCCTTCCGGTATCATAACCACGCCCTGCCTGCGCCCCCCTCCAAACTCTGCGATAGCAACAAATCTCCCAGCTTTGTTGCTGCACCTTTGCGCCAAGAAGCCCCGAGAAGCTTCATTAAATTTAACAACAACCTCCTCCGTAAAGGCAACCAGCTGCACCCTACGAACCAAGTTCACAATCCAATCAGCTCCATACCTCCCAAGGGAGATCGAGCTCACAACTTTGCGACTCCACTCCGACAGTTGGACAACTCCATTGACTAAAACAGAGACCTGGAACTCCTTAGCTTCAACACAAGGACATATATATATATATATATATATATCTTTGGTTGATGACCGATTTTAAAAATGCAAATATTTAATGATTGCATACTATTCTTAGAGTCTAAAGAAATATTTAAATCGCTTGTAGGCGATCCACGTGTCTTTATACACGACCAAAGAAGACCAACTGTAAGTGGACAGTAAGTGTTTCTTTTTTCAAAACTGGAATGACACACTGCATCGTTTCATGAACAAGCATGAATTTTAATCAAGCATGACATGACATGTGCATTGCATGAATTTTTCAAGAAGAAAGTTTATGCAATGATTTTTATGGAAAGACTATGAGAAGTTTTATGAAACGATAAGTTAAGTTAAGGGGCACTGGTCGGTACCGTACCATCAAGATGGACTCCCATACCGAAGGACAAATGTGAGAAGGATGGGTGAATCCACGAGGCTGTGCAAACCACACTGAAGGACATTGAGAAGGTGTTGTGCCTCCAAGGGTCATGTCTAGCCACTGAAGGACAAATGAGAAGGTGCGCTAGCTGACCGTATGTAAGGTCTCCAAGGGAATTCGGGGACGGTTCCGAAGGGAACGCACAACCCTGACTTCAGGGGTTAAATGGAGCGAGCCCACAAATAAAAGATATGAAATGATTATAAAAAAGGCCAAGAGAGGCACAAGTACGAATAAGTGGTTTCAAGGGCCAAGGGCCAGTTTTACAAGCAAGTACGAAAGAAAGATTTTCAAAGGGCCTGGGGCCGAAACTAAGCAAGAGCATATGCATAATTCATGACATGCATGTGCATCACTTATCAAGTTTCTTTCTTTCATGATTAAGCGGGCATAAGTCAAGAGCATGTTTTAAGTTTATGTCTTTCCCTTACTGAGTCTTTTTGACTCACGTTTTTAAAATTGTGTCATTCCAGATGCCTCAGGTGAAGAGAGTCAGGAGGACTACCTGACCTAGAAGTTCAAGAATTTATGTTTCATACTTTTGTTGATAGTGGCTTGATCGTCACTAGTTGGCTTTTTACATGTTATGTATGTCTTGTATGAAACCTTAATGAGAACCCTAATTATGTAAGTTTAGCTCGAATCCCTCGCGATCCTGTACATTTCCGCCGTAATCAAGTAAAAATATAAGTAAGAACGCTGGAGCCATCCGGGGGATAGCTCGCGGCTGTCACGGTCCCTGCGGGATGCCGTTCGGGGCGTGACAGTTGTAATCATTTTCTTAGCTTTTTAGTTTGTTTGTGTTAGGTGTTTTCACTAGTCTCTTGTACCGTTGACTCCGTTTCTTTTTGTTTCTTCTTTTAATAAAGTTAACTTACTTACCAAAAAAAATTTGTTGTCAGTGAACTGAGCGAGGTAGAGAAGTAACTTCTCCTCTATTGACAAACCCTTATCTCAACATCATGCATAAAAGGATTTGGTGAGACAATTCACAAATTTTAATACTTTTACCCGACTGTAGCACCATTGATGCAGCATGTGTACGCTTGAATTTCTTACTAGCAGTCCTTCCTTTCATCCGTTTTTGTATCACACAAGCAGCTCGATGTCTCAGCAACATGACAGCATATTCCTTTCTGGTTTTTTCTCCACGGACAACTGCATGAACAAATGTAGCAATATTAACCCTCACAAACTCTTTAAGTATCTAATTAACAGTATATGAGAATGTCAATCAAGTATGGAAAGGGTAATACGTGACTGAAGAGTGGCAATTCCTCTCCTAAGCTCCTTAAGATAACTGCGTGCTTGGTGCCCTCTGAAGCAGCTTTGAACCCGTAAAATGCCATGGAGGGTACGGTTTCTTGTGTCCTCCAGCACCCCAATCTGCATCATTCCTCGACAGTAAGTTATTGTGAGCAACAAAAATATATAAGGATGTTCATCAGCATGCTAACCAAGCCAGAATGAACTAAGATATGATTTACCACATAATGATGACTCAGCTTAGTTTTAATTTAATTAGATTGGAGTCGGACAATGAATCCCCTTTTTGGTTTTAATTTCAATTGATGGGAGTCAGCTATATGAATCTTTTACTCACTCACTCTCTCTGCTGGACAATTGTCAGGGACTTATCCACGTTGGGATTTTCCCCTTTCTTGATCGAGCAAGATGATGAAAGACTTTGTAGAACTTTGGCGTGGACCTAGCTAGTTCATGTAATGGTGATCCATGCCACAGCTGCCAAGTACATCCATATGGTGTTCCTTATCTCCATTAAATCTCTCCTCCACTTTAGTAGCTTTGTTTTGAATTATCCAACATTAGGAGTTAATAATCGATTTCAGGCTGATATTTGTATCGGTGAAGAAAAGGAAGGAAGGTGATGTGGTGACTGAAAAGAATCAGTCATAATAGGCTTCACACAAATCTATCTAAAATCACACCCTCTTTTGTCTCTGATTTGGCACATCCTTATTGCTGCTTCCAAACATGTTCTCTCAATCTTACTACAAACAGCGAGAAAGAACCAAAACCCCAATACACCCAATCATAGAGCACTAACCAGTCTCCACAACTATATTCACACTTATGAACAATTAGCGCAATTTATTTTTTCGTCCCAATGCCTCGCAGGACTTGGCTAGCATTAAGGACCTATATAATTTTATCTTCCATGACTTACCAAATGGACAAATGCCAGGCAACACCGTTCCCATCCTCTCTATCCCCCCCCCCCTCCCCCCGTGGGGGGAACAAAAGAATAAAAAGACAAACTTGAAGGAGAAACGTCATCGACTAACATCAAAATATTGAAGGTACCTGTCCTGTTCGAAAGAACAACTTTGTGTAGCCCACTTGATACATTTCAGGCAAGATATTGAACTGATGAAGAATAGCAACTGAAACACTTAGTGGATCCTGGTATGTGACATTCTCCAGCAGAAGAAACCCATATCTGAGGACTCAAACACCCCCCCCCCCCAAAAAAAAAATTAGAATCAATTTTGAAATATATGAAAACTGATAAGAGCTGTAACTAAAGTTACAATGTCAGCTTTCTTCACCTTCGGGCAAACTTCTGGTGGGACATTCTTGTGGGAAAGCCAGCTCTGGATATTCGGACCACTTCTAGGACTCCACAGCACCTTAACTGCTGTAGAACGAGTCCTTGCTCATATAATCCAGGAGACTGAAGGTTATTGGGCTTGATACAACGTATGAAATGAGGTGTGGTGCTCTCTAGGCGTTGCATCAGTTGGAATAATTGACCCTGGATTTGAACAAGATAAGTAGATTAAAGCTAAACGATGAGCAGAAGAATAAAGAGTACCCACAATAATATTCTCTTCCATATTGTCAGGAACCGTAAGCCTCAAAATCAAATAGAGGATGCATAAACTGCTTTTGAATGCTTTCAGACTGACTACAACCCGCAACTCTTACCACCCAAGACAAGTCCCAGAAACTACTATCCCAGTCGACTCACTCACATTCCACAAAAAAATTGACTGGCTCAGGTGAAACCCCTAAAAGTAAGGGAGAAAAAGACCATAATGATTAGGATGATAAGATAACAAGCAATCCAAGCAGAGTTATAGTCCCACAGAATAATTCCACCTAAGGTGGCTAAAGATGGAATATAACAAGGAAAAGGAGAAACATCACACAATAAGGGCAGTTTGATGTTAAAGAAATAGAAATTTGTAAGACAATTTTTGGAGAAAAAACAGATACTGCAAAATGCAGTCACCGATATCTAAAGGTCTGGGAATACCTATTTTAGCTCGATCCTGGGAAGAACATCATTAACTGAATTTGAATTTCTGTCTTAGATGCTTTCCATTCCGACTTTAATGTTCATGCCCATAACATCAGCACTACCTTGCCACATTTTTGTGGCAATTAAGCCTCAGTTGAAGCTTTAAATTTGACCAAGGAGTCATTCACATATAAACGGAAAAGTATGGGTGGAATGAAATAAATTGATGATACTATCAACTATGACGCTTTGAAATTTGCTTTTTCAAAGCCAAAGAATCCCTATCTTTCCACCAATATTTAATGAAGGAGAATATGCCGAAGAATAGTGTGAAAACATGTATCAAGTGTCAGCATTTCTCACGGACAGTTCAGATGGCTTCCTAGAGAGAAACCAATACACTATGCCTTGGCTTCAGCGAAAAAAATGGAGCATCAAATCCACCATTAGAGTCCCCAACAATTATTCCAATGGTTACATATTGAATCTGACCTATGGAAGAACACACAAGCATATGTTTCATATTTTTTTAAATAACGTTACTAAAAAGAAGAGAAATCAAACATTAATACTGAACAAGATAATCTACTTAACAGGGCAGTCCAGATACTATAAGAAAATTCTATTTCTTTTGCAACTTAGTTCGTAGACAAATAATGATATCTTTGCATAAAATAAAGCGTTTTCTTGAAAACAAGTCAAGTAGATCTCGCCTAATATATTTATTTTTATATTCATAAACTTCTGGTAGATTTGTTACTCTTTTTGCTTTAGAAAGAATTCTTGCAAAGAGCCAAAAATTTGAATATCTCTAAGCATCATCATCACTACTTTCCAAAACACGTCAAAATTTTGACTATATATTGCAAATATCCAAGAATATTCAACCAAGAAAAAATTATCAAAACACTATACTGAACCAAAGGTGAGTAATGGGATTATGCATCTATAACTTAAATTTGGAAACAACTAGAAACCCATTTTTAATTTAGCTTTTCGACCAGGTAGGTCTGAATATTTTTTTATTTTTTTTTATTTTTTTTTATAAGTAAGTCAATCTCATTAGAAATAGTGAAAACAATACAAAGGACTATACCAAAAACACTACTCCAAACAAGCAAGAAAACTGAGAAAATCAACAAAATCTAAAAAGGGCAACTAAGCACCGAGTTCACCCAAAGAAAAAGAGAAGAAAATACAACGTCCTACAATCTCGCCAAAGACAAAGAACAATCTTCAAAACATCTACTATTTCGCTCCCTCCAAATACACCACCAAATGCAATGTGGGATCAGCTTCCATATAACCTTAGCGAAAGGATTACGAAAACTCTTCCAACTCCACAAAACATCAGCCACTTTCTCACGCATAACCCACTGAAAATTCACAATACAAAGAATATGTGACCACAACCCACACACATAAGGACAATGCAGCAAAACATGGTCCACAGATTCAGCATCACATCGACATAGGAAACACCAATCAGCAATGAACATCCCCCTTTTCCACAGGTTATCAATAGTAAGAATCCTACCATGAGTGGCCTCCCACACAAAAAAAGATACTCGCAACTGGCACAAAGACCTCCACACACCCCTCCAAGCGAAAGACAAACCATCCCCACCCATAAGCAAACCAGACATTGATTTAACCGAAAACACCCATTCCTTGGTCCCTGCCCAAACCATCACATCATCCTCCCCTCTCCTCAAAGCCATACCATACAACCTAGCAAAGAATGAGGAAAAATCCTCCACTTCCCGATCATTAGCCGCTCTGGCGAATGGGACATTCCACACCACGTTCTCACCACCATCTACCAAACAATCCGCCACCAAAGCCTCCTTACAGCGAGACAAAGAGAAAACAAGAGGGATGGCGAGACTCAAATGCTTGTCTCCACACCAACTGTCACGCCAAAAGCTAACTCTGGCACCATTACCCACCCTAAACCGAATATGCTTACTAAAAGCATTCCACCCTTTGCTAATGTACCTCCAAAGGGTAACACCATTTGTTTAATAAAAGCTCTGGTTCATGAATTTGCTTCTAAATAAAAAATAAAACCAAATCCCAAATTAACGGAATAGATTTCATATTTAACACCTGTATCAATATCATTATAAATGAACAATAAATTGCACTATTAGTCCACACCAGTCAAAATTCCATTTCAAGGTCAGGTTTAGGAACATTCACAACTGGAAAGCAGTCTACCTTAAATTTGGTTGCAACACTTAGCTTTTGGGAGTCTGCCCCACCTGATTTATATAATGGACCAAATGCGGGTTTCTCAGATTGAATAAGCATACTCAAAGCAAATATCTGAGGAAGGTGGCAAGAGCATGAGGACAAAAGTTGAATGGAATCTAGATGCAGCAAGTCTCGGTTCTTCTCCAGAAATCCAGTGGTGTCATATGTAACCTGAGTGGGAGAGCAAATTGAACTATCTAACAGTGAGGAAGCAAGAACAATAATGACCCAAAAGACCTAAAGTTCTTTTTCTATCCAATTGACATATTTTTGTCAGTACAGGAAATATTTGGTACTTGACGCTGAAGACCTGACAACAACAGAACTTATGCAATGGATATTGGTTTAAAGCACTTGAGAAATGATTTAAGGAGAAAATAATGATGAAGTATGAATCAGTGGCAAGGTAATACCTCCCCCGCATAGTGACAGACAGAAAAGACTTTTCCTCGTTCTCCTCTGAAACAAGAATTAGAATCCAGATGCTGCTTAAGCTTGTTGACAAAGGTCAAATCCGTGCCATTTGGAAAAGTTGACTCCTCATCTAAGAGGGATAATAACCCCAATGGTTTCTGCATTCAAGTTTGAAGAAGGATGAAGGAAATAGAGTTTATAACTCCAATTAGCAAATGATAAAAGGCATTAGTACAGAAGGCAAGCCTTATATAAGATTTACTATCAGTATTGGTCAAATTCCTTTACTTTTCACCTTATCATCATTTCTAAACAACAGACATGAAAAGAAGAGAAATTCAGCTCCTTACATTTTCCTCAGCCCTAGGCCAAACAAGGACTGCTTGGCTCAGTTAAATTGTGGTTATCTCCTGTAGGGCTGAACAAAACCGGACCACAGACCGGATTTGTGGTCTTAGTGGTACAAATACGGTTCGGTCCGGACCGGATTTGGAAAACCGGTTATATCTGGTCCAGTCCGGTCCAGCCCTTTTGGATAACAGTTTGGACCTGACCGGATTTATTAATATAAATAATTAAAAAAATTAAATTTCTTTATACAAACTTAAAACTTTTTGTGGATTTTTTCATTCATTCTCTTCCATATGGGATCTAGGGTGTTAGAAATATTATGCAAACCATATTTAGGAGAGAAAAAACTGGTCTGGACCACTTACAAGTGGTCCAACTGGACCGTTTTGGACCGGTCCAATCCTTCAATTTAGGCACAACCGGAAATCCGGTCTTACCGGATTCCAGTCCAAAAACCGGACCGGATTTCCAGTTGTGCAGCCCTAATCTCCTGTAATCAAAGTGTACTAGGGAAGGGCCTCATAAATTTTTTTACATATCAGAAAAATGAACAAAGGATACGAAAAGTTCTCTAATTCTACAATTTCTACTAGGGAAGGGCCTCATCTGTTAACACTTCAGCCCTCATTTGACTACAGTCAAACTAGCTTAATAATGACCAGCCCCCATACCCGTACAACTACATTTATTTAGATCCAATCACTTTCCATCTACAAATTGGTGTAACAATTTCCGTAAAATATAGAAAGACTATATAGCTTTCAGAAGAAGGATAACAAGTAGGAACCGCAGTCAAGATGTCACTAATTGTTTTCAATCCAAAGAAACTGTCAAATAATGCAAACACTCAATCTGATGCATCAAGTTCACTACCTTCTCAAAAAGACTAAGACAATCGTGGTTGTCTTCAAAATCAACTTTTGCCCATTCAATTCCATCTTGGACATATTCCTGCAAATGACCATGGACAGTCACTAAAACCAAGCAAGCCTTCTTTCATGTACTTGTTTGTTTTCATTTTTAGAGATATTAAAAAACAATAAACTGTGTCTAGTAGTCTAATCCAAGATCAACATGTCATCAAAATTTAAATCTCCAGCAATGATTGATCATCAATAATCAAACATCTTGTTCTCAATAAGCTGCCTTGTCTAACATATAAGTAAATATGCATAGGTGAAAATCGGTGACACTCCACATCAACCTTGATGAGCCATGATCCGAACATACTCTATCCTACCAATATGATATGGCTTGTATATGTGTGTGCGGGCTGAAGAATGGGAAATGTAGCAAGACATGATCTACTGCCATTTTCGCCCCATCAACATAGTTCTTCATTTTTGTGGACAAAGTAACAGCCTCCCTTTGCTTTATTGTGTTGTGATTTTCGGTATAAATATGCTCTGCACCCACTAACTATGGTGGAAGTCTTCATATTTTACACTCCAAACTATTTTGTGCGCCAAGAAATCACTTTCCTTTCAAAATGACGGAAATTTTGACGGGTGTAAAGTACCTAAAATCAATAACTGGTCAATACAATGCGACAAAAGTGGTAGTTTAGAGTACAGTGTTAAAACCCTCATAATTAGTGTGCAAAGTAAATTTATCTCTTGATCTTAAGAGTGGAGTTTTCCATTAGTAAATATGAGACCCAAGTATCAAGGTCATTCAAATCAAGACTCCATGCCCAATTTCTTTGTAAATTACTGGAATTTCTGACCTCTTTTCTAGTTGACATGGTGTCTTTCGAATAAGCAATTGCCAAGACAGCAAGTAATCAGACAATGTCATCAAAAAACAGGCTCCATCTTAGCACATAGTGCACAAGGAATTTGTAGCTTATTTTTCCTAGTTTTCATGCACGTGTACTCTAGGCATGATTGGCGAGAATAAGGCTTTTTACCTCTCTTATATGTCCTTTAATATTTCAAGACAGTCATATTTTTTATTTCTTTACCCAAAATGTATTTATTTGTTATGTCACATACTCCTTTCAGCATCACAGCTTTCCTTAACTACAACTTAGTTGCAAAGCACCACTTTTCCATTCAAAGAGAGATCCAATTGTCAAAATCATTGCATGAAAATCAAAATGGGAGTACAAACGTTATCCAAGGAGACATGTCTAAGCATGAATACGGGGCCCTTGCTCAAATATATTACCCATTTTACTTATCCAAAGGGAGGATCAAATGTATGAGGATGCCAAATTTTTCAACTCGTGAAAGACATGTGCCTGACTGTTAGACCGGGCACGGTTTGCATTTATAAACATAGCTAAAGAAGTCATACTTCAGGGTTAGAGTTCATAGTAATCAAGGGTATCCATCCAGCCAATGCAGAATTAGTCCAACCATTGAGGCCAAAAAGAAAATAAATTGAAAAGCTAATCAGATATACAGCATTGTACTGTATACTCGGTCATCAGCAACAGCAACATTGACTAAGCACAAAAATGATGAAAAGCTCAATCAAATTTTTTTCTTAGACAATTGATGGAACTTGCATGTAGCTTTAAGTAAGGCACAAAATACTTGGTAAACAGAAGTTAAAAGAAAGACACTGCCAATCATTTAACTTTCCAAGCATTTAGCCGTTTTTGGTTGTAACTGCAGGTCAATATATGGAGGAGATTCATCCTAAGTCAGCTCCTCCCTCTTGTGGTTTAATAAAATGAGTATTCACGGGATAAAAATAACTAATGAAGGCGGGAAAACATAGTTGTATTTGTGATTAAACTATCAGATTACAGAGCTCATACAGGTTTTTATTTCATAATTTACTCTTTCCTTCTTGGAATAATTGTATTTGAGATTCATGCAAAAGGATTTTGACACAATAAAGCTTTGTCCTGTGTTTCACAAAAGTAATGTGAAAAGTCAAGAGTACAGTTTGGTTTTACAAAAAACTTTTAACAATATGTGTTCCACATTGCTGGTTGCAAATAATTGGAAAGTTATTTGCATTCTGTGATAATCCATGGAATTTAGGACTGGCCAAAGCTGATTGGTTCTATACTCAGATCATTTTCCTGTTTATCCAAAGAAAATAGACAGTAATACCTCTTGTTCCAACTTGAATAGATGACGATTGAAGTGTTGCTGCAATCTCTCATTTGCATAATTTATGCAGAACTGTTCAAAGCTATTCCTCTGAAGAAACAAACATAAATAACTTGTATGCAAAATAAGGGACACGCACACAAAGAGAAAGTACAAAAGCAGCGTAACAGAAACATACATCAAATGATTCAAAACCATAGATATCAAGAATGCTGATGGATCTGCCAGTACGCCGTTTGCCTACTGCAAGAGATTTGTTGATTTGCTCAACCAGCCAATCAAACAAACAGGCATAAATTGACTTCGCTAATGCATCTCTTGTTTCAATGGCCTGTAAGACACACAACATAACTTTTCAATCAAGGAGGATAAAAGTCACTAGAATTGGTAGGAATAGAAGACAGCCGACCGTATTCATATATTGTTGAAATTGGCAATAACTCGTATAAAAATGTAACACTTAACTAAGAAAGCTACAGGAATTATTAAAAGATTTATTCCAAAGAATCAGCAACTTTTTTTCCTCATGGGCAAATATAACTGACAGACCCATCCGGGATTTAACCTGCAGCATCGCCCTCCACTCCTTGCTAAAAGAAACAGAAAATACAATTTGATCCGAAGATCATTGACTACCATTACAAAGCAAGCCGATTTGAAAAATCATTCAAGTATTAAATTTCAAGCTCAATTTTACAGTTGACTTGACCTAAGAAAAAAATACTGCTGCAAGCACAACTATATTAGTGGAATAGAAGAGAGAGAGAGATTTGATACTAAAACCCTACGTTTGCAGCTCAAAACCCTCTTCGCTACAACCTCTAGCTCTAAAGAATGGCTTAAAACGAGTTACATGCACTTCATGTGAGATGCAGAAGACTTCGTTTGGAAGGATGAACCAGACATTTTCCCAGAAGCCTCATGAGTCCAATGCATATTCCAAACCATGATCCCACCCGAATACCGTAATGAGATATTATTTCAACAGGTGATTGGAGAGACTTAAAATCAACAATTAATTTTCAATTAAAAATTTGGTTCGATCAAATGGTTGACATACATTTTGAGCAGTCTTTAAATATGGACAAAACCGTAACATCCAAAATCCAATTGCAAAGAGAACTACAACAAAAAGATAATTAGGCTAATTAATAATATAAAATACATTAAATGAAATGCTTGGTGATCCAGAGACATCCAATCATCCAGGAAAGTTATGTCTTCGACCGATATTTTTATGCCAAATTTACTGCACACAAGGTCTAACAATCTACCAAAAACAAGGAAGATTCTTCAAATAAAGTCTTCTTACCTGTGGTAGTGTTAGCTTTTGGACAATAATATCACTCCCAACCCTCATCTTGCGAGTGGACAAAGCTAAATTGAGCCCCCCAACATCACATCCAATTAATTTAGCAACGTTATAGAGACCTGAGAGTAAGATAAGTCAACCTTACATAAAGAACACATGATTACGAGTAATATGGAAAAGCAGCCCCAGGGGAGGGAGGTGGATTTAACCTTAACTTTTCTTTTAAGTAAATTTCACAGAATAGCTTTCCATATAGGAAGAAGATGGCATATTACTGGTATTATAAACTGAGAAGAAACAAAATAGAAAACATCATTAAGTATATGCCAGGCAGAGAAACTGGTTCCAAGCACAATAGATTCTAAAATGTAGGAGAAGCTGCTGCCAATGATGCCGAAGAAAATATCCAACTGGAAACTCTAGAAAAATGCAACTAAATGAAGCTCCAAAAGTTCTTTCTTATCCTGTCACATTCCCAAAAAATTGAAAAATGACAACAGCGAGTATATGCTCTGCTGCCAAGACCAAGATAAAGGGGTAGCTTGAAGTGAAAACAAACTGGCACTGCCCACCTCTCACTTAAAGGCAGATAGGGCACTTTTTTCCTCCCTTAACTCCAGGATACGAAAACAATTCCTGTCCACTAAAAAGAGCGATTGAGAGCATATTTCAGGTTCAATAGTGTCAAGAAGGTATTAGTGACCTTACCTTTGGGTAATTTACACAGACAGATGAAAAAAATTGTGGAAAACTGAACAATTATACAGCATCTGCCTTACTTGACTTGTTGGGATTATTATCCATCGAACTATGAAAAAGATTAACAAAAGACTGAAACGAATCCACTGTCAGTTTTACGTCAAACTCCCGACCTAGCAGTAAATGCCAGATGTGTGGGCGGATCAACTCATCAAGTTCCCATTGAAAAAGAATCTGCATAAGGAAAAGCACTTGCCATTCGTTGGTAGGGCCAACCCGAAAAACAGCCAAGTCGAAATATAGCTTTCAAGTTAAGCTCTGAATTAGTGGATGCTGTCAAAGGGAGTGGCGATGCCATACATAAAAAGGAATTACCCCACAACCCTCTCCTATGACACTCACTAAAATTCAATTCAATAAAAGGCAGACCCCATAGAAGTAAACCTGAGCTTGCTCAATGAAGACTTCTCAAATACCCTCCACAAGGATTTTTGGTAGAAGAAATCAACTCATGTGCACATGTCTGTTCCATAAGATTGCCCACATCTAAAATCATCTCCAACTAAGATGACAAACAGCAGAGAGGACTGCCTTTGTTAGACTCCCAAATTTCATTGGATGTCTGAGCCTCGTACATCAAACAATTAGGTGAATGGAAATTCTTCACTTCGATGAGATTTGGGTTGTACTGAGCTATGTTCTTGTGTATCCTATTTTCCAACAAAAATTCCGAAAAAACTTAGGAGAAATTTTAGTGCATGAGAAACTGGAATCTTTTAAATGATTTCTTCAACCAAGGTATTTGGTTAAATTGAACTCCAGCAAGCCTCCATAAAAAGCGCAAAATATGTCTAACCCAAAGCTTCCTTTATAACTCCAGCAAACCAAGTACAGGACCCCGTCATATAAATATTGGATCATACATCTGCATTTACAGATATTAGACTGCTCTCTAAACTCTCTTTTGAAGTGGCTTCATAGGTACCGCAAGCCCACAAAAGTACTTTGATGCAACAAACCGAAAGTTAAAGGTTTCTTCCTTTTGTCAACTGGGAGTCGGAATAAATCATGAAATGATATAAGGCATGATACAGTCCGCTGGTAGTATCATACCACTAAAATAATGCATGGCCTTGCAGACTGATCTTAGACAGGAAAGAGATTTGTGTCCTTGTAACAACCTTGTTAATGGGGATTTTCCATCTGTTATTGGCCAGACTAAGAATGCCCTGTGGGGCCCTTGGAGATAATTTCTGTTTTGGGTAGAGTTCTAGATCTGTCCAATTTGGAAGGCTCTTGTGGCCGTCTATACCCAATGTTGTTCGGTGGGTGGGTTTTAGTGGCTTTCTACTGCTTGCTGTTCTCTTCACATAGCTTGTGCCCTGTTTGGTCTGATAATCAATGGACAGAACTTTACGCCTAGAGAGGAGTAAAACATATAACTACAAGGGCATTCATGCAAATTAGGCAAGACCAAGGAGGCACTGATATGGCGAACGGACCCCAATTCAATATTAATTCAGCACCGATCCACAACCACAAGTGGACCAACTAAGCCAAGCCCCAAAGTTCCGTGTACTAATTATAGGAGCATACAGTCCCAGATGCACCACATCCCAAGCACCTTTGCCTGAGCCTTATCACATACCCCTGACTGAAATATTTACCCCATTTTGAACTCCTTCATTCTCTACCTCACTCTAAGGTTATTCAGGATGCAATGCGCCCACTTTTAGCTTCTTGTCAAATAGCTCCAGATAAAGCCGCTTTGTACAGATGATTCTCTATCTGTGGATAAAATCTCCAAGCGCAGTACCAACTGTAATCTCCTATCCACCATTCACATTCTTGTGAACCTTTATAGCTGATAACAGTACAAAGAAGAACACTTTCTGGTTACCATAAGATCACAGCTCAAGGCTCATGGCAAAGAAACACTTGAGGGGACCACACCAATTCGGTAACTACTTTTCACTTTTGATGTTATTTTTTCCACGGATAAAAACTCCACGGGCAATGACAACTGTAATCTCCCATCAACCATTCACTCTTGTGAACTTTATAACTGATAAGTACATAGAAGAACACTTTCCAGTTTCTGTAAGATCACAGCTCAAGGCTCATGGCAAAGTGACACTTGAAAGGACCATGCCAACTTGATAACTTCTTTGCAGTTTTGACATTATCTTTCAGACTATTCTTCTATTATGTAGCATACAGTTGATTCTATACATTGTTTAACATAGTATTCGTCTATAGATGTATTAATTCTTCAACTATAGCATATCATACTTATTCAACAACCATCATGTTGGCATATCCTATTTGTATCTTTGTTCAATATCTGCTTCAATAAATATCCTCCTGGAGAACACATTGCACTCTGAAAATGTTTCCCACTTGAAATTCTAGAAGAACCTTACCTTCATCTGCCACAGCTTCAACATGGTTTTCATTATCCACAATGGAAAATGAGATGTTTCCTAGCCACAAGACTGCAGCAAGCATTGCAAATACACTCTGCTGATCTTCTTTGCTAATATGGACAACATCCAGAGCTTCCTAGAAAAGGCCAACAGCCATATAAAAATTCAATTGCAATAATCTTAAACTTCTCATGATTCAAACTCCTCTTGATTGTGAGATGTGATTTGATTTATGCTAAGAGAAAAAGTACCAGAACAATACGAAATTGTTCAGCATCATTAACCCCGGTAATCGAGTAACAATTGCTCTGCCTCAGATATTTGTACTCATCTGCACTCTTCAAATTCAACTTCCCTGTTAAGAAATAAACAATAAACAAAGAAACAGATTAGGCAAAAGAATATCAAACAACAAGTAGACTAGAAGTATTCAAACTAATCAAAGCAGAATGCCACTAAAGGCAATTTTACATTTCCTAACGTCCTTATTTGAAAAATTGGTAAATCAATTTACAAGACTAAAGGAGGTATGAAAACTCTAAAAGCTGGACATTTGGATTTCTTTCTCTACAATAGGTCAATGAAAGAATAGTCCACGACTTATTCCTCAGATATTCAGAAGTTAATGATGGTTCATTTTTTGTTATCCATCCTGTTATCTTTCAGGAGACATTATGTGCAAAAATATCTTGAAGGTGATATAATAAAATAACTGGCAGTAATAACCTTGTAGAGAAGCAGGAGCCCCAGCACAAAGCTGATAAAAGATATGGTACGACCTTTCTCCCTCTGTGCATTGGACTACTCTAGACTGTTGAAATAGTGGTATGAATAACGTGAGCTAAAATAAAAAATAAACTGGGCCCAAACAATACAACAGAGGAATGAAGAATTACCTTTTCTAGCAAAACTGTGCAATGAACAGAAGCAAAACATAAATTCAATTTCAGGTCAGTTTCGAACATTCAGCAAAATATTCCAAAAGACGAATAAGCACAAGCTTAATTCAGGATCAGCAATAGGAGTGAACTTACAAGTTTTAATATTGGCACCAGATATCTTTCCAGTTTCACTGAAGTGAATTTCAATCAGTTTTCCCTGTGACATTATCCTAAGGTTATCATCACTTACAGTTGTGGCCAACACTTGCATCTTCTGGAGAAGCATTACCACTCCTACCCCTCACAAGAAGTATATTAAAGTAATTCATGGGAAGAACAGGGAACTTACAAAACGACTTGAGTTGTCATTTCTCAAGGTTTTCGCGTTACCAAAGGCTTCTAAAATGGGATTAGTCTTCAGTATTTCACATTCTATTCCACTTCCACCACCAAGAGCTGCCAAATATTGCATCGCTATCTTTGCTGTCTCAGTTTTCCCAGCACCACTTTCACCACTGGGCAATTAAACAAACAATTAAAAAAATGACGTTTGTCTAGACATGGCAGCGCATTAAAACAGAACAAACTCACCAGTATATCATTTTTCATTTTCTCTAATGATGGATAGAAGCCTACCTAAATTGTTACTGCTTTCACAAGGGAATCAGCACAATAATAACAAAACATCCCATCGATAAAAAATATCTTTGACCTTAAGTTCTGATGACATGTTTCATTTGTGAGCGGCAGAAAATGACTCACATGTAAATGAGAGCTCAGTCCGACGTGAGAATATACCCCAAATCGAACTGCGGTAGAGAAGCTAAAGAGACTACCCAACAAGTAGGCCAGGGAAGTGCCTTTCCACTTATATTCACATTACACGCAGGGTTTTCAAAACAATTAGAAGGCTTAACAGAGTGAGCAACAACAATAAAGAAGCCTATCTATTGTTAAAGAGGAGAAACTCCAAAGGCAAAGGTAAATCAATATAAGGAATTGAATTTTCAGATCCAGCACAAAACTTCTTTCCAGATGATCCTATTTTCCTCAGCCTCCAAACATATTGGCTATATTTGTTTAATGGTCTTGAAAACATTTTTTTTTATTTCAAAAACATTTTCTAATACAAACATGATTTTCTTTTCACACGAAGCATTTCAATCTTCAATAAAAAAAATTATTTAATCATTGGCCTCAATTTCTGTGAAAAACAACACAATAAACCAAAAAAATTATGGAAACCCATAAAACCTCATCTTCTTTTCATACATACTTTTTAACTCTCACATTCTCCTAAAGAATAAAATTTCAAAAACTTTTTTTTCCAAACATCTTTCCTATTGGTCTCACCATTATCACAAACACCCAAAAAAACATACTCAAAAAAAATTATTAATCATTACAAAAAAAATGTTTTCAAAAATACAAACAAAGATAGCCATTATTTGACATCACCATCCAAAACCTTGTTTTTCCTTTTTTTTCTCGTTAAACATCAGGATCTAATCCTGCAACAGCATAAAAGATCCTTCCAGTGATTAATTTGAAAACTTAAAAAAAATAACAAAAGGTGGTAGATGGATCTCCTGTCACCACTTACCCAAAGAAAAGGGAATCTACTATCATCTTCCAGTTACCATGGGTTCATCTATCTCAAAGATAGGCCAGTGTCCAAGAACAATCCATTTCAGCAATTCCTTCGAGCCAAAGCATACATGAGAACTAGAGGCGCAACAGCTTTCAAAATTAGTAACACCCAAAACTTCTAAAAGACGCATACACCAAAAGTAGACAGCAATTCTGCAAACTCCTCCAAAATAAGGAAATTAGAAACTGAAATAGCTACCAAAACTTTAGAGCGTTTTTTTAAAAAAAATGTTCACGGTACAAGAGACTATACTGAAAACATCTAGACCATACAAGCTAAAGAAACTAAGAAAATCCGGATAACCCAAAAAAAGGACACCCTAAAACCAAATTAGCCCAAAAAAATAAAGAGATTGCAACATAGAACCCCTCAAACGCTCCATAGACAAAACCCTATCCTCAAAGCATCTACCATTCCTTTCCCTCCAAAAACTCCACCAAATACAAGAAGGAATCATCTTCCATATGACCAATGCAATTGGATCCTCAAACTTCCTCCTCCAACACCTCAACACTTGAACCACCCTCCTAGGCATAACCCAAGTGATGTTCAGAATGCTATGCACATGCGACCACATCACTCTTGCAACCGAGCAGTGAAGAAGGATATGAACAACCGACTCTCCATCACTTTTGCACAAATAACACCAATCGATCAAGCTTTGGCCCATTTGTAGGCCTAAATGAATACACATTGCCTTGAAAGCTAAAGAGAACCTAAATATGACTTGATTTGCCTCATTCCTTGAGCATCACAGAACGTATGAGCTAAAACCTATTTCCATAAAATCTCTCTTTCAAGAGCAAACATAAAAAGTCACTACCCACAAGAATATGTTTGATATAAAACTACATCTTAACCTGAACCCCAACAATAGAACCTTGTTTTTAAGGTGAATAATCACTACCCCCTGCCTGAACCCAAAGAATAAAACATTGGGAAAACAATGTATCTGAAAAGGTTGAGATATTACGGACCTTCATACTTCAAGATATTGGAACACCATAGAAAGTCAATATAACGAAAACCGAAACCGATTGGAACTAATGTCCAAACTTGTAATATTCTTCAAAAGAGCAGATTTATGAAATCCTTTTCAGTGCTACTTTCCGCAACTTCTGCTAAGTACATTGTTGACACAACCAAATGGGAGAAACTAAAAGAGGTGAATTTCATACCAAAGCAAATTAGAACACGTGCACAATAGCCTTTCGGAAAAAAAAATTGTGAAGTCTATATCTAGAGTGAAACAAATTTAAGCAAACATAAATAACATAATCAGAGTAGCAATTCTCCTGTTAAAAGATGCAGGGAAAGATAGACTCATCTATACATACAGCACAGATCGAAGGACTATAGCGAATAGCAAAAACTCTGTCACAACCTACTGACCTTATGATGATTGATTGATTAACTTCATCTGGAAGAAGAAGAACCAGAGTAAGAATTATGCTCAAAAGCGACAATCTGCAGAGGCCTTAACTGCTGAAAACACAATCTCTTAATGTTATTATTGAGAGACAGTACCTCGTATCATTTCCCGGATAGCTGTGTCAGTAATGGCATACACATGCGGGCTCTCAATAGATTTACACTTGTATGCTTCAATGTAATCGTTTCCATATAAAGGAACTTTCTTAAAGGGATTTATAGCAACCAAAACAGGCCCTGCTTTTGTCTGAAAGCACAGAATTATACCCATAATTCCATCAGGAAAAAAGAGAACATTAGAAGTAGAAAACCAAATATAAGACACCCAGAACAAGAACGCTAAATACTTACATATATCATATCTTTCTTGTATCTATATTGAAGATTGTATAACACTGTGGGTTCATTCAAATAACTTAGCTGCATGAGATCATCTACACCATCAAGTATATCCGGATTTGCATGTACCAAGCTTTCAGTTGTTACATTTAAAACCTAAAATAGAAATTATGCATTAAACGCCTGACTGGAAATCAGAAAAAAAAAATTCAAAATTTCCCAAAACTTCACTTACTTTGCCATCAGGCAGTGAAATAACAGACTCAGTTGTAGAAGTTGCTAAAATCTTCCCCAGCTCCCAATTCCCATTTGGAAGTTGAATCCAAGATTGCAGCTTCTGAAATAGTAAACTTCAATGACTAAGTTGTAAGTTAAATAGAAAGCTCAAAATATCAACTCACGTTGCTATACTTGCAGTGTTTTTAAAATCTCATAGAAACTGCAAGAAAATTTACCAACAGAGCAAAACTAAAAATGGACTGAAGCAACACTAGAATACACTTTCCCAAAACTGAGAAATGAACAAGGCATACGCATCATTGAACCACCTACTTCTATAGAGTTACATGTTATGATCAATTATTGCAGATGAGATGTAAAGCCATCTTAACCTCTATTCATGTCAAAATTAAAAATTCGGAACCCTATCTTTGGAAGAGAAGCATCTGGAGAATCGGTAGGAAAGCTTGAAGTTCGTGATGATGACTGATATTTGTATTGTAATCTCCGTTTCATTTTGTTGTACGATTACGATTTGAAGATAGGAGTTTCTGTATTAAAGAATATTGTACCCATTTCAGAAATAAATGGCGTATTTCCGTAGCTTAGTGATTGAGGCTAAGACTTTTCATTTTTCTGTAAGCTCGTTTGGTTCGGTGACGTTAACGGAATGGAATAGGAAATCGCAGTGCTCCATCCGTTTTGGCAGATATGGTGTGGTCTGGCTGATCAACTTGTTTGGAAAACTTGTGGAGGGCACAGAGCCTCGAGATTTCTCGGAGAAGTTCAATGAATCGAATCGTGCGTTTTTAGCCCAGAAGTGTGCGAATAAGAGCGGAAGATACGTGGCTCTTGCAGAGTTTGGCGAGAGGCGAAGGCGTGGGGCTGTGATGATCCCGGAGGGGAAGATGAGTGAAGGGTGGAGGTCTTTCGTTGTGCTTTGCGAGGACTTGCTTAAGGCTATCGGTGAACTTCGGCGTAGAAAACTGGGGCATGTTGTTTCTCCAGTTACAAAGGAGGTGTCCTTTGCAGAGATGCTGCGGTTGGGGTCGGGGATGCCGGAGATGGTAGCTGGGAAGAGCAAGAGTCTTCCGGTTCAGCATGATCTGACGTTTGGAGCTTCTAAGGCGACGCATGCGCGTATCGTAGAGGAGTCTGTGCTTTCCGAGGCTAATTGTCATTCTGGGTTGGCGGCTGGGTCAGAACGAGCACTGTGGGTGCAATTAATGAACTTAAAATCCGAGTTGGAACGTGTAATCGAGTTGGCTCGCAAGTGTCACGTGGGTGAGGTCCCTCAAACCGAACCTAAAGTGTCGAAGTGTCTCGTTTGTGGTTTTAAGTTGGAGGCCCGGAGGCCTGTTTCTATCGTGCATATGAACCAACAAGGTTCGGAGGGTGCTGGTGGGCCGGATGGTCTTGAGTTGGATTCTGGGCTTGGACAGCCAGTGCTGGGATTTCAACGTACCGCTTATGGGCACGGCCCATCTCCTCTTCTCGACGAGGCCTCGCCTGGGATGGGTTGTATCGGCAAAGCCATTACCGCACCGTCGTCGGAGAAGACTGTGGAGGATCCCGAACTGCATGACGATGTCGACAGGGGCAGTGGAGGTTCCGAGCGGCCGCAGGCCATGCCGGGGTCCTCCAAGGGGCCATCCCCCCTTTTCGTTGCCGCAGACCTTGTCGGGGTCCTCCAAGGGGCCAAATTCTCCGATATGGTTGTTTCGTTGCCGGCGAAGACTGCGGGCAAGGTCCTTACCGCTTCTGACGTGGTTGTTCCGTCGCCGGAGAAAGATGTGGAGGGACCTGAGTCGCATGAAGTCGCCGATATGGGCAGCGGAGGTCCTGGGCTATTGCAGGCCATGTCGGGGTCCATTGAGCGTGCACCCTGCTCCATTCCTCGCTCCAGGAATCAGGTGGTTGATGTTCCTTGCCAGAATGCGATGGCAAGGAAGACCAGCGAGTTCCTTCGTGCTTCTGAGTGGCCCACTACATTTGTCAACACAGGTTCATCCCTTCAGGCTCCGTTTGGTCAGTTCGAAAATGGTGTCGGGGATTGTAAAATTTTGGGGAGGGATGGATTGTCTGAGGTCTTGACTGCTAGTTTAGATTCGGATGATAGGGGGTTGGTTTGCGCACCTGTAACTGATTATTGTTGTGAGGATGGGGTGGTTTTTATAACTGGGCAGGTTGGTTCCGACCAACTGTTAGTGGAAGATCTGTGTCCTAATGACCGGGTGGAGGCTTGTAAGACCAGCGATGTGCCGTCGGATTTCCGTGGGTGTCATGACTTGGTTGTTGAGCAGGGCGCAGAGGGAGGGGCTATAGTCTGTGCAGAAAGTGGTGTTGATGGGTTTGTGGCCCAACCTTTGGCGGTGTGCCCTCCTCTGTTGAGGAAGGAGGATTGTCATATACATCTATCTTCTTCGGATTGGGTGTTGGATATGGTCTTGTCCTTTAAGAATATGGTTGGACTCTCATGCGACGGTTACGAGAGCGAATTGATGGCTCTCTTCGCAGCTCTCGAGACGGATAGGGGGAACAATGGGCTTGTGACTCCAAACAGATTAGGAGGTAAGTTATTAAGGGAGCTGAAAGGGTTGAAGTCCTCAGTCAATTATGATGGGAAGAAGCATGTGTCGAGGCAGAGCCGCAAGGGAGGGAAGGTTTCGATCAACTCTTTATGAAGCCTGGAATATTAAGTTGGAATGTTAGGGGGTTGAATGATAGTCAGAAACGTTGTGGGGTGAGAAATTTGTTGCGAGAATGGAAGCCCGATTTAGTATGTATTCAAGAAACTAAGGTGGGGATAGTTTCTACAGCTTTCATTAGGAGTTTGTGGGGGGGGGGCATCATGTGGGCTGGTGTAGTCTAGAGGCGGATGGAGCTTCGGGAGGGATTTTGATTTTGTGGGATTTGAGGACTTTTGAGATGGTGGACTGTTGTGAGGGTAGTTTCTCTATGTCGGTGATTTTCAAGAATGTGGAGGATGGGGTACAGTGGGTGTTTTCTGGGGTGTATGCACCCAACGATGACAGTAGTCGGAGGATGCTTTGGGAGGAGTTATCGGGTGTCTTTGCTTGGTGGAACCTTCCGTGGTGCATTGGGGGAGATTTCAATGTCACACGCTTTCCTTGTGAAAGGTTGGGAGTCGGTGGCTTCGGGAGAGCTATGATGGATTTTTCTGATTTTATTTCGGAAAATGGCTTGGTGGACTTACCGTTGTTGGGAGTATCTTTTACTTGGTCGAATAATAGAGCCCCCCAATCATGGTCTAGGATAGACCGTTTTCTTTTTAGCCCTTGTTGGGAAGCCTTGTACCTTGAGGTTACCCAAAAGAGGCTCCCTCGTCTGTTATCTGATCACTTTCCTATTCTCTTGGAAAGTGGCAGATTTGGGCGAGGAAAGAAACCCTTCAGGTTTGAGAATATGTGGCTTAAGGAGGAGGGTTTCGTGGACAAGGTGCGGGAGTGGTGGAATTCCTATGTTTTCTTGGGGTCGTCGAGTTTTGTGCTTGATTCTAAGTTGAAAGCATTGAAGAGGGATCTGAAATTGTGGAATCAAGATGTTTTTGGGAATCTGAATTTTCGTAAACAAGGGTTGCTTGGCGACTTATCTATGTTGGACCGACTGGATGAGGAAGGTTGCCTAGATGAGGCGGGGTATGAGAGGAAAGTGGAAGTGTCTAGGGAGTTGAATCTTCTAATGGAGATGGAGGAGACCAACTGGAGGCAAAAGTCGAGGGTTCTTTGGCTCAAAGAGGGGGATCGGTGTACGAAGTTCTTCCATAGAGTGGCCAACTCCAATAGAAGGAACAACTCCATTTCGCGCTTGGAGGTAGATCGGGAGATGGTGGAGGAATCCGGACGGATTTCAGAGGAGATTGTTGGTTTTTATCGCTCCTTGTATACGGAGCCACACTCTTGGAGACCTCTCCTTGAGGATCTAGAGTTTGCTTCCATTTCAGGGGTTGATGCGGCATGGTTAGAGAGAGCTTTCGATGAGGAGGAAGTAACCGGGGCGGTTAGGAGTTTAAATGGGGACAAGGCGCCGGGCCCCGATGGCTTCTCCTTAGCATTCTTCCAATCTTGTTGGAAGGTGGTTAAAGGAGACGTCCTATCCATGTTCAACGAGTTTGCTAGGGAGGGAAGATTTGTTAGGAGCATGAACGCCACGTTCATTGTTCTTATCCCGAAGAAACCAAGAGCGGTCGAGCTGAAGGATTTTCGTCCCATTAGCCTAGTGGGGGGTGTTTACAAGATTTTGGCAAAGGTGTTGGCTAATCGTTTGAAGTTTGTCTTGGATAAGATCATCTCGCCATCCCAGAATGCTTTTGTGAAAGGTAGACAGATTTTAGATCCTGTGCTGATCGCTAGCGAGTGTATTGACTCGAGGTTGAGGTCCAATGTGTCGGGCATGTTGTGCAAATTGGATATTCAGAAAGCCTACGACCATGTCAATTGGAATTTCCTTCTGTATCTGTTAAGGAGATGTGGTTTTGGGGAGAGGTGGTGCAGGTGGATTGAGTTTTGCATTTCTACGGTTAGATTTTCGGTGATGGTAAATGGCTCCCCAGAAGGTTTCTTCGGAGGCTCTAGGGGCTTGCGTCAAGGAGATCCGCTCTCCTCCCTTTTGTTTGCGCTCATTATGGAGGCATTCAGCAGAATGATGAATAAAGTGGTGGAGGGGGGTGCCATTGTGGGGTTTGGGGTCGGCGGCAGGGGGGGCGGCATGAGTATTTCTCACCTTCTTTTTGCTGATGACACCTTAATCTTGTGTGGGGCGGAGGCAAGACAGTTCCGCAATCTCAGATGCTTATTGCTTTGCTTCGAGGCGGTGTCGGGATTGAGAGTTAACCTTTCAAAGACGGAAATTATTCCAGTTGGGGATGTGGGCAATGTTCAGGAGTTAGCTGCTCTTTTGGGTTGCAGAGTTTCGTCGTTGCCTACCACCTATCTTGGCTTACCGCTGGGGGCACGTTTTAAGAGCAACACATTTGGAACGACATTATTGAGAGAACGGAAAGAAGGTTGGCAGGTTGGAAACGCAGCTATCTTTCGAAGGGAGGTAGACTCACGTTGATCAAGTCTACTCTCTCTAGCCTCCCAACCTATTTTTTGTCTCTCTTTCCTATTCCATTGGGGGTTGCCAAAAGATTGGAAAAGATCCAAAGGACATTTTTGTGGGGGGCCGACGGTCTCGAGCACAAGTTTCATCTTGTCAATTGGGAGAGGGTTTGCTCCCCTTTGAGTTGCGGAGGGCTGGGCTTAAGAAGACTTCATTTGTTCAATAGAGCTTTATTGAGCAAGTGGTTGTGGCGTTTCGCTTTGGAGAGGGATAGTTTGTGGCGGGCTGTTATTGAGGATAAGTATGGCAGCGTTTTAGGAGGATGGAGAACTCATGTGATCCATAGTTCCTATGGTGTGAGCCTGTGGAAGCACATAAGCAACGGATGGACCTTCTTTTGTGGGAACATTCGTTACGTGGTGGGGTGTGGTCTTAGCGTCAAGTTTTGGCATGATCTATGGTGTGGAGAAAAGCCTTTGAAGTTTGCTTTCCCCCTCTTGTTTTCTCTTGCTACCCACAAAGATGCGGTCGTAGCGGATTGTTTGGAAGACGATTTTGGTAATGGGGTGTGGAACATTCAGTTTGCTCGAACCGCCAATGATTGGGAGATTGAAGACTTTTCTGCTTTCTACTCGTTGTATTCTATGGTTCTTAGGAGAAGGGATGACGATAAACTGTTGTGGCAAGGTACTAAGAATGGGGTCTTCTCAGTTAAGTCCTCGTATGGGCTCATTGTTGGGGGTTCAGGCGAGGTCTTTACGTGGAGACAGATCTGGAAGGTCGTTGTCCCGCCTCGAGTGTCGTTCTTTGTGTGGGAAGCGGCTCATGGGAAAGTTTTAACCATCGACAATTTAAGGAGGAGGGGGTTATACTTGATTAATTGGTGCTTTCTTTGGAAGAATGAAGGGGAGTCTGTGGATCATGTGCTTATACATTGCAAGGTCGCTAGAGAGTTGTGGGTGCACGTGATTAGTATCGTCAACTATCCTTGGGTGATGCCTAAGAGGGTGGGGGGGTGTTGAAGTGTTGGAAGAGAAAGTTCGACAATCCTTTGGCGTTGGCTGTGTGGCAAATGATTCCATTATGCATTTGGTGGAGCCTCTGGAGGGAAAGAAATGGACGCTGTTTTGAAGATGTGGAACTTTCCGTAGAATGTTTGAAGGGAAATCTGATGCAGACCTTGTTTCTGTGGGCTAATGGGGTGTTGGGTTCCCCTTTTGTAGACTTCAGCGATTTTATTAGTTTTCTAGCTTGCTTGTTGTAGCTGTGGTTCAGTACAGTCTTTGTACTGTCTCGTTTCCTTTTCTATTAATAAAGCTTTACTTACTTATCAAAAAAAAAAATTCGGAACCCTAATATCAGGGAGCATAAATAAATTTCATACAACCTTCCAGATCAATAACTCTTATAATCCAACAATTCAAACTCTACAGCAAATATTTCTCTAACCCAGAGGGAATGATGGAACCATGGAATAAAAGTCAAGTTGCGGCCTGTATAGTAATTTTCAGTTTTGGCCGCTTAAGATTTTTTTCATGTATTAATTTCGTCTACAAAAAGCCTATAGGATAACAAAACAGATGCAAGCTAGACACAACCAAGAAATAAGGATTCCAAGGACATCCTTTGAGTGAACTAAAAATATTCAACTCAATTCATTGAGCAAGTAGACCATGATAATCTCATGTATATCTGCAAAAGATATCTGTCAGGGCTTAACAGAAAAGAAAAATACTAACTAGAAGCCACAAAATACCTTCTTTGCAGCATACGAGGTGGTATCACTCCATCTATGATCACCAGAAGATGGCGAGATTGAAGGCAAATACAAAGCCACTGAATCCAAGTCTTCATCACCCACCGAGGGCCTATCATCAACTGATACCACATTCCCACCATACGGCGAATCGTCATGCGCCTGCTCCATTTCGCTGCCAGTACCTTCTGCTCCCCCAACAACCCCATCCCCTACATTGCCATTTTCAGGTATACTCGATGCAATCACATAGACATTTCCTGAACTCCAATCATCTGATTTTTCCATACCATCAGAAGCTGGAGACCCCGCGAACCTAAAATCTCCAGGCAATGATCTGATTGACTGGAAAGAAGCTGGGATTGGAGAGTTCTGTGACATCCTCCTGAAATGTTTTCCAATCCAAGAAACTTAGGTTTTGATGGTATTTGCAGAAACAACGCAATTTGAAAGAAGAAGAAGAAAAAAGGCTTACTTTGAAAACCAAAAAGGCCAATCAAACTTTAATAAGGTCCCACAAAATAACTTATCAGATGAACTTAATGGCAGGGACCGTCATTCGAGATACAGACTCTTGTGCTCTTTACTTATCTGTCACCATTGACATGTTCCAAATCCTAAAAGAAGCTAAAATTATAAGCTATCCCAAACACATAAAAAATGCCGGCAATATGATTCAGTCCAGTTCAGGTGTGCAAAATTTCCACGTCATTGATACAATGTAATGCTAAAAGAAGAAACCCCGGAATCCTCGATCTGACCCTTATCTTTGAACTTCTTTGACAATTGAATCGACACTCAGACTTCAATATGTTTGACAATGCTTTTTGACGAAAACAGATCATTTCACTATGATACATTATCTGTCTGCTGAGAACAGGTAGGAAAATCAAAGAAAATAACTATAGGGAAAAGAAGAGGCTTAAATACTTCTTTTCTTTCCTTCGCAAAGAGACCTGAATACTTGAAATTATAAAGGTTTCATTAATAAAGGTCCAAAAAGAGAGCCTCTCCAAGACAACGAATTCCTAAACCTTAAAAAATCAAAACAAAAAGAAATTACCCCGTACAATCCGGACTCTAAATTTCTTATCTTGTCTCTCAGCTTCCTCGGCAGCCAAACTAGGAATCTTTCATGTTTTTTCCCAGGGCGGCCACACTAGGCGTTAAAATTAGAACTAGTGCCAATAAAGAGAACATCGTGAAGAACCCTAACGATAAAGTCGTTTCATTTTCGAAATTCCCTCAGCAGCCAAACAGAGAGCTCAACTTGAACTGGAATTCTGTTGAAACTTAAACCGATCTTTGCCTTACCTAGGAAAAAGAACCGAAGCCACTTCAGGTTTTCACTCAAAGCAGGCTAGAACTACGATCAATCACTAAAAAGAAACCAGGAAAAACTTCTCAGCACTCGAGGAAAGGAGTTCGAAAAAATGTGAACTCGGAAAAGGATTCAACGAAGAACGTGGAAATGAAGGTCCTCAAGGTGAAAGCTCGAAAGCGTGCAAAGGATTGTGAAGAACAATCAAGATGGTGACGGTGAGTCTGACACAAGGACGTTTGGATTCCGAGAAAGTGTAGGAGAAAAAAAAATGAGAGAAAAATTCGAGACGTGTGGAGACTGGAGAGTATGCAGCTTTTCTCTCTGCTTCACACAAGTACTGTACTGGTGAGAAATTGCATTTTGATTTTCATTTATATTTTAAAATTATTTTATTTTATTTTTGCGGTTTTAAAGAATTTCGAGGTTTTTGCGGACCAACTGGAATTTGGACAGACAAATATATATACACAGTAAATCAACTCATTGACGGCGGAGGCATCCGTAACCGGTAGTTGTCTGTCTCGATATCTCGAGTGCTACTAGATAAGCGGGGAACGTATAGGAAATTAAGGAATGCTCAAGTAGAGTCATGCCACCGATTCCATCCAACCAAAATATTTGCTTAAAAAGTAAAATACGATCGATGTCATGAGGCCTAATGATTCTTGTTAGCCACTAGACAAAAAGTGGAAAAATAAACTTAAATCTGTGCCCTCAGACAACTAAGCATATTCTTTAAATTTTTTGTCCTCTAATTTTTACTTTAGGGATATAAAAGTGCATTCTCAACTCCCTTTTATGTTTGGTATATCCTATATATTCCAATTGCTCAAAAATTAAACTGGAGGAGTGACTCGAGTAACCAAAAAAATAAAAAACATTGAATTCAAAAGAGAAAACGAACTTGAGAGTACTGCCGACCCAGTTAAAAAGGTGGACAAACATCTGTCACGAAATTAAAATTGACTTCCACGATCAAAACCTTTTAAGATTAATTTCTTTTAAATCTCAAAACGTTTACTTACTAATTTTTCACCAATTTCAATAATTTTATAAATTTTAACAACTTTTAACATACTTTTCACTAATCTCAAGAGAATATATAATACTTTAAAAAAAAACACAAATACAAAAACTGTTTTGATATCTAAACCAAACATAGCCTTAGATATATTGAGATCTACACTACTTCCACTAAAAATTGCTTTACCTAGATAATACCATATATCAAAATATAAAGATTTAAACTGTTCATTCCCTATATAGTGATAATATAAGAAATAGCTCAAAAAGGTGCAAGACGATATCTACCAAGTTATATATATTAATTAGAAATTAATCATATATAGCTTAATTAATTATATGCTTTAAATAAGTACTTCAAAATATTGTATTATTGCCATGAGTTTTTTATATATGTTATTGATTAGTGTATTGACGAGAAAAATATATTATTTCTTAATTATTTTGTTGGAGGAAGAGTGGAATATTTTCAGATTTGCGTCTAAAAATAGATTAAGATTAGTTTAGTATGAATATAAAAAAATACATGTAGGTGGTCGTTTTCGTCCCCCACAAGATGGGTGAAGCAAGCGAATATATAGAGCATGCCGATGCGGTCCGAACATGTCGTCAACTTCAAGTTTGGTGTGCCTTCAATTGAGATCACAAACAACACGTGCTCTAAAGTTGTCATACCTAGAGACTTGTCAGCTACCCTTTTCAGTTTTCACTACGAGCTGCGACCTGAGGCGAAGGAAACCAAACCTTACTTGAAAGCTCGGCATGCAATGGAGACTTACAAGGCAGTTGAGAAAGGTGAATCAACAAAGGAAAATAAATTCATACAATATTTAGTTGGAGTCCGAACTAAGCCAATAGGCGAATATGATTAATGATCTCAGTAATTAAAAAAATTAATTAAATACATTTTTCATCTTCAAATATCATAAGTTTTTAACACTTTGCGTCTCAAACTACTAATTTCGTCACATTTCGCTCTTAACTACTAGTCGTTTATAATTTATATCCTAAAGGTTAATTTTAAAATAAATTATTCTTTTTGAGTTTAGTAAAATGACGATTTTATTCTTATTTATTTATTTTATTATATTTTGTATGGGATAAAGTCGTCATTTTATTAAACTAAAATAACAATTGAAAAAAAATGTATTTTTTCTTAAAGCTTAGCCAAAAAAATCGTTCTGGCGCTATTGAGGATGGCCTTTCAAGTTATTACAGTCAGTCAGGAGGTATCATAAATCACGATTTAACGTATCGTTTCGTGAAAAGTTCTGTACTGTTTAGTTATAAGCAATAAAAACCTGGCTATCGGTTCTCTCTCCCCAGAAAGACTTTCACTGCCTCACTAGAATGAAGAGTTCTGTACTGAACTGGTTTTCTGTTTTTCTGAATTTGGAATTTTCTTCTGGAATTCCTGAAATCCTGTGGTCAAACTTTGAGGATTATAAAACATTTTAGGCTTGTTGATAAGACAGTACTGGACATGTGCAGCTCCCTAGAGAATAACAGGAAGATGGAGGCCAAGCTGTTGTGACGAGTGACGACTCAGCTCAGCCCTTCCATACCAACCTGAATGAATGGTCCAAAGACCGAACAAAACAAACAGCTTCCCGTCAAACTTGCTGTTGAAGATAAGTTGGGCCCATTAATCTTCATTACCGCGTCGGATCAGGGAGACAGACACATAACCTTAATTAATTAGTTAAGAGAGTAAGCGTGACCCACATTCCAACCTTCCAATAAACTAGTAAAATTACAGGTGCCCATATAACGACGAAGTATTAATAATATTTAATCATTTTTTTGCTAAGCAATATTTAACCATTTCTAGCACGATGCGTTTTGTCAAAACCTATTTTTCTTGATGGGAAGGAAAAATACACACTTGATCAATGACTACAACTATTGGGTAAGCCAAGATTTTGACAACTCGACCAAACAAATTTAGGGTGCGTTTGTGTTCAAAAATTTTACCCCCTCTAAAATTTTAACACAATTAAATATTACAATATAATCTCTCTCTCCCTATTAAATCATTACTATTTACTACAAAAAAAATATAAAAAATTACCTCTCTTCACTTTTTCACTAAACTCAATACCTAAAATTTTAACAACACTAAAATTTTACAAAACAAACACAGTCTTAGTCTATTGTAGCCCTTTATTAACTATCTCCAACATCAGGAGTTCGAGTGGACATAAGTTGAAATCACTTGCAAAAGTAAAATTTGATTTGATTTTGGACCTAGTAGACGGATTTGGGACTCTCCGATGGTCTTGTTGATGTTGTGGTGACGGGTTAACCTATTAGATAATAGTTATGGCTCAAACCGAACATTTTGTTTGGAGGGATACTCCTTTAATTACGGCTAGGGAGAGTGAGTTGCTACGCTGATTGTTGTCTCCCCTTTTGCTTCGATGGAAAAAAAAAAAACAATCAAGCAGATTTTAGTCACTGAATCCGATCAGAACCATCGTAAGCGAACCAAAAGTGTGTGGCCTAGAAAGATATGCTTGAGGAGAAGGAAATGGAATGTCAACATGCATGGCATATCGACCCATGTGCGTTGCCATAGTCAAAAAAAGTGAGTGGAGGAAAAGAGGAGAGCTTCAATTATTAAAGGTCTTATTCTCATCAGAGAGACTTCCCAGCTTTTGATTTTGGAAAAAAAGACGTCAGAAAATTGGCTGGGGTTGAATGTCCGAGCGGTCTCCATCTTCCTAAGCTTTTGAAGAATGATCAAACTGCCTAGATTGTGGTTATCTAGCTTGCAAGTTCAGAAATGGCGAAAGTTATGCCTTCCGGGCCCGACTGGTCTGACCTTAGTAAAGTTGGTTCAGTGTAAAAGCTAATTGTTTATGGGTTAGACCCCATCCCTCTACCCACATTATTGGCTTGCGATCCCCATCAGTAACTAAAGCGGGGGACAGCTACTGTGCATTCAATCTCCTCTGTGTGTATGGCAACCAATTCAGAGCAACCAGAACTTTAAAACTTCCTCAATGCTAGCTAACAAGTTTAGAAGCCTTTTAAGTAATACTTTTGCTTGTGGTTGGAAGTTTGGCTATAAATATCACCTTGAGAGTCCATCGCTTCTCTGGTTCCACACTAATGAGCTATGTCAAATTTAAGTGGGCCGAGCATCTGACGTCATTAACGAGCCAATTTTTAGCAAAAAATAAAAAATACTAGTTTTGCTATATTTTCAATCTCAATGCCGTGTTCTTTTGCCTTTTTTTGCATCTCAAGTGTATATAGCTATGGGTTAACTCTTCTTTTTCCTATCTTTCCCAAATTTTGGATTATGGTTTTCTTTTGCTACAAAATGTCCCCTTCCAAGTAGTTTAGCCAGATCTGCCAATAAAGTACGGTGGGTGAAAGATAAAAACTTTTCAGCTCGTGGCCATAAGGATATATAATGAATGAGAGAGAGAAAGAACTCTTCTAAGGTTTGAAGAGGATGAATGCCCTCATCTTTGGTAAAAGCCGTTTGAAAAGTTAATTTTTGAGTGGTCCAAATTTGACTCCGAGCAAAGGTGTCGACACTTGTAAAAAGATTTATTTTGCATAATTGTATTAGTCGACTCACTATCTTTATGTAGTAGACTCCTGTTCCGATTTTGACTTCTAATATTTTTAAGGTTTGACTTTGACTTTCAACTTATAGTCGACTCCTTAAGGCATGTAGTCGACTATTAATGCAAATTTTGCATATTGAGCTCTTTGACTTTGGAAGCAATTTGAGCTTTCCAATATAGACATATACTCAAATTAATCTTGATAAATGAATATAATACCATCATATTAAGCACTAATCATCAAAATTCACATCGTTCATCAATATTTTCGTGAAATCAAAATTTTCCAAGTATTGGAATCTCTTGAAATGAGATATAATGATTTTTTATCATCAAAATTAAGTTAAACAAGGTTGTCATATAACCCTGAGGCTAACAAGACCATCCTAAGTGCTCAGGTACAAAGGGGGGTTGGCGCCCCTAGCCTTTCCATAAATCTATGATCTCAAGCAAAGTTCTCTAATTCCTTGCCAAACTAGGTAACACCCCTCTTGACTTGTAATACTACACTTCTTAGGTTGTGTTTGCTAAAAAGTTTTACAAAATTTTTCACCAACTCATAATAAAGGGTGCGTTTGTGTACCAAAATTTTACCCCCTCTAAAATTTTAACACAATTAAATATTACAATATAATCTCTCTCTCCCCATCAAATCATTACTATTTACTACAAAAAAATATAAAAAATTACCTCTCTTCACTTTTTCACTAAACCCAATACCTAAAATTTTAACAACACTAAAATTTTACAACACAAACACAAAAATACTACAATGTAATATATCTCTCTCCCATCAAATCATAACTTTTCACTACAAAAAATATAAAAATTACCTCTCTCTTCACTTTTTCACTAAACTCAGGCTGCGTTTGCAAACCCAATTATCCCCAACATTTTATCTCTCTCCTAATAAAATACTCCAATATAATCTCTCTCTCTCCCATAAAAAAATATAAAAAATTACAAAAATTATAAAAAAATTACCTCTCTTCACCTTTTCACTAAACCCAATACCAACACATATTCCCATACCCAACATTTTACAACACAAACACAACCTCAATACCATCACTAAACCCAATACCAAAAATTTTACAACACAAACATACCCTTAATTTGGAGATGAAACTTAGGGTTAATGACCAAAATAGTCCCTGGGTTTTACGCCCTTTATCGATTTGGTCCTTGTGTTTCCAATTTGGTCACATAAGTCTTTAGGTTATCCTCATTTATCAATTTGGTCCCTGAGTTTCCAATTTGGTCACATAAGTCCTTAGGTTATTCTCATTTATCGATTTGGTCCCTGAGTTTCCAATTTGGTCACATAAGTCCTTAGGTTATCCCCATTTATCGATTTGATCCTTCCGTTCAATTTCTACTTTGACATCTCATCAAAATGAGCCACTACCCCCAAATCAATCTGCAAACAGAGAGCAACAAATAGAAAATCCACGACACGATTCAAATCTCAAAGATCACCAACGGCTTCAGATTGGATATCGCTTCGCTCCGTGAAAAATAGACGACCAACATGACTGATTTTTGGTAAAACATGGATATGTGCTCCCTTTGTCGATCGAATGAGAGGTCTCCCCCGTTCGTTTTTTTTCTTTTTTACGAATATGTCAGGTGGACGTGAGTTTTTTTTTAAATAATAAAAAAAGCATACACGTGTCGCGATGTTATTGATGGTGACGTGGCCCACCGTTAGCTGACTGTGCAGGGAGGAGACGGAATTGGATGGAAGGATCAAATCGATAGATGAGGATAACCTAAGGACTTATGTGACCAAATTGGAAACCCAGAGACCAAATTGATAAATGAGGATAACCTAAGGACTTATGTAACCAAATTGGAAACTCAAGGACCAAATTGATAAATGGGGATAACCTAAGGACTTATCTGACCAAATTGGAAACCCAGGGACCAAATCGATAAATGACATAAAACCCAGGGACTATTTTGGTCATTAACCCTGAAACTTATAGTAGCATGGATTTGAGAAAGTCCTGATGGACTAGGACTTTGTTGCACTTGGACTTGGTTAGCTGGATAATAGGCCGAAATCTTCTTAGGCCTGAAAACTACCTTTGGAGTTTGGACCTCAGATGAACTGTTGCTGGAAAGGAATTATGAACTTTCTCGAGAAAACAAAAAACGTGAAAGAAAAAGAAAGAGACGATAAGAAAGTCCCATAGCATGACACATGTAATAATTTCTTTTTTGTTTTGTTTTTCAAGTGAAAAACCCAAGAGGTGAAAGCCATTACACCTACTGCAATTCAAACTGCGATGCTATTAGAAAGAGCAAGAATAAGACCCAAAACACAGAGACTCCCACTCGAACTCCACCGAGACTCGGATTGAAGCATTTTGACTTATCCACCAGCTAAAATCCATATCGAGTTCACTACACAATCTCCCTGTTACGCCAAAATAAATGGAAAGATGAGTATTGGAGTTTTTCCTGATCTCAATCTTGCCATTGGCCTTGATTACGGTGTTGTCTTGCATGCTAGCAAGTATTCTACTAGGAATGATTTATTCTCGAGCCTGCCTTGTACTGTTATAAGAAAATGCCCTTTCGTTCTGATGGAAGAAACAGGTAAGGAATTAGGTTACAATAAAAGGAAAGGATTCATTCTTCAAACTCTCTTCTGCTGGTAGGTTGGAGAGACAGTAGAAGGGGGAGATTCGCTGCAACGGTTGCCTTGGCAGCATAATCTAGGGATGCCAGCTTCAGGACATCCAACATTTACTGCGGATATGCAAGTCAATCAACAGTTTTTGCCAAATTTCAACTCTTCCCATATGGTGCCGGACTGCAATAGGCACGTTCAATTTCTGATGAATTAAAGTGATGCAATAACCGTATACACGAAACTCTAATGCAGTTAGATGAATTTCCAGTCAACTGTCTCCCAACAAGAGCTATTACAAGAACAACAGCTTCCCAATTATTCGTAAGCATAACGCTGCAGCAGAGGGTTTTGCAACTCCTGCAAGCCATTTATCAGTCCAGCTTTTAGAGAAAATTTGTGGCACCTTCATGAAAATCATATTAACACCTTCGAATTAATGAGGATGACAAGCTAAAAGCTATCCTGCTCATAGACCATCAGTTTACAAATGGCACCCCAGAAGGAACTCGCTGGGCATATTCCGCATACTGTGACCCGAAAAACTGCCTTAGGAAATACTCTTCATATGGAATCCGTTTTGCAAAGAAGATCCAAACTACAATTACAAATGCGAATGTTGATATGGGATTACAGAGCATTATCTGAGTACCAACTGACCAGATGAGGAAACCACAGTACCCAGGATGACGGACAAGTCTATAGATTCCATGAGTAATCAATTTGTGTTGTTCCTCAGGATGAGTCCTGATAAGATGAGTGAAGGCCTGCCCAGCTGTAATGATCGCTGTTTTCCTTATGATTTCACCAATTATAACCATTGCCAGGCCCAAGTTGCTTACCCACAAGTATTCCTTCATCCAAGGGAATAAGACAACTTCAAATAAGTACTCCAGCAAGGACAAGAACATTGCCAAAAGATAATGTTTGCTGATCAGAAGAGACTTAAGGCTAACATTTGACCTCCCATGCATGGCAACTGCTAAAACATATTCAGAACTGTGGAAGAAGATTATTGCAAGGAACATCTGAGATAACTGTCTGCAAGCTGTGTAACTGAAGATTTCTGACATTTTTGGAAAATAAAGAAATTAATTTGTTTCAGATGTAATGTAGTGAGACCTCTATCGTTTAACTATCTCAGACAGAATAGGATGAAGAAACCTCCAGGGATTTACTCCAGACCTGAAAGAGATGAAGGGTCATAAAACATTGATACTGAAAATTTGGAGATCTCCAAAGCACCACAAAGTTTCTTCAAGAATGACATCACCTGCCAAAATAACAAGCATCAAAACCAGAGTTAAAACACTTTTTGCAGATACTGTACAGATGGAAAAGATCTTTATTAACCATTCACTAAGGTATCTGAAAGAAAGCAAAATGCTTTCAGAGTAAACTGAACAAAGGCATCACACCCATAAAAGCTCCAGTAGAATGAGGAGGGATCTTTAACATAATTCTTACACCTAACCTAATAAAAATAACCAAATTGAATAGATATGAAAATGATGGAGAAATTGCAAACTTCTCAAGGGCCAAGAAACGACAATAGTGTGGAAGTGAAAGCAAGAATCATACACAAGAACTTCAAAAATACTTTTGGGTAGCGATTTGCAATAATTGAGAGTTGTACTTTTGTATAAAATATCAGAGTAAAAAAATTGGATTGGAAATATTGAAGTATCGAGTCTGAATCATTAGTTAAGCATTCCTCTATTCATGTGTCCCCTATAACTGCAACAGCTTTTCCACATCAAATAAAGGAGAACTATTTCTGCATAAGAAAAGCCAAGAAATGCATGATTTCGTCAAGTGGTTGATGCTTTCTATATGAAACATATATTATATTAACCCCTACTGTCGCTAATTAGCAAGCTACAAATTTGGGTAAAGTCTGCTATAATTGGGGAAGTCAGAAACCAAAGTGATCATTTGGCCACCAAAATCTGGTCCTGAGGCCTTAGTTAAATCTGGATGCCCAACCTAGGAATATGTAAGGTGTCATTGTGCCCAAAGCATGGGTCGGACATAGCGAGAAATAAGCCTAACTTCCGACCAAGAGAACCCCGAGTCCACTACCCTTTTGTTCTGGTTGAAATCAAGATTAAAAACAATAGATTTATAAGGATCTTAAAACTGTAGAGACTCCACTGCTAGATCCTAGTTTCTTTCTACTCAACCTCGCCCTTTCTATTTGTGGGAAAAGGAACAGAATAGAATATAAGAGTCAAGGTTTTATTTTCCTTGACAGCCACAAAGTAGACACGAAGTCCATTTCCTCCATTTCTCACCCAAAGAAAAGAGCAACAAATTACCAACGCCTTATTCTAAAGCACAACAAAGAAACATGAAGAGTAAGGTTAGAGCTGGAAATTTATGCTCGTTTCCAATTAGAGATGCAGGTGAAGGAACGAAAATCTTAACAATAGTTTCTGATTCATTTTTTCGTTGCGGGGAAAAAGGAAGAGGAGACCTTGGTCAGCCAAACGAAAAAAGAAAAGAACAGGGAACTATAAGAGATACGCCTGTGAGCAGAAAAACATGAGAAAAGAAAAGAACATTAGTTTTCTGTATGTACGAAGCCAGGCCTTCACATCATCTACTTGTAGAAGTACCTTTGTAGAGAATTTATTTTCTCAGTTCCCACGAAACCCAAAACCTAAGATTCAAAAATTTTCTAGATATCTACTATTTCGAGGATTCCTCAGCAACTAAATAAACACGGATTTTGATTTTTCTCTTCAAAAGTAGAATGAAGATATCACAACCTAAACATCTGTCAAATAAGCAAGTCAAACTTATCAAATTGATGATATTAGCGTCTGAGTGAGAATCACCTGATTATTGATATCTCACTCTTTCGAGGAAAACTCAGCTTGGTTATCAAGAAGAAGATGATAACAGGCTTCAAGAAAAAGAACTGATTCCAGTAGATGAGGAAAAGAAAAATTAGAAGAAATAAGAAGGTAAATATGTTTTTATGCTTGGAGAGTGCTTCAGATTCCTTCCTCTACTCAAAATAAACATAGGTTTAATAAACATTATAATCAAATTTCCAGAGCTTTTAAATTTTCATTATAATCAAAATAAACATAATTAAAATATAACAATATCCTCTCAAACTTATATATATATAAGGCTGCGTTTGTTTCGGCTGAATATGTTTTCATGCAGAATATTTTCAAAAATATGTGTTTGATAGGGGCTGAAAAAAAAGTCAAAGGAAAATGGGATAAACAGTTAAAGGAAAATAACCTCTATCAGGCTGAAAACAACTTACCCTTTGAAGAAGCCTAAGTTATTTTCCAGATGATTATATTTTCTTAATTATATCTAACAGATGTTATCTATTATTTTTTCTCTATTATAGTAAGAAAAGAAACTTAAATTGTTTATCAGGTGACTATTTTTTCTCTATTCTATCGCAACATATATAGTCTATTTACTATTTTTTTCTCAACTATAGTAACAAAAAAACTTAAGTTATTTTTCAGGTGGCTATTTTTTCTCTATTCTATCGTAACATACCTACTTTTTCTCAACTATCGTAACAAAAAAACTTAAGTTATTTTTCCGGTGGCTTTTTTCTCTATTCTATCGTAACATACCTATTTTTCTCAACTATAGTAACAAAAAAAATTTAAGTTATTTTTCAGGTGGCTATTTTTTCTCTATTCTATCGTAACATATCTACTTTTTCTCTACTGTTGTAACAAATTAAAGTCTATCTTTAAGTTTAAATTCAAAAAAATTTTCTATGTGCAGCTCTCCTATTTTGCAATCTGCGTAGTTCTTCTCTCTAAATTTTTATAATTCGTCAACTTCTCTCTTTCTCTCCTGGACATAATTTTATCAGGTATATAATTTTTTTTTTGTGATTTCTCTTCTCTTTCTGTTTTTTTTTGTATTTCTTTTTCTTAGTTAAGTCATGTCCTGCGTATAGATCGAACTTCCCCGTCACTACCAGTAAACTTTCATACGGAGGCAGGGTTAGGTAGAGAATATTAGGTATGTTCTGGACATGTTTTTGAATTCAAATTCACACTAATTTTTAAAGACGCGGCTGAAGAACAACGAAGGGTTAAATTTCAATGGCAAAAAATATTTCTTGTCTCACCTGATTGCCTTTGCAAACACCAAATTCAATGAACTCCGTGATGATGTAGAGCCACCCCTAGGTAGGGGTCCAACGACCTACACAGGCTCACTTAAGCTTTAAGTGGACTTATGTTGAAGTAGAGAAAGATTTAGTAACTTATAAAAAAAAAAAGAGAGAGAGATTTAGTAGCTTAGAGGTTGCAATAACAAAACTAGTTTTGAGGATTTTATGTTATACATCATTTTTATTGTTATGCAGTATTTTTAAAATCTCTATCAATAATAAAAATTTGTTTTAGCGTTTCAAATAGATCATTAGATGAAATATCTGTCTAGATCCCTCTAATATGATTGTTATTATGAATCTAGAATGTACATAAAAACTAAACATGGTCGCAAAACATTCTTTAAATTTTCAGGTGACAACCAAACACTGTATATTTCATTAACTATGTTAATTGAACTGTTCCTTCAATTAGTAAAAGTCATCGATTATCATATCAATACTAAACCAATGTGTGTGTCAAATTCAATCAAAAGTTTCAAATCTTCGAAATAAAGGGAACATAAATTATTGACAAAGACATAAAGCAATGTTAAAATCTGGCCAAAATAACATAAGCAGACACAAATAACATAGCAATAATATTTTAATTAGACAATAATAATTAAATGTAATAACCTTTAGAATTCTAACTTTGAAAAGGATTTTTTTTGTGCAAGTCAAAAAGTTTGTACCTTGGTCTAGAACAAATATCAAGTGAACAAGAAACCGAAAAGTCATACTCCTCGCCTTTGATTTATTAATCATTGGCATGACTTTTCTACAGTGTCACTCAATAATAACCGTGTAACATCTTATGTCACAACATATTACCTAATAAAATAAATATAAACACAAGATATCTAAATAAAAAATTATCTAAAATAATGATATTTAGAGCATATATCTTATAATCTCCCATTTGCACTAAAAAAACATTCATACATGAATCTCATACTCATGTATCCCCTTTCTATGTAATTGGTCTTTTAATGATGGAGTTATCGGTTGTAACTAGCTTACAACTTCTTCAACCAATGTATCTTTAACCAATGTACATACACAAATCTAAAATTAATCAAACATTAATAATACTTAAATTTGTGTATTCCTGGACAATCCGCAAATTCTCAACTCTAAACACTAATTTATTAGTGTTAAATACTTCTCAAGTATTTAAGTGAACTAGAAATATTATTAAATTCTCACCGACTTCTTGTCAATACAAGACACATCCATGTTTTATGAGAAATCAAACTATTTGATCATCTCATTAAAATGAATTATCAGTTAAAGTTCATGAGTTCTGAACTATTCAGACTCATCAATAGGTTTAATAACATTCTTATTCTATTGATCTCTTCTGCCTTAGCAATTTGCTCAGCTGACTGTTTCATCAAGATCTGTCACGATGTCGCTTTTTCACTTAGGTCATACTCCCTTTCAAAATATATTATTTCTTATGATAATCACCTTCTGTTCATTTGAGTTTATTAAAAATAGGGTTAATTGCAATTTTCCCCCTCAAATTATCACCTGGTTCTCAAATACCCCAACAAATTTTAATTCGTTGCAACTCACCCTCATAAACTATATTTCTCATTGTAATTTCATCCCCCAACCTGCTAAAGTTGTTATATCAAACCGTTTCTATCCCACATAAAAAACGTTTGACCTTCTCCTTACTTGAAAAGATAAATTTGATCAAGTTGATTCTAAGTGAGTCATTACAAAAAATATCTAAAAACATATTATTTTTTAGCTCTACGAATTGCTAGAAGCACTGTAGAAGGCTAGTGAGGACTCAAACGAGAGTAAGTTGTCTTTCCAAGTAAAGAGAAGGTCTCATGTCTATTAGTGGGATAAAAATAGTTTGACATAATGGCTTCAGTAGGTTGAAGGATGAAATCGCAATTGAAGTATAGTTTATAAGGGTGAGTTACAACGAGTTAAAATTTGTAGGGGTATTTGAGAATTGGGAGCTAGTTTGAGGAGAAAAATTGTAATTAACCCTGAAAAATAATACCCAATGAACCCTTTTTGAGTAACCAATACATGCTTATCACCAACTGAATATTATCTCATAAAGTTCAGTTACCTGTTTTATAACACCATTCATAGAATCCATAATCACATTTTTAAAATAAACCATCAATAATATCATAAATAATAATTCATAAATAATTCATTTCAAACCAAACCACAATGAATATTTGAATTTTTTTTGAAATAGTAATCAAATTTAAAAAATATTCTGAAATTAAAGATAGTCTTTCAAATGAAAATTCAATCCATTTAGTTCTCAAATGAAAAGCTCCAATGGAAGTCACTGCAACACTTACACTTCACTTCATTATTAAAACAACTTCCTCTTCACTTTGTTTATGAGTTACCTTGAACCTCTCTAATCATATTTTATAAGTAAGAGGTTGTGTCAAAATTGACATATCATGAATTTAATGGACATTCCAAAAAATCAAATAAAATTGATAAGCATACCTTCAGTAGGATTCTTTTTCTTCAGAGAAGCTAGATAAACTCGGCAATTCTTTTCCAGTGTTCTGGTTTGCCACTGCGGAAAAAGTTTCCTTTACTTTTCTTCTTAGTGCCACTTCTGTCATCTTTCTTGGATTGAGACCCTTTGTTCTTCTTGAACTTCTTCCCCTTGGGCTTTAGTTCAGAACTTGTTGTTTTGTTCATCATCATTAAAGAACCTTTCTCTTTTGTGATGAGTTCCTCACCTGACTACAACATATTGAGTAGCTCTGAAAAAGTCACATCCATTTTGTTCATATTGTAGTTCAATACGATCTGATTGAATGATTATGGTAAAGATGTCAGAATCACTCATACCCTGGTCTCATCGTCCATACCTGCACCTAGTGACTCCAGTTCAAAAATGTATGTCATCATTCTCAGGAAATGATCCCGAACTGAAGCACCTTCCACCAATTTGGTGGTCATTAACAGTTTTATAGTCTGCTAGCGTGCATACTTACTATGATCCCTAAACATCTTTTGAAGAGAATCAATCATATCTTTTGCATTTACCAGGCCCTCGCACTTCTTCTGCAACATATTAGTCATAGAGGCTAATATATAGCATTTAGAAATTTCATCGCTCTCATGACACTTATCATAGGAAAATTTTTCCTCTTCAATAGCATCAGATACAACAAGTCGAGGTTCATCTTTATTTAGGACATAACAATCTTCTCAGCTGTGAGTACAATCAAGAGATTCTGCTTCCAATCTACGAAATTTTGTCTAGTAAGTTTGTTGTCTTCAAGAATTCTAGACAACGGATTAAGGTTTAGCAAGATTAAGCTAAAAAAATATAGAAAGTTAATCCACATGTATATATAACAATAATCCAATAGATTCAGGTTTTACAACAACTAATGGTACCTCCCACTATGACACATCAATAAAATAAATCTCGAATATAACATTTTGTTGGTTTTTGTTCACAATCGATATTTTGATGATTTCAATAAATGAATTAAGTTTACAAAATTGATGTCTTCAAAGACAAAGACAAAAATATTAAAGATCAAGAAGATGCAAGGAGCTCAAAAGTGAAGATTCAAGACCATAGGAATATGGTATAACCTTGAAACTCTTAGTTTCACTTTTGACAAGGATTTGAATTATACACTTGCATATCTTTCAAACCGTGCATAATCTTCTTGTCACAAGTTTGACAAACACAATGCGCCTTAAGTTTTTATAATAATCCCTATATAAACTCTCAAGCCTTGGTTATACTTTTGGGAAGTTGATTTTTGAAATTGGAATTTAAAAAAATGTCAAAAAATGAGCTTTTTAATTATAGCAAATGATGAACAGTGTTGTAGCGGTCTATGAGCGGTTGACCTCTGCATGAAGCAGTCGACCGGGTGCGTAGGACAAAAATTTGACAGCATTCAAATTTTATGACCGTTGGGCAACGACTAGTTGAAGCGGTCGACCGGTACAACGGTAAAATTATCATATCGACCCCCAACGGCTAAAAACAATTAATTTTGATATGTGACCTGTATAATGACCTTCTTAGGGTCTCAAAACATTAGAGAACGATCACATATCATTTTTTAGTTGAGAATGACCTTTAAATTGTCATTGGTAACTAAGAGGTTGGTACAAACCCACTCGATGGGCTACTATCGTAATAACGATGAACTCTTAAGTCTCCATTAGTCATCCTTTATACCATTTCAATAAGATAGTCATTTAAAACTCTAAATTGTTCTTTTGGATGTTTTCTTAGATGAAAATGATTATTATTTTTGAGTTATATCCTTATATTCACTTTTTGATTGACAAAGGGAGAGATTTCTTAATATGCTTGTATTCCCTTTGATCATATGATGAATATTGGTAGTATGCATATTTGGGGAAGATATTGATGGATTATGCATGCACATATCTTAATTTTTATCAAATTTTTTATGCATCCATCTAAATTTATATCCTTTATCTTTTTAATGTGAAAAAGGGGGAGAAACGTGCTGATAGTTTTGATGACTATATATTCTTCTTTTGAATTGCATTATGAATATTGATTGTATTATCCTTTTATGAATCCAATGACAACTAATGTTTTGTTTCAAGTTTCAAATGATTATCCAATTACAAAAAATATGGGGAGTCATCCCAAAACTATCAATTTATTGTCATCATAAAAAAGGAGGAGATTGTTTGTTTTTTTCACAATCAATATTTTGATGATTTCAATCAATGGATTAAGTTTACTAAATGAACATCTTCAAAGACAAAGACATTTTTATCAAAGAGTGAAAGACAAAAAGATTGAAGATCAAGAAGAAGCAAGTAGCTCAAAAGTGAAGATTCAAGATCCTAGGATATGACCTTGTAACTCTTAGTTTTACTTTTGACAAGGATTTGAATTATACACTTGCATATCTTTCAAACCGTGCATGATCTTCTTATCACAAGCTTTACAACCAAAATGCCCCTTAAGTATTTTCAATTCATCCCTATATAAAACTCTCAAGCCTTGGTTATACTTTTGGGAAGTTGATTTTTGAAATTGGGATTTCAAAATTGTAAAAATGAGCTTTTTAATTATAGCATCGAACTTTACATGAAGCGGTCGGACATTCGCGTAAGACAAAAATTTTACAGCATTCAAATTTTATGACCGTTGGGCAACGACTAGTTGAAGTGGTCACTAGTACAACGGTAAAATAGTCAGATCGACCCTCAACGGCTAGAAACAACTAGTTTTGATATGTGACTTATATAAAGATCTTCTTAAGGTCTCAAAACATTAGAGAATGACAACATATCATTTTTATATCTTGAGAAAGATCTTAAACTTTCTTATTCATATTTCTCATATCATTCACACAAATTACATCTTCACATCCTTGTCATTGTGTGAATCTAAAAAGATAGCACTTTCCATTTTCTTATCCACTCTTTAAGAGAGTTTAATTCTTGTAGCTTCCTATTCAAAAGAAGTGATTCCTTTAGTGAGGTTGTTCACTAAAGAAGAAGCTTAGAGATGGTATATCTCAATCTTGGTTAGGTTGCGAGTGATCGCCCGAAAAATCACTTGGGTTGTGAGTGTTGAGCCCGAGAAAACACTTGTAAGGTTCTCTAGCACCCGGAAGCTAGAGTGTACACTATTTGGAATATAGTGGGAAAACTTCAAGGCTTGGAAAGAAGTTTGAGGGGTGGATGTAAGCGGGTTTGATGAACCACCTAAAAATCTCATGTTTGCTTCTCTAACCCTACTCTTTACATTTAGTATTTGTTTACTTATTGCATAAATATTTGCTTAATACTTGTATTAAATTATCTTTTACTTTGCAAACACGATTTTGAAGGTTAAAATCGAAACAATTTGGAAACTCAATTCACCCCCCCTCTTGGGTTGCCTTAATTCTAGGAATTACAACATTTATATTCAATGTCTATATTAGGGTGATGTTCGTTTTGAGAAAAAATGTAGAATTTTAGAGAAGTTGTGAATTTTTATGTTGAATAGTGTTTTATTGGTGTTTGTGTAAAGTGAAGAGAGAAATGATTTGATGTAATTGTTTAATAAAAAAAGTATTGGAGTTATGTGAAAAAGTATAGAGAGAGAAAATTTATGTTGAATAAAAAATTAAAAAGTTGTTGGAGATTGTGTAAAATGTATTGGTTTTTGTGTTTGAATTCTGAATATGTTCGGTGGTAGAATTGTGAATATACTTAGAATCTTAAAAATATGGTGAAAACGAACATACCCTAGAGGTATCAAGAACTTTTACCTTTTGTATCCATGATTATATTTTAGTAATCATGCAACAACTTGTAAAAGTAAATAGAAACTATCTATCGCGAATCTATCTCATATCTCATACAATATGTATATAAATATTTGTGACCCTTGATTTACTTTTGACCACCAAATAAACACAATATGCATTATTTTAGCGTATGTGTTTATTTAGATAAATGCAATCATCGTCTAAATGACATGTAATTTTGTAATGGGCATTGCTATTTTAGTGAACACCCCCATTCCGCATTCACCATCATTTATCTTCTACATAAATAAATGGACAAACTATAAAATTAAGAAATTGGAATCCCATATTTTAAATTCATCCAATACTTAATAAAATAGATTTCCATTTACCATCGGTATAAATGTTTTTTAGTGCACGTGGGAGATTGTAAGATATATGCTCTACAAATCATTATTCTATGCAATTGTTTATATAGATACCATTTGTTTATATTTATTTTATTTGGTAATATGTTGAAACATAAGATGTTACACAATTATTATTGAGTGACATTGTAGAAAAGTCATGCCAATCAAACTTTCAGTGGTATCAAAGCGCTAGGTAAGTTGAACCTCATTCTTTTGAGATTCGTACGACAATTTTATTGAAAAATGTTTTGCCTTTCGCGATTTTTGAAATCACGTGAAAGGGAAAAAGTTTTGTTTCTTTTTCTCTGTTTGATATGCATGAGATATGAATGAAAGAATTTAGGGGGTAAAGTCACTTTGAGCCCTCAAACTTGTTGGCTTTTGTGCACAATCGAGATTTTGATGATTTCAATAAATGGATGAGTTTACAAAATGGACATCTTCAAAGACAAAGACATCTTGACAAAAAGAGCAAAACCTTGAAGAAATAAGAACAAGAAGATGCAATGAGCTTAAAGTGAAGATTCAAGACCTTAGGGTATAATCCTTGTAACTCTTTATTTCACATTTGACAAGGATTTGAATCACGCACTTGCATATCTTTCAAAACATGCATAAACCGTTTTAAGTTTTATTTGAAAGATTAAAATGTTTTTATAGGTTTCAAAAACACCTTAATCAAACCTCCAACCTTCATATATTTATAGGAAGTATGTCTTCCAAATTGGGTGTTTAAAAGTGGTCAAAAACCTTGTTTTTAAAATAACCGGATCATACTTAAGTTGAGGAGGTCGACCGGCTGTTCAAGCGGTCGACCGGTACTTCGACCGCCTCATGTAGCGGTCGACCAGTTGGTTTTGAAAAAGAGCCGTTGAGCTTCTGACAATATGACCGTTGGAGTAACGGTAACTTGAAGCGGTCGACCGGTTCATGTAGCGGTCGACCGGCTCGGTTTAGCAAAAACTCCCAACGGCTATAAACGACTAGTTTTCATATGTGGCCTATAAATACACCTTCATTTCGTATAAAATAATGACCCAACGACCACATTTCATTTCTACTACTTGAGAAATATTCTAAACCTTCCTATTTTATATTTCTCATAGCATTCACACAAATTACACTTTCACATCCTTGTCTTTGTGTGAATCAAGAGATAGAGCTTTCCACTTTTTATCTACTCTTTGAGAGATTCTTGTTCCTCAATCTACCTATCAAAAGAGGTGTTTCCTTTAGTGAGGTTGTTCACTAAAGAAGAAGCTTTGAGAGTGTATATCTCAAGCTTGGTAAGGTTGTGAGTGGTGAGCCAAAAAACCACTTGGGTGGGTTTGAGTGTTGAGCCGGGGAGAAAACACTTGTACGGTTCACTAGCACCCGGAAGTTAGTGCGTAAAGCTATTGGAGAATAGTGGAAAACCTCAAGGCTCGGTGAAGGAGCTTGAGGGGTGGATGTAGGCGGGTTTGCCGAACCACCTAAAAATATTGTGTTTGCTTCTTTTATCCCTACTCCTTACTTTAGCATTTATTTACAGTTCCGCATATTATATACTTGTGTTAAAGTAGTATTTACTTGCAAACACAACTTTAGGGGTTTTAACCGAAAATTTTAGAAAACCAATTCACCCCCCTCTTGGGTTGCCTTAATCCTGAAGCTAGGACTCACAAAACTATCATACAAATGTCAAAGAGGACCCCAAGCTATCAATTTTGATAGATTAAACCCATAACTTCCATAACCTATCAATTTGAGCCATCCGTCCAATTTTTCCGTCCAAATTGACAGAACAACAATCACGTGCACAACATGTGCCTTTCTGAAATGAAAACAGACAAATTTTTCCTCACTATGAATACGACAACACATGGCAGAACCCTTCTGCATCCGAGCCCCGGAATTGGGCCGATCTGATTCGTGTGATTTAGAACTCCTCTCCATCTTCTCATTCCTCCTCTTTAGTGCAAATGGTTGTCGCTTCTGTGCATGATTCTCCACCGAAGAGTGCAAAGAAAGTCTTCATGTTTTATTGCGCGGAGACCAAGGCCCTAGCTGAGAGAGTTGCTACCTGCAATGATCTGTGAGCAGCTCTCAGACCACATTCTCTGCTAGCTTACTGTCTAGCCTTGTCACATTTTACCATCCACATCCATTTGATTTTAATGATTTGCTCTCCTTGTGCCACAACCACACATCCCTCCACTATGTTTGATTATTTATATAGATTCATCTGTCTAGAAAAGAATTAATTTTACTGCTATGTTTGCTTAGAGAGAGAATATATAGATTTATTTCTCAGTCAGCCTGATCTTCTCTCTCTCTAATCTGTCTATCCAATGCGAATCAGTACTCTCTATGCCTTGTAGGAGCCATGGATAATCTTTGGTTTCGCGATTCTACATTTATATCCCTAACTCGTCTTTTACGTTTACCCCTTGTTGGAGTATAAATATAAAATCGTACGCCGATCGTGTGCGCTATTTTCTGTCTAAGTTTACAGAAAATTTGACAGAAATATGCAATGTGTACGATGTCCAAAGTTCAAGGGTGAAATGTCTCAAAATTTAAAATTTGAGATGTAATGTGTCAACACCAGAAAATTAAGGTGTGAAAAATATATTTATCCATATTATTAAAAATGATTAAACTAAAGATTTTGATAATAGAAACCTAAATCCGGAAGAATCAATAAAAGTGATTAAACTAAAGATTTTGATAATAGAAATCAATAGTGGACGAAGCATATAATAGGAAAGGAAAGTTATATACCCACCTTTGGTAAATTTATTTTTGATTCAACCAGCACTCTTAGACGTAGCTTAAACTCTCCTGGTATTTGCCCATTAGATTATGTCATTAATCTATTTTTCGACAGTTACAGTTTTATTAGTCCTGACTTTACCTAGAAACACCTAGCAAAACAGATTCTAGTTTAGCTACCAAAATTCACAATTTTGTGACTTTGTTATAAATTTTGAAGGATAAATTATTGATTTTATAGCACTAAAATTTTGTTAAAATGACCATTTTATGAAGATAAAATTATAATTATAAGCCAAAAAATCAATTTCCGTCACAATTGGCAAAAAAAAATTAATTATTTTTTTAACAACAAAGCATCACAAATCAATTAAGGAGTGCAAAAATAACAAAAATGATAGTTTAAAGTGCAAAGCATCGCGATCTCCATAATTAGAGGGTGCAAAAATATATTTATCCCTAATTATAATTATTGTTCATAGTTTATTTATGGAGATTTCAAAAGGGTTTAACCCCCCCTCGTAGCTTGATCCTCTCTACGAACTTCCATTTTGGGAAAATTTATTTGTGCATGAAATACAGAGACCAGGCCTGGAATGCCTTCCTATTCTCATTTCGTTTAGGTGGTTCCTTCTTCAAAATAGAATTCCAGGGAACACATTCTACAGACATCTACATTCCCAAATGGCATGGAGTGCCTTAACTCAGAATCTCACACATTGACGTCAGTTGTGACATTCTAAACAGATCAAGTGCTCAACCACTCAACAATATTGCAAAAGTATCAATAAGAATATTACAACCTTTAGAAAAAAATTACCAAACTAGCTCTGCCACCATAGTACATCCGACCTCTGACCTACAGGTAACTTGGAAAGCTAATGACGCTATTTAGCCGCAGCTTCTCAGCTTGAAACATCTCATGCAATAGGAATTTTTGGTTCACCTAAATTCACAAAAGCCTCAGCGCGGGCCATGCGTGCCATTGCCGCATTCCAAGAAACAAGATGGTCCATAAAGACTTTCACATACTTTCCTTTATCATTCTGTTCAGAAAAAGCCCAAGCATCGTTAAATAAGGATCTCATAGCAGTGAAAAAGGTAAGACAGAGAAGCTTACACATACCTTGTAATCCAGATAGTAAGCATGCTGCAAGCAAGCCAGCAGTGGTATTGTCAGCATCTTGTAGACCAAGGAAAGTATATATAATATAAACTATAGATTCCCACTCCGGGAGAGAGAGAGAGAGAGATCATTGCATACCTCCCACATGTCTAAACTGATGATCGGCTGCACAAGAAGGGATGATTAGTGCAATTGGCAAGATAAAGATTGAGGAAGCTAACATAGTAAAAACAGAAATTTACTTACTATGTCCTCCCACACTAGTGGACACATGGCATTTGATGTTTTAATTACCTCAAGCCGTCTCTCTTCTCTCTTTACTAGACAAAAAAACAACAAAGGTTACCATTACTTGGAAGGACTTGATAAGAATTAAGCAAGTCATAAAACAAGTTCCATAATTAGTTCGTATAGACACTAGGAAACAAATTTCTATTTCCAATGCACTTAAAAACAGATCTACAACTTCCTAATACAAGCAGAGGTCCTAAAATGTGATGTCTAGCACCTTAAGTATCTGAGGGGGTTGAAATGGTAGAAAATATGAAGCAAAATAAGCAAAAAGGTGAAGATTTGAATAAGCTACTATTAGCCTAATCTCTCTCTTTTCTGTTTCCCAAAGTAAATAAGCCTAGCCAATGCATGCGATAGTGTCTTGTGAGAAATACTGAGTGTTTATTAAATTTCAAAAGGCTTACCCCCTGCCCTCTGCCCTCTGCCCCCCATAAAACAGAAATATCCTTTTCTTCTTCTTTTCCATTATGGAAAGACACATGCACATTTTTTTTTTTGATGAATAAGCACAGTTTTATTAAAAAGGTGAATTCAGTACAAAGACTATACCGAAGTCACTCAGAGCATACAAATGAAAAAACTAAGGAAATCAAAACAATCTAGAAAACGACCCCCCAACAAAGCATTAGCCCAGCAGAAAAGAGAAAGGAACACATCGTCCTGCAAACTCCCTAGAGATCTAGCCGAATCCTCAAAACATCGTCTATTCCGCTCCCTCCAAACACACCACCAAATACACGCAGGTATCATCCTCCAAATTGCACATGCACATTTACCCCTCAGTGTTTGAACATAGCAAGGAATCTTCACCAAGAAGGGTGACATCCATAAGTTGAAAATGGTGCAAGTACTGGTTGGTACAGGGACTCATGTTGCCTATAGGAGGAAGTTACAGAATACAAAATACTTGAACTAATGAAGACAAGAATACAAAGGAGCAAAGAACAATGGGTGGTAAATAAAGGAGTCCCCTTCATATCACAGGTTTGGCATGATGCTAGATAGGCAGTAATCCAAAAAGTGAGCACTAAAAATGGGTGCGAATTATACATTTCTCAATGTCACGGCAATGGACAGGTTTCCAAAGTAGAATTCAAAACACATCAACTTTGAATGCTCCAAAAATCAATTCATAGACTTACAAACAAGCCAAACCCAGCCAGAGCCAAACAACGTAAGGGCTGCTTCCACAAACTTGTCCTTGAAATTTGAAAACGAACCAAAGTCCTTTTCAATCTGCTGAAGAACACCTAGTTTCGGTATGTCCCCTCCTCCAGGTTGCATGCTTTCCCAAAAGAAGTCATGATTCCAAACCTGTAAATGCAGATTTGTGACTCGATTTATACCTTCTAGTTTCTTCTGTTTTCTCCCTTCTTTCTATCTTTCATTTTTTTCGGAAGGGAGAAGAGGAAGGGGAGGGGATTCACAATAAAAATTTTCAGACACGGGGATGAAACTCAAAAAAGAAGGATACAGGCTGACATACGTCTACAGAAGATAAGCAACAAAATAAAACTGTTAAAGTTTTGTCTAAGTATATTGAATAGAAAGACTATACATAGGTTCCCCACCTTAACAACTAGAGAGAGAGAGAGCAAGCTTCTGAGGGGGTGCAAGAAAGGTGGGAAACAGAAACAAAAGAAAGGTCTCTAGGGTATTTGTTTCAGAATCACTCATCTCTTCTTCCTCAAAATAAAGCCCCGTGACATGCCAGAGCAACAAAACATGTTAGAGCAACAAGGTATACTTTCATTCTGCCCTAAGCTCAGTGCTCATTTTAGAAAGTGATTAGCCTGTAAAAACCACAAACGAAAATTTTTGACACGAAGATATTGATTAAGATCTCCAAAATAGTTCAAGTTATTAGCCACTGGCTGATTCACTCAGATAATTTAGCAGTATGACATGCGCTGGCAGATGGTGAGTACCTGGGCAGCATTGTTGAATTCAGGTAAGGGGTTTCCATTGTTATATGTAATTTTCACAAGCTCATCCATAGTGCAGCCATACATTACATCGTTCTTCTCCAAATGTTTATTCAATCCTTCAACATAATTCCGTTGATGTCTGCCCCAATGCATCTCTAGCGTCCTTCTACTCATATATGGTTCTAAAGCATCCTGCAAATTGATAACGAGTCCAGGGAAAACATAAAACATAGATTATTAATCAAGGAGCGACCTAACAGAGAATTGCTAAAAGAAATGGAGCGATCAAATCCAAATAGTAAATAAAAAATTCTTTATACTTCAATAGATATGAAAATAGGCACACTCTCCCAAATATAATGCCAGAATGTTGACTCCAGTGTCCAAAATGGTTTTCCTTTTCATTTCATAGCAAAGGGAATGATAAATGAAACACTTGATGCAGGGGGAAAGAATAAAGTGTAAGCACATATGATAACTAAACTGATGAAATTTAAATTATTGTGATATTCGTCAGCAATTAGGTAAAGCATAAGTTTCATATGAAGCTCACTATCACCCATCCAAAAACTAATCATAACACCTTGTCTGTTTCAACATTTACAATTTTTATTTTTCTAATGAATAAGCGTACTATAGGCACTTTTCCTAGATTTCAAGGATATGCGATCAAATGGAGATTCCAGTGTGTGGAGAGAGAGAGAGAGAGAGAGAGGAGAATAAGGGTTTCCACTTTAGGAAAATAATTTTGTAAGCAATAATTTTAGTGAGTTGATTACATTCGGCTAACTACCAACCCTACGATTTGTCGATAATAATGTTCCAACCTTCAAGCAAACCTGAAGTCAAAAAGTAAGATTACGTTTTCAAGGTTAATCAGTCTAAGAGAATCCAGAAAAGGCATACCACAAACATTAAGCATTTTCAAAACTGTGTTTAAGTCTTGATTGTGTTGATTGCACCTGTTACGGATGTGGTAGAAGTGACTTGGATGATTGTATCATTATGAGCCAATATGTTTTTTTGATAAGTCATTATGAGCCAAAAAGTAGACAAGCAGTTGTCCTGTATAAATCAGAAGTTCCATTTTTCACCTTTTTTTTGGCTAATTTTCTTTTTATTACATTCGAGTTTATGTTCTTCTTTCGCCCAAGAGAAGAGAGGATATACATAAAAACTAGGCATTCATATGATGAACTAATTACTCACAAGTTTATAAGGAGGTGACCTCAAGCCATAGTAAGCAAAAAATTTTGAAGCTCCTTGAGACTCAGCGGACAATCTTTTTTGTTGCTTAGACTGCGTGCATAGAAAATTAGGAAGCTTGCTTTAGAAGAAAGATACAATCTGTAGTATGTAAACAATTTCTTTTGATACAAGAACCTTTGAAAATAAAAGGAGCAAACGTACACAGTCCGTCAAAAATAAATAAAACTAAGACTAAGAAACAAACACTTTGTATAATGTTGCTTGACTGGAAAACTTATCAAGCAGTTCATTTTGGTACAGCTTTAAGGATGCTATATGGATACCAAAAGTATCACTCACGATTCTATCAATAATTGTCGTTTATTTAGTAGGTGCTAACAATTTAGGTTCAGCCCCTCCAAGCAGTATTTAATCTGTTCCTATGGGGTGTCTATACCAAGCTAAACGTATAAGCAACATCTACAAAGGACTACTTAGTTGCACCAGATCTTATATTCTTTCAGACACCTGAGAGATCATTGAATGAATAATGCAAAAATGTTCACAACAGGGACCCACCATAGTCAATTATAAGTCTAGTAGTTAAAATAGCCACCCTACTCCCAAAATAACACTTTTATAATCACTTGATCCCCTCTGGTAAAAACCCAGTGATAGTTTCTGTTTCCAAGAAAAGGTGAAAGTCCTTCAGAGAACCACACCCTACCACAATGCCATTATCCCTAGTTCATCACCTCATAATATCACTTTGAAAAGTAAAATAGTCCAGTTGAATGCAAATAATTACAATTTTTTTTAGAATATTAGGTCGCTGATAGGCTTTGAAGATATCTCTGTATTGTTTGCAGAAAAACAAATGCTGCTTACTTTATAGGGATAAATGTAAAATTGGTCCCTGTGCTATACGCAAAAATCGATTTAGTCCTTGTGATATGAAAAACATCGATTTAGTCCCTGTGATTTCAGGAAGTGATAAAATTAGTCCCTGATGGAGGACCAATAACAAACAAAAATAGAATCATAGGGACTAAATCAATGTTTTTCATATCACAGGGACTAAATCAATTTTTGCGTATAGCACAGGGACTGATTTTGCATTTATCCCTACTTTATAATCTGAGATTTGGGGTCAATATAGCCTACCAAGTAAAACAATATGAAACCTTAATCTCCACACAAAGTCATGTCAAGTACAAAGATATATTTCCAGTTATGAAAACATATCACGAACAAAGTATTAAAAGGAAATCCAGTGACAGACACCATCCAAAGAAGAATCCAATTACTGGAATTTCCCGACAAGGGAGCTTGGGGCTCTTAAACCCCTGAGCGCAGTCGATCACTGAAAGATGAGAGCTTGAAGGGAAAGAACGGTAACAATAGGATCCCATTTCTGCTGATCACCTCTTGCAACTAAACAAGCATTCCTGCAGAACAGTGGTTTATAGTTTAGCTCATAATAAACAGAGAAATTATTAAAATGTGAACAGCAATTTTAATTCCTCGTTCAGTCCTATACAATGCTGAGACTCATAGTCACAAGCTGTACACAATCCTCGAAAGGAAATCCCTAGTGCTGTGTAGGACATGCAACATTAAATAAGCCTAGGAATATGTAAGGTGTGATGGTGCCCAATGCATGGGTTCGCACATTGGGAGAAATAAGCCTAACTTCCGACCAAGAAAACCCCATCAATATTAAAAACAATATATTTATAAGAATCAGGGCTCTGGATGAGGTTCTAAAGCTCAACTAAGAAACATGAAGAGTAAGTTAGAGCTGGAAATTTATTCTTGTTTCCAATTAGAGATGCAGATGAAGGTGTAGGTAAACTTTCCACCCACTAGTCCTAGTTTCACATATAGTTAAAATGTACCATTCAAAACCCTCCACAGATTTTTTCCTTGAAAACTACCCCTATCCATCATAGACCCGTTCTTATTGAAAATTGAGGTTCTATGCGTCCAATCAATTATTCCTGGAATACTGGGAAATAGGAACTCTGTATTAATAAAGCTTATTAGCCCTTTTCTTTACTCTTAAGCTAAGGAAAAGAGGCTAAGAAGAAAAAAAAAAACTAAGGAGAATAAATCCCTTCTCTACCTTTTTTTTTCTCCCGGGATTCAAACAATTTATAACTCCACATAATCTTATCGGCATTTATGAATACATAGTATATATGCGAGGTACCAAAATCCCAGAGAAGATAAAATCTTAACAATATTTTCTGAATCCCTTTTCCGTAGCAGGGAAAAAACGAAGAGGAGGACCTTGGTCAGCCAAAAGAAAAAAGAAAAGAAGAAAGAACTATAAGAGATACGCCTGTAAGCAAAAAAAACAGGAGAAAATAAACGGACATTATTTTGCTGTGTGCACAAAGTCAGGTCTTCACATCATCTAGTTCTTGTAGTACCTTGTTGAGAATTTATTTTCTCAGTTCCCACCCAAAACCTAAAATTCAAAATTTTTCTAGATATCTTCCATTTCGCGGTTTCCTCGGTAACAGAACTTAAAAGAAAACAGATTTTGATTGTCTCTTCAACAGTAGAATGAAGAAATCACAACCAAAACTTCTGTCAAATAAGCAAGTCAAACAGAAAATTAATGTGCATAGAAACGTAAAAATAGTTCGAATCTTGTGATCAGACTGGGGTGGTTTCAACTTAAAATCCCATCGCTTGTACTAAAACGCGGCAAATGGAGAGCTCAATCTATCAGCTCCCCACTCACAAAATATATCCAACTTTCTCGTTTTCTTTCCCTCGGGTTTCCTCATGAACCTAACAATACAAGCTCTCATTTCTCTTTTCAACTACACCCTAAATAAACCACAAACTCAAAAATCTAAGCAAACATATATGTCAAACTTATCAAATTGATAATATTAACGTCTGAGTGAGAATCACCTGACTATTGATAGCTTACTCTTTCGAGGTAAACTCGGCTTGGGCGTGAAGCAGAAGTTGACAACAGGCTTCGAGAGAGAACAGACTCTAGTAGACGAGGAAATGAAAATAGAAGAAATAACAAGGTAAATATTTGTTTTATGCTTCGAGAGAGTGATTCAGATTCCGTCCTCTAATGGCATGAAGAATGGGTTTGGAAGAAAGAGTATGCAGCAGTCAGAGTTTATCTGCAAGTGTTGGAGCAATAGAAGATAATGATATTGTTTATTCTTTTACAGACGATAAAAAAGAAGACCGCTTCAATTACAGTCTGACCATTATATACATAAAAAAATTCTTTTATATCTAGCTTTAAAAAAAATTCACATTTTTTTTTATTAAATTTAGGCTGCGTTTGCGTTCTAATATTTTACACACTCTAAAATTTTAACACAATAAAAAATTACAATATAATCTCTCTCTCCCCCATTAAATCATTACTTTTCACTACAAAAATATAAAAAATTACCTCTTTCTTCACTTTTTCACTAAACCCAATACCTAAAATTTTAACAACACTAAAATTTTACAACACAAACACACCAATACTTTTACGATCTCAATAAATTTTTAACAATTTTAATAACTTTTAACACACTTTTCATTAATTTTAAAAAAATATATTATTTTTTTAAAAAAATACAAATATAAAAATTATTTTGAAATTTATATTATTTAAATAAATTCAAAAGAAATTAACATTTTAATCTTTAAATTTTGGGATAAATGCAAAATCAGTCCATGTGCTATAGGGAAAAATCATTTCAGTCCCTATGATATGAAAAACATCGATTTAGTCCCTGTGATTTTATTTTCGTTTGTTATTGGTCCTCCATCAGGGACTGATTTTATCACTTTCTGAAATCACATGGACTAAATTGATGTTTTTCATATCACAGGGACTAAATTGATTTTTGCGTATAGCACAGGGACCAATTTTGCATTTATCCCTTAAATTTTAGCCATTTTAAGTATTCGAGCGTCACTTTTGAACTTTAAAATTACTCTAAGAAATATCATTCCGTCAATCTTCTTGACTACAGCCTCTGCCACGACAACATGAATTACAGATGGCATAAGTTATATGCCATGTCATTGGATAGCTCATCAATACTGCAAAAAGTTTATCTCAGCCATCCTAATTGACTTTAAAATACTGCAAAAACCTCTCGGTTCTTCCTAGTTTTATTTTTGGTCTATCGTCTCTTCGTGTTCTGTATTTAATGGGTAGCAAAAGACTTGAGAAATTTCTAGACCTCGGTTATATGAAATGTCTGGCGGAGTTTGATACAGAGAGAACAATTATATAACAATTACCATCCCCCAGCCTACTTTGGAAGAACATCAATAGACTAATGGTGAAGGGATATAACGAGTTGCCACCAGATTTAGGGGATTTGGGCTTCTCCAATTTCTCCTTGTCAAAAAGAAGCTCAAAGCCCATCAATGTATTGTATTTCAACTTTTGGTTGCGGGCGTATATTTTAGATGCATGTTGTATCAATTACGGTTGACAACAACGACGCGGTGGTATGGTATAATTGGAGCTAGAACGTTTTTCCTGATGAGCGTGAAGGCTTTGAAGTGAGTCACTCTCTCTCTCTCTCTTAACACACCACCAATCCACCATCTTAATCCTCTCTCTTTAACACACCTACATTTTATTTGTTTCTTTCACAGGGAATAAGTAGGCATTACGAACGAATACTTGGCTTTTCTGTGACAAATGGAATGCCCGACTGGTTCACCACTAAGAGTAGTGGCTCCTCTGTAACACTTGAGATGATGCATCAAAATTTGGACGGTAATAGGAAGTAGATTAGTTGTGCTTTGTTCGTTTTTTATGAATCTCATAAGCAGGAGGATGAGAATTCATGGATTCTTGAATCGAACAATCTCGTCTATCAATCATTTGCTTGTGATATTGAGACCGACGAATGTCGTCTAGAAGATATCTTACTACTTCAGACTCTAGGATTTGTTTGGAAATGGGTCATGGTTCTAGTTTTGCGATTCAAACCATGGTTTAAACCCAAGCTTCATCGTCCGCGTTGGGAATGGTTCAACAAAACAGTTACACACTCACGTGTCAACCGTTGATTGAGCTTTGAATCAATGAAAAAACGTGTTTTTTCTGACAACCTACATAGTCTTCACCCTACGTTACAAGACACAAATATCTTGTCATAAAGATTAAAGCTGTTAGCCGTTGTGCAAAAGAGTATACGTTGCACGCTTGTCTCTCTCCCCATCTCCTTCCTCCATTGTCACAACCATTCATGCCCTGCAACATTAATTTTTTAAATTTGTTATGGAGCGACATCTTCCCAGGTCTAGCAGTGAGTTTTGCTCACCTAGCAGGCAAGATAACGCGTGCGAAGGAAAAAATTCTTGCCCCATCAGCCGATGTCACCATACTTCCAGAGGCCATTCGCTGGGCTCTCGCTTGGGTGGCCAGTGAAGCGACATGAACTCAGGGGCTGGTAGTGGCTTTCCCGCGCCTGGCCTGTGAAACAGCGCGCTGAAACAAAATGAAAAACAGAGCGCAGTGGAAAAAGAAATGTGCAAAATATGTTTAACATATTCCTTATTTTTTATTTGTACGTGGCACTATGTGGTAGTTCAATCAAAGGAACGATAACATCACCCATAAACAAATTTGATTGGAGGGTGTGCTGGTGTCAGGTCAAATAATATGGCAGCAGTAGCGTATATGACATGTCAGGCTATGTGGTTAACAGGGCACGCTGGATGTGTCTCAGGGTCTAACTTTTAGAACCAGAACCAGGACTTGAACCAAGACCCATTTCCAAACAAGCCCTAGATGTCGCTTATGTTGGGTCAATCGGATTCTTGGGCTATATACCGGTCGAGTTGCTTTGGGAGCTACATTAGGGCCTGAGTTGCATATTCACTTTTTGAGAAAATAATTTGGAAGTAAAAAAATTCACAACTAAACATAAAAAAAATCTCAAAAAATACCATACACTTTTAAAAAAAAAAAAATCCAACAAATTTTCAAACAAACTCCAATATCTTTTTTTTAAAAAATATCATCAAATCATTTCTATCTATACTTTGCACTGAACTTAAATATATTTTTTTATTACAAATGTCTATCTCGTCCTTCTTTATATTTTTAATAAATTCCAATAAGAATAACCTGCAATCAAATATCTTAAAAAATTTCATCAACTTTTTACAAACTCCAATAAAACTTTAATCTACCTATATATTCACATCACTATCAAATGTTCTGCAAAGTTTGAGAATTTGTCATTGCCAAACATCATCTTAAATTATGTTCTAGAGTAGAAACACCTAACTTTCTATAATTCAATTTCTAAAACGTGATCCGGAGAAAAGAAAGAACTACCTTAATATTTTATGGAAGTAATATTTTAAATGTATTAATTATTGTTCTGCAAGTTCATCACCTAACAATTATAAAGAAAGTAATATAAATGTTTGGGTTAATTATATTTTTCCCCCACGAACTTACACCCTAATCTCAAAAACCCTCATAAACTCGAACTCGTTGTAACCCACCACCACAATCTACGTGTTTCGTTTCCATTCCGTTCGGGACCCAATTTTGACATTAACTATCACATTTTTCGTTACACGTGATACCCACCCCCACACGAAAATACAAAATTGCCCCCATTCAAAAAGTGTCGTTGGAATTTTTAATTATTTTCCTCTGTGCACTAAATTGTGCCTCTGACTAAAAATCACTCTCATTTCCTTTTCCCCCAAACACGAACCCATTCATTCTCTCTGAAATCACCATTATCGGAACAGGCGGAGTTGTTTGATAAATCGAGTTGTTTCAGCGAGGTTTGATTCATAGGCAGGATAGCTCCCGTGAACTGGTTGTTTTCGAGGTAGATTTTTATGAGATGAGATAGTTCTATCACAGACTCGTGTATCGTTCCCGTTAATTGGTTGTGGGAAATCCAGAGTTTCTTTAACGAAGTAATATGAGAGAAGAAGCCTGGAGGAATATTGCCAGATAACCGATTTCCTGTTAGCAATAGTCTAAAACCAATCAGAGGTTGATGTGCAAGTTTACAAATATTTGAAGTACTCGAGCATATCTTGTCAAGCCCTGTGCTGATACTTATCCTCTCGGCTCGCGTATAGTAATCGCATGCACAAAATTCGGGGATTACTGCACGATAAAAATTCTTAGGATCGCTTAAATGCCTTTGAATTTACTTAGCGGAAGACTTGTTTTAAAATGATTATTGGTTAAAAGGAATGTTGTAAATGAGTTTAGAAACATGAACGAAAGAAGTAAAATCTCACAAAATAATAAATCGGTATATTTGCACTTTACTTAGGAAAACCTTAGTCGGTTAACGACTAAAATGAAAATGGTAAAATCGTATAAAGCATCATATCGTAATAATATGCACCTGTTTAGGAAAATCTCATTAATGAATTAGGTTGAAAATTGATTGGTATCGTAAAAAGATAAAGGCGAGATTAAAGGAAATTGATAAACATGGTAGAAAGAAAATCAACATAGAAAAATACATATTTTCCTTTAAACGAACACGGTCTTGTACAAAAAGGGGCATTTGGGAGGATTACAAAAGAATAGGTCTAGATCATATAAAAATGTGAGCTTCCTATAGTTCACCTAGCCTATACAATCGCGTTTCAAGGGTCTAAAAATAGTTTTGAGACACTGTCATCAAAAGAAAATAAAGGAAACAACGAAAAGAGATACAAAACAGAATCTGCATCTAGAATCTCTACGGCCTTGAAATAAGCTAACATCCTGCTTAACAAATAAAAAGGTAAACACAAACAAACATAAAAGGGGTGAGTCCTACTTACTTAATAAGGTCGGGAGGGGCATGCTCATACAAGTATAATTCATACTTTGGACTAAATGGTACTAGTGCAATTATTTCAAGTCATACAAGTCATAGAAACAATATAGATAATGCATGCAATGCAATTGAAATGCATTGGCTCATCATATGGTTCCATGAGGTATTCTCGGTATCTGCTCTATTCACCCCCAGAGTCAGGTTTTGTGTCCCTCCTCTCCTCGTGGGATTGTCTCGTGCCACCTATACTAGGACCTTTAAAACCTTTAAAAAGGATGTCATAGCATCCAGAAGGAGCCCACTCACTCCTTATAGTGGGGGGTTGCACTCTCCTACCATGTGCCCGGTACCGTCACTCTTTCTTCAAGAATCACCTCGCAGGCTTGGAGTTCCCCAGAAGGAGCTCACTCACTCCTTATAGTGGAGGGTTGCACTCTCCTACCATGTGCCCGGTACCATCACTCTTTCTTCGGGAATCACCTTGCAGGCTTGGGGTTCCTGACATTTGTTTTTTCTCTTATGAAGTGAATGCAATTTAATGCACAAATCATTCATGTGCAATGTACACATCTCAAACATCCCCTGACTTGAAAACATAAACCAATAAAGTACTTGTAATTTCAATGCATGAATAATCAAAATACAAATTCCAGATATTAGATCCACAAAATAAATTTACAATACTTAATCAGTTCCTGTGTTATATGGTTTCAAATTATTAAACATTTTTTCTTAAATAAAGAATTAAATAAAAACACATCTATTAATCATTTAATTAATCAAATACCACAAAAAACACCAAATCGTCATCAAGAACCAAGCAACAATCATCAAACGTCTTTGGAAGCTATTACTTCCCATTCCTTTCCATTTTCTTTTCATTTCCTTAGAACACATCTCATGCATGTGTTCCCTTTTTGTTTCATTACCAATCCATGACCTTTCTACTCATTTTGAGTATTCTTAGTCATGTTATAAACCTTTTCACCATTGAGCATCATATACAAGCTCTTATCATCATCAAATCCACACACAACATGCATTTTCATCAATCAATATCTCCCAACAGAAACTCACAACAAAAATGCCATAAAACCAACATGCAAGCATTAAATATGAAAGATCAAGGCCCCATGATTGGCAGTGGCGTTTTTGGTCATCCTTTTATAATACTAATTAAAGAATTAAACATGAAATTTATAATTAAATATTAATCCTACCAAAGATCTCCAAATGAAGGCTTATTGGGCCTCCTTAGACCCTACTGATCCTATCCCTAAAGTTTCAAAGTGTTTTGGGCTTGTTTAGGGCTAACGGGTCTAAAGTCCATTTAGACCCCTAAACGGACTTTGGAGTTTGAGCCCTTCATTCTACTCTGTTTGGACTCAAATTTGGGTTTTCCCATCTATTTTTCATGCTCTACACAGCCATAAAGTTATTTTTCTCGTTCGGACCTTTTTACCCTAACATTTTGTGTGAAATGACAAAACTGACCTTAGAGACCCCCAGAGGCATTGTTGACCTTTCCCGACCTCCGATTGAGCTGAAATTTTGACTGAGACCTACTGCAACCATATACTACACTTCACCAATTTTCATGCAAAAACTCCAAGTATTCCATGGGGACATTTTGGACAGTAAGAGTTTTCACTAAAAAGTCATATTAATTTTTCCATTGCGTGTGATGTTTATGTGCTATAATCCTTAGATCTAAAGATTTATGTCATCATAACTAAAACGATATAATCACAACATGCATTCATTTATACATCAGCAACAAAAATCACACGTAACCTCATAACTTCCTTCAAAATCATCAAAACAACACATTCATGAACATTTTAATTCAAAACTTCATCTCATGCCCTTTTGGCTTCATTTCCATGGCTTTGATCTGCCATTTCAACCATAAAATCCATCCCTTACCATTTGGTTCACATCAGAACCCTTTCATCACAAATTTCCTCAACAAAGCATGTAAAAATCATTATACGTATTCACATGCAACCATCATTTACTCTTTGTATCATGATAAAAACTAAGTTGAACATATTTTTCAATGAAACTGACATGTATAACAAATATTTCATATTGACAGCAACCAAACCAAGCTCAACCTTACAATTTTTCCAGCCAAATATGCATAAAATTAGCCTTTACCTATACTTGAATGCTAGCTCATCTTCTCCTCTTTCATTTTCTTCTTCTTTCTCTTCATTTTTCTCTTTTTTTCTTGGTCGATCCTCCCTTTTCTCTCTTCTTTTTTTATTTTCTCTCTCCTCTCTTCTTTATTCTCTCTCCCTCTCTCTCTTATGCACGACTAAAACAAAAATGTCGTCCATGAGTTGCACAAAATGCTTAAATGCCTAGTCTCTCTCTTCATTACTTCTCTCTTCTCTTTCTTCTCTCCCCTTTTCTCCCTAGATATACAAATAGAATAAATGTTCATGGATAGACAGACATTCCATTGATTCTTAGTTTTAGGTTTCTTGTCTCACGGCAAAATGCTTGAGATGAGTCACTTGTTCTCTTCCACTAAATCTATTTTTTTTACTTTATTCTACCTAAGTAATTAGGGGCATGCTATATTTATGGGGACATAATTATTATGGAGACAAGATATTAATTACATACATTGAATCTTTACGCATAGGAGAAAGAGTTTTGGACACATGGCCAACAAGATAATTAAAAATGCAAAATCTACATAATATTGGCCGACCATGGGGTAGTTAAGTGGGCTTGGGTGTGTCTCTTGGGCTACCATGCACTAATGGGCTTCTGCCCAACTCATTTCCATAGGCCCAAGTCCATAATCCCACAACCCTAGACCTAATTGAAATTTAAATGCAATTAAACAAGTATTTTAAAATAATTAAGCTCAAATAAAATCAAATTAGAAAAATAACATCACATTAATATAAGAAAGATAATTTATTAAAATCAAAGTTAAAAATACAATATGGGGACAAAAAAAAAGTAAAAGAGAAAAACATCACTCTCTCTCAAAACTCTCTGCAGCCGCCCCGTAACCTAGCGCCTCCAGGAGGAAGGTGGGAGCTTTGGCTCCTCCCTTCCTCCGCCCCTCTTCTCCTCTTTCCTTTCCCCCTTCTCTTTTTTCCTCCTCTTCCTCCCTAGCACCACTTGATATTCTTAGGGTTGTGTTGGATAATCCAACCCTAAATGAGGTGATTAGACCCACTGCCAGTGCCTTAACGATTCATAGAAGGATATTACATCACATGACTTGCAATTTTATCTTACCAAGGACTGGAAAATTTGAGTACTTTACTTACATGAAATTATTTATTATGTTTCATATTTCATATTCTTGAGATTGATATAAATGTGGAAGTTAGAGAAAAAATCCAAAGACTCTATGGAATACAACAAGAAAACCCTTCGGGTATTAGAGTTTGTTCAAAATGATGATGGAAAATGGGTGAAGAAAAGTGTGATGACACCTAAGCAAGGGGATTCAGATCTTGAGGAAAGGCTGAAACTGAAAGGACTCCCAAAGGAAATAGAACTTCTTTGGGTAAGCAAACACCTATTTCTTTTTCCTGCTGCAGATTGGATCATCTTCCGTATATCCTACTGATAGTTCTCGTGAGTCTCACCTAAGTAAACTTGAGGATTCAATTGCTGAAATCAAGAAGGAACTGAACAGATTGAGTAAGAATATGGAAGACATGACCACTAGTTTGAAGATGAGATTTGAAGATATTACAAAGCTTAGTGGTGTTCATACAAAGTGTTTTGGGGATATTGATAAGGAAATGAGGGGTTTTAAGAATCAAGTAAACAACCTCCATGTGACAAGCAATGTGATTCAAAATACAGTGGATGAATTTGCTAAGAATATCGTGCAATCCACTGCTGAAGATGTCGTCAAGGCTACTGAGCTTCATTTGAAAGCTGAGCTCCATTTGAAATGGACTTATTGGTTCTCCACGACTTGGATGGATTGGCTGAAGAAATTTGAGATTGAGTATCCTCCTCCTATCAAGAAATCCAAACCTTCCACCTACACTACAAAGACTCCTCCTACCTAAATAGCCAACTGTTCTTGCCCTTATCCTATTTTTGATGATGCAAAAGGGGGAGAAATTAGAAGAGAAGTGGGAAGAAGTTTATAAGTATTATGTTGACTTCTCAGCTCTTAATGAGGACATTTCATTTTGATGATTGACTGATCACTTGACTTGCCTTATATATGCATATCTCTGATATTTATTTGTCTTTAATGGATTATTTGGTTATGCTCATATCTGTTGATTATCTCATTATTATCTATAAGGATTTCAGAAGTGCTTATCTCATTGCACTTCATTATGGAAAATTGAGACTTGCTTTACAGGTAGTATTCCTAACTTTCTATTGGTATCAATATGAAGTCATGTGTTATGATTGAAAAATTGGAAGTTTGGGAAGTTGGGAGGAAGCTTATAGAAGTGTCTTTTTGTGTTTTTAAATCTTGGGAAACCTCCATTTACAAAGGAAACTCTTGCAAATTTTTTGTAAAATCGTAAAGTCCTTTTTGCTAAAAATGTCATGAAAAACTCATGCTTGTTCTAAGGGGAGCTTTTCTATTTGTTAGCAAATTGTAGTTTTTAAAATGATTTTGTCATCATAAAAAAGGGAGAGATTGTTAGCCCAAGGTTGTTTTGAAAACAAACCATATTTGATTTTGATGATAACAAAAGTTTCTATTTGTTAGCAAATTGTCAATCCACAATTTCTAAATTGTATTTCAAAAGGATTGAGGTTTCACTCACTAAAATATGTCTAAGTGCATTTGAAGAGCATTACACAAGTTGATAAGATCAATTTTTTATATTGTAGGTGTTTAAAGAAGTTTTGGAATGGATTGAACACTTTCAAGTTGCTAAAACTCTCCAGCAGTGATGGTGTCGACACATTGCACTAACACCCGAGACAAGATTTCCAGACCATTTTAATGTGTCAGGACATACCACCAATGTATCAACACATTGCACTGTCTCCTGAGAGCAAATTTCAGAACAAATTTTAATGTGTCAGCACATACCCATGTGTCGACACATAGTGCAAATTTGCAGAAATCTTGGAACAACGCCAGATCACTCAAAATCGTTCAAAATGGTCTCAAATGACCTCCAATGACTCTCTAACTTTACAAGAAGACTCTTTTATGATTGTTGAAGATCTAAGAGCTATAAGAAGAACGAGATGGAGAGAGAGAAGAAGAAGCTCAATCATCAACGCAACATCTAGAGAGAAAAATCCAAGATCCAAAGTTTTCATTTGCTGATTTTTCTTAGATCAAAGCTCTCATCGTTCAATACTCTTCATTTTGCTCTTCATTGACAACCCAGCCTTCAAAGTGAGAGAAATTTCTTAAAGAAGAGGAGGACTTGTTCATTATTCAAACACTACCTCCGATAGAGAGAGAAAACAAGCAAGATCTAAAGTTTTCATTTGCTGATTTATCCAAGATCAAAGCTTCATTTTCAAATCTTCTTCTATTGCTCATCATTGACGACCCAGCCTCCAAAGAGAGAGATTTCTTGAAGAAGAGACAACACACTTGCAAGTTCTCTTTGCCCTAACTTCTAGAGAGAGAAATTGCCTTGAAGAAGAAAGAAGAACTCACCAACCAAAAAGGCTTGTGCTCACACCTTCCAAACTTTAGCTTTCCTTTAATAATCTTGTCTTCTTGCACTCTATTGAGCTTTCCACTTGCTTATTTGGCTTAGAGAGTCATTTTACTTTTGTGCCTCATTTGCTCATTTAGCTTAGAAAGCCTTCATTGTACCCATCCTTTGTAAAACATTTGAGTGTTGGGAAAATACTTGGTCCTACTTATGAGAGTAGAAGAAATCCTCTAGGTTGTGTGGATTTGTGAGAGTGAGTTAAAGTGTAAGCTCGAAAAACACTTTGTAAAGGTTCCTTAGCACCTGAGAAGCTAAGGTGTATTCGTTATTTGGAGAATAGTGAAAGAAGCCTCAGGAAGTCAATAGCCTTGGGGGTGGACTTAGGCACGTGTTTGACCGAACCACCTAAAAACTACGGTGTCATCTCTCTAACTCTATCTCTTTCATTTTTCGTTCCATATCCATACTTATGATGTTTTAAGCTTTATCTTTAATTGCTGATATTTACCTTGTATTAAGCTCCTTCAGATTTGAATCTATAAGTGTTAAAAAGAATATAATTTCATATCTGTGTTTTTATTGAAAAATGGACTAGTTTTTTGATAAACTCAATTCACCCCCCTCTTGGGTTGTTATTTAGACTCATAATTTCAATAACTTTTTATGTCAAAATTAGTATTTTCTACGTGGTGATTAAGCCGATTTTTAACTGAGAAATCAAAGTGTTGCTTTCTCTTCATAACATTTTACTTTGAGAAATGTTTTATAATGTTGTGATGATGGAAACAAGTTAAGGTGTTGCATATCATAAATGAGATGTAAGTACGTTGATATGAGACATGCATACTTAACTTGTACGTTGGAAAGAAATATTTTGATGTTCAAGTGTGGTTAAGGTGTTGCATATCATGAGACATGCATACTTAATGTATACTGTGAAGACGGGACAATACTGTGCACAAGAGAATACGTTCACTTGTTGTGACAATCTGGTCTATCCGTTGTACGCGGAAAGATTCTTTGTTAGGATAATTCACTCTAAGAGTTTGAGACCATATTGTGCTCTGGGAGTTCTACTGCAAAGGTACGGAGGTTACTTGTAACCCGTCACTCTGGCACAGTGATTCACTCTAGGAGTGAGAGTAGTGGTGATTGAAAAATGGAAAAGATCATTTTTTAAAATTGAGTCTTTTCATTTACTTTTTGTTCTATTTTGATATTTATTGATGAACGGGTTTCTTCAATGTATTTTTCATCTGTTATTCTGTTCTACTAACCACTAGCTCTACTGAGTCATTTGAATTCACCGTTGTTTGTTAAATTCTTTTAGGAGATGTTCAGAATGTACCTGGGAGAATTTACTTAAACTTTGACTCATGAGGTATTGATACTAAGCTGGTAGTTGAGTCTGGGTCACTGAGAACCTAGACATCATCGTTGGGAGTGTCCTGATTATATTTTCTAGCGATGATGAAGAGGAAGAGTAGAAGAGAATAAGATAAAGACTGATGTAGATTGTACTGAATTTAGTAGTTATTCTGTCATGTTTTGTAAAAGCAGAATTGATACTCTTTTGTGATACAAAGGTTGAAATAAATAGTCTTGAGGATGTTTATTTTCTGAGAATCCTGTTGTTTTCACGATACTCTCACTGGCTGTAACCTTAGTTTAATAGGGTCGTCCATTACTATAAGACAACACTAGAAGTCTTGACGGTCCAGGAAATTACAAGAGACCACCTTCCCGCGTGATGTACAGACTCACGCGCCGAGGCTTTTGGTTGACGCTGTCGGTTCCTCCACCTCCCGTGACGTGCTGCTTTCCCCAGGACCAATCTATGTGGCTCTTGCTCTCCCCCTTGTCTTTGTTTGTTGCTTATGTCAGCTTCCCGCTCGTTTGGGCTTATTCGCCCTTATGGGCTTACCTGTAGTGTGGTTGTGTCTATGTGTAGTTTTTACAGCTGGTATTTGCATTTGAAATATTCTAAAGGAGCAGGATCGAAGATACGTCCATCCCTCCTTCAGCGGCAGTTGCCATTTTTTTGTGCAGTGTATGTTACTTTTTATGGGTTTTTGCGCCCATATCTCGCGGGTCTCCCCGCTACCTCCGAGGACCTTCAGTCCTCATTTATGAGCTACGACCCCCTAGACTTGTTGCTGACCCTTTCGGCCATATAATAAAAATTAACCAAATCAATCTAAAAATTTAAGGAAACAAAACTCAAGTCAAATAAGAAATTTAAGCACATGAAATTAAATGAAATAATGCAAGGATTTAAGAATTAAAGAAAGAAAGCACAAACACATTTTCAATTAAAAGGGTCATTTAAATACTAAAGTCATGAATTTGGAAACCGAAGTAATTAAACAAATACGAAAGAACATAAATATTTAAAATATTAGAGGAAATAAAATCAAATCAATTAGACAATTTAAACACATAGATTACAATAAAAATAGTGATTGTAATTCAAAGATTAAAAATTAAAAGAAAGAAATTTTATGAGTAATTAATTAAATCGTAAATATTAAACAAGACACAAATTTAGAAAATAAAGCACATACTAAAGAAAAAGACCACGATTCCTAAAAATATTAAAAGGAAAACTTTAACACAAGAATCTCACAAGTAGTTCAAAACGTTAGGGGTATCACATATTTCTAATTAAGAGTATGATTAGTTCAAACAAACAAACTAAGAGGGATCAATGATCCAATTGTCACAGCTATAACATCGAACAACCCACTTCAAATGTTTTGAAAGACAAGATCTGCTCAGAAAAAATATGATAAACTCGTCATCCAAGAAATACATTTAACGCAAATCACTACGCTAGTAATGTATCCACGGCCGAGCAGGGAGAGGAGTCGGGAACCCAGGAGCTTAAGGCGTCTGCATGGGTGAATGATCTCTTGAGTTGGAGGAGAGCCTGTTTTCGGAGAGGGAAAGAGAGAAGGGAGAGAGAGGGAGGAAATGAGGAGGAAGAGGAAGAGAAGACAAACAACGGCCATTTGTAATGTTCACAGGGATTTATTCTTGAAGAGGCCACTGGGCTTTTTGTCAATGGGGATATCGATGTTGACGATGTGCATTCTTTATTAGATCTTCGCATGTTGTGGCTCCTTTTTTTTTTTTAAGCACTGGAAAGAGTGGACGCTTAAGCCATGTGTTTTCATTAACGCAAAATCTTTTATGTTGTATATCTCTTACAGCTCTTAGAGTTGTATTTTAACAACATGCAGGAAGAAAGGAAGTAAATCTGGAGCTAATGAAAGAACCAGAGTATTTCGGTGATATAGTTATAATTCCTTAAATGGATAATTACGATCTTCTGGTGTTGAAGACTAGCAATATGCGAATATAGGGTTGAGAGAGAAAGAGAGAGAGATCGTCTCCCTCTTCTCCCACTGGCACTTGTGGGTTTGAAATTTTATTCGCGTGGACAGAGTACAATTCCATCTTTTCGCGTGGGAGGAGTGTCACGTGTGATGGAAAACGTGCAAGTTAACGCTAAAACTGGGTCCAATACCGAAATGCGATATGTACATTGGGGTGGTGGGTCACAATGAATTTGAATTTAATGAGTTTTTGAGATTAGAGTGTAAGTTTGTGGGAAAAAATGTAATTAACCCTAAATGTTTACTCTGAATTAAAATTAGTAACTAAAGGAAGGGAAAAATTGAGATCAAAAGAGATTAGAAGCTAAATAGAGAGAATGAACTTACATAAGTCGAGACAGAGTCAAAAGAAAAGAAAGAAAAAATCAAGTTAAAGTTGTCATATGTAAAGCCGTAGAGAAACTTGGTGAGTTAGGTAACTGCTTTATGTTAACTTTTTTAACGGTGAGACAAAATCGATAAGTTTTTTTCAAGTGAAATTGAGAAAAATAAATAACATAATATAAATAAAAACCAATATTTACTACATAAAATAAATTGTATCTCCGAGTGAACTTTTAATTCCATTAACATTTGTTGTTATTTTACAAGATATTTTAATTCATTTCTTATTTGTTGTCATTTTAAAGAGTATAATTTTTAAATTATTAAATTTGTCTAAATTATTTTGGGATAAATGGTATTTGAAGGGGTAAAAAAGGATAGTATTTTTGGCCTTGCAAAAGAGATTTTTCAAAAATATTTTTTTGAGGACGCAAAATGGTATTTGTACTGTGTAAAATGGGGGTGATATAAATATTTTTAGCCTTAAAATAGCTTAAAAGGAAAAAAAAAATTCAAAAAATTTGTGGGGTGGTGGCCCCCGAGCCCCACTAAATCCGTCCCTGAACGTGGGCTAGGCAGACTCGACGAAATATACAAAATTTCTATATGCAATAAGTAAGGATCAAATATTTAGAAAAAAAAAAAAAAAAATAAGTAAGGATCAAATTCAAACCACTTTCCTATTAAAAATAACTGATATATATTTTATTTTCACAAAAAACTTTCGCAAGGTAAGAAAGTATCATGCTTACTTACTACGTTGGTCCCTATAGTATTTTGATATCTCAAAACTCCTTTAGACGATAAAGTCTTACACCTCCACTTGTCTATTCCCAACGGTGAATAATTAATGAGTGCCATCCGTTTATGCCGTCAAGTCATACTGAAGTTCTAACAGCATCAAGGGTGCGTTTGTGTATCAAAATTTTACTGCCTCTAAATCTCTCTCTCCCCATCAAATTATTACTATTTACTATAAAAAATATAAAAAATTACCTCTCTCCTCACTTTTTCACTAAACCCAATACCTAAAATTTTAACAACACTAAAATTTTACAACACAAACACAACCCAAATACGCCACGTAAAGGTGTCTATTAATCACCTAAGACTTTGTCATCCAATGTAGACACCGATTGATGAAAAGAGTTATATTGACATAGTAATGTATCAGATGAACTAATTTAGGACAAAAACTTACGAGCACTGTGACATTTAGAAAAAACACATGGACTAATGGATTAATTAAACAACTTTAAGCAATATTTTACATTCTGCTCCCAGGTTGGGATAGTTCGGCAATAAATTCTGCTCAATAAAGGTTGGGCTAGTGACAATTTAGCCCATTTCAAATGCATACTGCTCAAGAAAGAATTGAGCTTATCCTTGTTCAACCCATAATTGAGAATGTTTGAGGGTAAAAATTTTGGGTATTGAAATTGAAAAAATATTATAAAATAAAAATATGTTATGGAGTTTGTAAAAAATAGAAAGAGAAATTTTTTTAATAAATGTTATAATAATAAAAAATTATGTAATAAATTTTTTATTATTAAATCTAAATTTTTAAGCCCGGCACAAACAACTATTGATAGACCCTTGGCCCGAACCTTCTTCTGGATCTGGTATAGTTTATATACCCATCTTATGAAAATACCCGGATCGCCATTGTTAGCCTATTAGGGTTTAAGGTTCTCGTGTTAAAGCGCCTCCAAAGCGAAGATGAAGGGACGCCAAGGAGAGCGAGTCAGGTCCTTATTTTCCATGCTTGTTTTCTCTCTAAACTCCCTAGTTCCAGACATCTACTAAACTTTATGTATATAGATTTTGGCTAATATTTCGTTTTAATCATGTATTTCTTCGCAGACTTTATGTCAGAGGAACCATCCTCGGCTACAAGAGGTAATAGGACTTTATTCTCTTCTGCTTTAATGCTGATTGATTTGCTTTATTTTCTCTAAATAATTTCTGTTTCCGTTCTCGTTTCTGTTGGGCTGCTCAGAAAAAACCAAGACGAAATTGTTACTACCAGGACTTTAGTTTTTTTTTTTTCGTTTACCGTGTTCCCAAATTGCAAACACACGAGGTTTTTGGCATATGGATGAGTTAGATAGATTGTAGTTGCTTTCTCTTAGCGTACGGGTTTGTCTAAGGAACGTTCTAGTGACCATTTGGGTGCTGAGAGAGATACGTAAAGAAAACGTGGTTTTTCTGGTTGACTGTTTTCTAATAACTTCCGGGTGAGTGAATTACAAATAGCGAAAGTGGAGGATTTAAGATTGTTCTGTGATCTTATCATTTACATGCATTTTCTCAGCTGGTAAATTTAGTGTCGGATGTGTCTTCTGGAAGTTGTTGCTTGGTATACTGTTTGAATTTTTGATGGGATGATGGGTCAGGTCCAAGTCAAACCAGTACCCGAACACTTCCCTTATTCAGATTGAGGGGGTGAATACCAAGGAGGAGGTTGCATGGTATGCTGGCAAGCGTATGGCTTATATCTATAAGGCTAAGGTGAAGAAGAATGGAAGTCACTATCGCTGCATTTGGGGTAAGGTGAATAGGGCTCATGGTAACAGTGGTGTTGTTCGTGCTAAGTTCAAGTCAAATCTTCCACCAAAATCCATGGTATTGTCAAGATTATATCATTTTGATGTTTATAAGTGGGGGTTTTTGAAGAAGCTTCTGAGTTAATCTGTTTTGGTCGTTTTGCAGGGAGCTAGAGTTAGGGTTTTCATGTACCCCAGCAATATATGAGGTACATTTAGACCCTTTTTCTTCATTTAATGTGCTTATATTTTTTGTGGGTCTGTTCTTGTGTTAATTTTCAACTGGGTTCAAAAATATTTTAGGTAGGCTGCTAGGAAATTAGCCTCGTGGTCATTAAATTTTCAATGTAGATTTATTTTGCAAACTCGTCACTGATTGCTTCCTATCAGATGTTCTAATGGCTTTTAGGCTTTTCAAGCTTTCTTATTTGGAGGATGCTTATATTTCCCTGTGGTTTTTGAGATCTTTCTACAGCCTTTTCCCATTGGTGTCTTAATTTGCTGTCATGAGTTATATATTGATAATGTATTTCAGGTGACCCTCTTTCTTGGATTTTGAGTTTGTTGTCAAACTCCAAATCCTTTTCCGTATTGTTTGCTTCTGTTTATCTGAAGAATAACCCTATGGAACAGATCAATTTCATCTTTGTAGTACAGAGATCTCACTGTTCTGAGATAATGAGGGGGCTTTTTGTTTTTGTTGTTTACTTATCTGTTTGACTTGGAATAAAATAAATCGAATTGTCATATGGACGACGGTGTATGTGTTTGTAGTCCAGTGTTCTCTTAACCGTTATGAATTACCATAGGGACGTCACGAGTATTTCTCAATCACTGATCTTGTCCCACCCAGGAGTAGTTATATGTGAATGTACTCTTAATGTCTTGTGAGCACATTTTGGAACTACAGAATGCATGCAAGTTTGTAAATTATTGGTTCGTAATTTCACCTCTTTTGTCGTTGTTGCTCCAGGTTGTGGAGTTTGGGATTAAGCAAGTGACTGAAGAGTTATGCACAGCTAACTCTTTTTATGAGCTAGTTTTATGTGAAGTCGTTTTATGCTGGGATTAAAGTTATTTGGGTTGGTGTATGAAACATTTTTGAACTCAACTAATTTGTAAGAAGTTTCCTCCTGTTTCTTTGTTTATTTTGAGTATTTGGATTACCAATATATCATAGGAATGGATTTTGAGCACTCTTAGACCAGGTATTTGTGACTTTTATGAAATTTTTATTAAGCATTGAAGTTCGAATACAAACGACGAAACTGCCTATGCTTGCCATCTCAAAAGGCCTAAACTATTTCTTGCTTTAAAATCTCTCGAGGCAAGATTTGAGGGTTGTTCAGTTGGTAAAAATGTGTAGAGATAGATGATTTGATGTAATTGTTTAATAAAAAATAATGTCGAAGTTAGGTGAAAAGTATAGAGAGAATATATGTTATAATTTTTTTTAAAAAAATATTGGAGTTTGTGTAAAAAGTTGTTGTAAATTATGTTAGTAAAATGTATTGATGTTTTTGTAAGAATTTTTAAGATTTTGGATATTTGTTTTGTAAATTTCGTTGAATTATATTGTATTATAGAATATTTTTGCAAAAGAACATGTCCTTGGAGTTGCAAGTCATGTAGATATGGAAGCAATTTAATTGTACCTCTAGTCTGCTTGCCAATCTGCACGACCAATTTCCAGCTAATCTTCTATTACAACAATTGTTTAGATCGGTCCAATGAAGCCTGCAACAATTCTTACGAATCGCACTTCACTCTTGTTGGTAAAGTTTATGTACGAGTCCCAATGAAATTTGACGTGAAGAATCGTCGTCGCTATGCGTTGAGTCTCACATTGAATTGGTACATTACGATTCCCGTGAAATTTAACTTTTTAAGCAATTCCAATGGCATTTAACTACAAGTTTATCTGGGAAACAGATACCTACGTGGGGTTTTATTTTCAAATAATTATATTTTATTTTCCAAATAATAAATGCTACAAAAGTAGTATGGTAATTTTATTTGGTATTGGGCACTGAATTCTGATGAGATTTAACTATAACTTTAGCTAATCATACGACACTTTTGGGCCTAGACAATTGTAGAGGGGATCTCCAATGACGAATCTAATGCTTATGAAAAATGTCCGCATTTACAGGTACACTTCAAATTTTTCACAAACTCAAATAAACTTTAACATTCAAAAGATTTCCAAAATTTTGAGAATATTTTCCAAAATTTCGATAAACAAACATACCCGTATTCTCTGGAGGTTTTATTAGAATGTGAGGGGACTTTCTGCTCCAAACTTTGAACGGGTCGATTTATTTATTTATTTTTGGGTAAGTAAAACGGGCCAAATATGCGGCATCCAATCTTTAATCCAATTCTTCTTGTGTGGGTCTACGAGTTTGAACAAATATCGGCAAAACAAGGTACAAGTCACCATTGCCAGTGGTAAGGTTTTAGACTCGAATTCCCTCCTAATAGAGAATTATTTAATGGATCCTAACAAATCATTGGATGAATGACAACACATTAACGAATCTATCCAATGGTCTATATCCCATCTAAAGTTTTTTTTAACATTTTTTTGATATTTTAATATAGACCCGCTGATGAATTCGTTAATGTTCAGTCATTATGCAATGTCTTTTTTAGAACCCATTAAGTAATTCATACAGGGAGGGAATCCTTTGCCGTTTCATATACCCTCCCCCACTAAAACCTCTCTTTGCGTCTCTTTCATCCTCTCCATAAAATCCGCGGAGAACTCTCTTCAGAACTTCACTTCTAATTTACAAAATTCTCTCTTTTAAGCTCTGTTTTTCTTGTGAATTTGTGAGATTGTTCTGAGCTTCTTTTTTTTTGTGTGTTTTTAAGTTATTGGGAAATATCCTGTGGGGTTTTTTTTTGGTTGTCGATGGCGTTGAGGGCTTCAAAGAAATTAGGCAAACATCTTTTGAACAAAAATGGCGTTACCAGTCCTCTTGTAAGTGCCAGACATTGCTCTTCTGCTGCAGAAACTGCCCCTAAAGCCCATCACTCTTCTAAGAAAGTATGCTCTCCTCTGTTCTAGGCATACTATGGAAGTTGTTACTTATGTCTGTGTATTTATGTACAAATGTTTGTATGTTGTGTTTCTGTATCTCGGTTTAGTTGCTGAGAAAATGAAAACTTATCTCACTGCTGAGAAATAATGGTGGCAATGTATTTTTTTCGAAAAAGAGTAAAAAAATGTTATTTGAAGATTTACTCAACGCCTTAAGGATGATTTTGGGCACCCTAACCCCCAACAAAAAAAAAGCCTTCCTGTATCCTTCATATATTGTTCCTATGGCGTACATGAGTTAGTGGAACATAGTTGTTTGCTCGTAAGGAAGAAAAGGCGCCATCTTAGGGCATTAACTAGGGTTAATTTTGATAGGGTTGAGACTACATGTCATCTGGGCGAGTTTCAATTTCCTAAGATTGTTGGTTAAGCTGTTTTTTGAGAGTATGTAGAATTTTGGGGAAGAAACCGCGGAACAACCTTTTGACGTTCTTATGTTTTTCTTTTTTCCGATTTCTGTGTAAGTGGAACTGTGTTGCTTTAGTAGTATCGTATTCACATTTCTTCAACATTCCCATGTACGTTTAGTTCTGTAGTAGTGGGTATGATTCAACTTCGAAGTATAGTTGCTCCAAAAGGTTCGTCCTTGCCTTCTTTATCTTAATAACAACTTTGTTTCCTGCCAAAAGTTTCGAGGACTGCTGAATTGCTAACAGTGCACAATGGCTGAGAGCCATTCTGCTGCCACCTAGAGTATATTGGTGGTTTCCCTGAGGATTTGTTATCCCAGGTGGTAGTAAGCGGTTCTCTAAACGATAGTTGCTTGGTTACTCCGTCCTTTGCTTTTTTCTGTTATTTGTTTTTTGGGGGCGGTGGCAACATACTTTGCTTTTTAAAAAAGTTTGCATAAATGTATTTGCTTCCACATGGTATTCCAACAGTCAAATGAAATCAAAATTTTTTTTTGGCAGTATGTACCCATTTTGTCAGAAATGAGATACTTCAAATTGCATATTTTGTTTGTGGGCAGGGGCGAAGCCAAGATGTGCCTTTTCGGAAGCCAAAATACAATATTGTAATTTTTGGGAAAGAGAAGGGGGGGGGGGAATTCCATGATTTTTGGGGCTGGCTTCGCCCCTGTTTGTGGGTATGGTCAATCTCGTGTATTGCATCCTAGAAATACATTTACATTCAAGCATCGGTACTGTTTATATCTGGAAGACATTTTATCTGATTCTGAAATGTAGCTTCTTGTTATTAATCTGTAGGGAAGGTTATTGACTGGAGCCACAATTGGCCTGGTTATAGCGGGAGGAGCTTATGTGAGTACTGTGGATGAAGCAACTTTCTGGTACTTCATTCAGAATTCTGAGTGAACTTTTTGCTTTGGTATCCTGTTACAGGGGTAGTGTTTCAGTATCATTTTTGTATTAAACAGACACGCTTGACAATTATTGACTTAAAGTTGACAAATAATTTGTTCTCTTAGGCCAGCTCTGATGCTTGAGCTGAAATACCTATCACAAAAAATATTGCTCTAAATCTACCGGCTTGAGTGGAAGACACATTATTCATGATATAGGGAATCTTGTTGGGGAAATTTATCAGAATTCTCCTGAAGAAAAAGGTAGACCCTAGCGTCTCAATAGTTAAAACTTCTAAAACATCATCTCCATCCTGGTAATTAGTAGTTACAAACTGTCATTTCTCTTAACTTGAATATCCCATTTATTCTGTTGTATCTGCGAGTGACCTTTGGTCCACTTCTTTTGTACAGATAAAAGTTTTTGGTTTTTGTGCTACTGTACCTTCAATCAAAGTAAGATAAATTGAATTCCGAAGAAGCTTTTCATACAACGTTCATTTGTACTCTACTAGTATGACCAGGTTTTCGTTTTTTTTCCTTTCTAGATTATCTTAGTGAATCTTATTTGATTGTCCAGGTTTTGAATAATACCTTAAATCTTCCCTTATTTGTAGACTCCAATTGTACGAGTTTTCTTGTATTCTAATGAAGTTTTTAACCTAATACTTGAAAAAGTAAAAACAGTACATTCAATGGCCTAATTTTAGTTTGACCATCAGCATTATTAGTTGTTAATTTTGGTGATCAAATTTTTTTCAGTGGCTGGTTATTCTCAGCGACAAAACTTGTGAATCCTTTCTTTGCCCTTCTAGACCCGGAGGTTGCTCATAGACTAGCTGTCTCAGCTGCAGCTCGTGGTTGGGTTCCAAGGGAGAAGAGGCCCGATCCGTCAAATCTAAGGCTAGAAGTTTGGGGTAGGAACTTCTCCAACCCTATAGGTCTAGCTGCTGGCTTTGACAAGAATGCTGAGGCTGTTGAGGGGTTGCTTGGCTTAGGCTTTGGTTTTGTAGAGGTTGGCTCAGTCACCCCAGTTCCTCAGGAGGGTAATCCAAAGCCTCGTATCTTTAGATTGCCACAGGAAGGGTAAGAAAATGTATGGTCTATCTTATTGTCTCAATTCTGGTTGTATAAATCATTTTCTAGACAGTATCATTAGTCTAATTGGTATTCTTTTTCTTTTTGTGCTCTCTTGCTTTGTCTCTCTCTCTCTCTCTCTCTCATTCCCGGTTATTGTTGACTCAAATTTTTTGTGCTTTTGAAAGCTGGTGAAGGTTCTTGGGCTTGTGAAATATTTTATTTCTGATATGTACAAAAAATGGAAACCCTTTTGGGTTGTATCTGAAGACATGGAAATATATGTTTTGCTCTATTTGCTCGTAGCTCGCGTTTGATACCAGATAAACCCCGCCTAGCCCTCCCTATCTTTTCCTCATTTTTTATGGAATTGGTGATTTTGTCTAGCAACAATAAACCAAACTTGAAACTTTGGTTTCATTCGGTTCCTTACAGAACTTCTATAAAAATTCTGCGCATGTTTATGTCTCGTCAAACTGCTTGGATAATTCTGAAATATTTTGTGGATTAGTTACTATAGATTCTTTCATTTCCATATAAAAGTCTTATCCTTCATGAGTATGCCTACTCTGTCAACCAGAGATACACCTCCATGACTTCAGCGATGTTGAAAGTAATGGATTAGACTTGGGGATTGGTTAAGAAATCCTTTAATCATCTCTGATATCTACTCATCCCTTTCTGCACACACCCATTACAGAAACTCACGGAGGACTTGTCCGCAAACCTCTTCCATTAATGGCAGATCGGTTTTCTCTCAAGAGCTTTGGGTTATCGTCGTTGTTAGCTTTGTTGTTAGATTTCCTTAGATTCTTTGGGTTGTGAGAGATGTCGTTCCAGCGCCGTATTAATATTGAAGCGAAGGTTTTCAGTTTGTCTATTAGTGATAATGGCGTTACCTCGATCACGGAATGGAGTAAGAGTACTCGGAACACGATTTCTCTTGGCCGTTACGGAGTTGTTTGGTTGACGAACATGCTGGGCTGATTGATAGACGCGGAGGAAGGTCCGCAAACCTCTTCCATTAATGGCAGATCGGTTTTCTCTCTAGAGCTCTGGGTTATCGTCGTTGTTAGCGTTGTTGTTAGATTTCCTTAGATTCTTTGGGTTGTGAGAGATGTCGTTCCAGCGCCATATTAATATTGAAGCGAAGGTTTTCAGTTTGTCTGTTAGTGATAATGGCGTTACCTCGATCACGGAATGGAGTAAGAGTACTCAGAACACAATTTCTCTTGGCCGTTACGGAGTTGTTTGGTTGACGAATATGCTGGGCTGATTGATAGATGCGGAGGAAGGTCGGGATTTCACAGAGAAGTTTAACGAGTCATCCCGTGCGTTCTTGGCGCAGAGTGCTCGAACAAAAGAGGTCGCTATGTGACTTATTAAAAAAAGAGGTCGATATGTGCCTGTGGCGGAGTATGGGCAAGGCCATCAAAGAGATGCAGTGAGGGTGCTGGGGGGTAAGTGTTGTGAGGGATGGCGATTGCTGCTCGATGCTTAAGATGTGCGAAGAAATCCTTCATGTTCTTGGCGATTCTCATCGTCAGAAGGCGAAGGTTGTTTCCTATGGTTTACGGGATGGAGTTTCTTTTGCCAAGGCGGTGCTGGTTGCTTCGCCGGAGAAGGTGGCCGAGCATGGGAAGCGTAAGGTGCACGATGTTGTTGCTGTCAGGGAAAAGCAGACGTCGATTGATATCATTGTAGTCACGCATGCAAAATATGAGGATAAAAGGGAGGCGCGATTGGTGATTCCCAATAATGATTTTATTAGGCCGCCGAAGCTGTCAGTTGCAACAGTAGAAAATGTGTGGGAGGCTTTAATGAGGGTGAAAGGAGAGTTGGCTCGCCTTATTGGGCTGGTGGGCAGTAAGTCTGCGGTTGGGCCCAAAATTCGGTGGACCAGTCGTCGATTGAAGCTGGGAGATGCCTAGCCTCTGGGTCGGGTTGTGGGCTGGGGTCGGCCTAGTTTGGTTTGGACTTTGAAGCGCCTCCTGGGTTGCAAGTTGGGTCGCATGGGGGTCTGTCAGGTAGGACTCCAAATTCTCTTCTTGGGTCGCCTAGGCTGGGGGTTATCGGCCGGACTCTCACCAATAATGCTCTCGGAGGGGTGCCGACTGCAGGTTGCAAGTCGTCGGAGCTGTTGTGGACCACCTTGGAGGTGTGTCGACAGTTTCTGTGGTGGATGTTGGGGGCTCTATGGGTGTCGGTCATGTATCTTACGGTGTTAGTCTTTGGAGGTTCATTAATAAAGGGTGGAGTGTCTTCAGCAAACATATTCGCTTTAGGGCGGGAAATGGAGGTACAGTGAGCTTTTGACATGATAGCTGGTGTGGGGATAAGCCTTTGAGTCTTGCTTTCCCTATTGTGTTTTCCTTGTCCCTGTATAAGGAAGCTATGGTGGCTGATTGTCTTGTGGACGGAAGTGATCACGTGGTGTGGAATGTTCCGTTCTCTAGAGTTGCAAATGATTGGGAGTTGGATGAATTCTCCTCCTTTTTTGCGTTGTTGTATGAGAAGGTTTTAAGAAGAGGGGAGGATGATGAGATGGATTGGTTGGGTACTAAGGGAGGGGTGTTTTCGGTCAAGTCTATGTATGGGGTTGCTTTCGGGTGGGGTTTCTTTGGCTTTGCCTTGGAGGGGTGTTTGGAGATCTTTGTGTCCCTATAGAGTCTCTTTCTTTGTGTGGGAGGCTTCACTTGAGAGGATTTTTAACTACTGATAATCTTCGTAGAAGGGGTGTGTGTTGCGGATTGGTGCTTCTTATGTAGATGTGATGGGGAGACGGTTGACCATGTTTTGCTGCATTGTCCTTTAACGCGTGGGTTGTGGTCTCATGTGCTTTGTATTGTGAACTTTCATTGGGTTATGCCTGAGAAGGTGGTGGATGTGCTGTGGTGTTGGAAGAGTAAGTTTTCCAATCCAATTGCGAAGGCTATTTGGAGATTGATACCATCTTGTATTTAGTGGTGTCTCTGGAGGGAGTGCAATAGTAGATGTTTTGAAGATTGTTCTTTGTTTCTTGATAGATTGCATGGTGTTTTGTTGTTTTCCCTTTTCTGTGCTTGGCTGTCCTTTTGTGGACTTAGATGTTTTTCTTAGTTTTCTTGTTTGTTTGGATTAGTGATTTCGGTATAATCTTTGTACTGTTTTCACTTTTTCTAATGAGATTGACTTATTTATCAAAAAAGAAAGAAAGTATTCTCCCGGTTTACCAATGTAGCTCTTATTTTTGGTTATAATACCTACATATCAACTTTTATCACTTGTTGTTGTGTTGATCGTTATAGGCATCTTGAATGTTATATTTGTGTATAATGTGGCTGTATGTATTGGGCAGTGCTATCATCAACCGGTGTGGTTTCAATAGTGAAGGAATTGTTGCTGTTGCAAAGAGGTTGGGTGCCCAGCATGGTAAGAGGAAGTTGGATGAAACTTCAAGGAGTTCATCTTCCTCCGTTGATGAAAGCAAGCATGGTGGCAAAGCTGGACCTGGCATTCTTGGCGTCAATCTTGGAAAGAATAAGACAAGTGAAGATGCTTCTGCAGATTATGTACAAGGGGTTCACACATTGTCCCAATATGCTGATTATTTGGTAAATATTCTTTTCCTATCTATTTATGGTCTATCGATTTCCTTGCTTTTATGATAGTTTTTACATTTTACTTATGCTTAAGAGATAGCAGGGTTTTTCGCTTTTTTGTGCCAAACATGGATCCTTTTCTGGCAATTTTCTCTTCATTGATAGAATTGAAATGAATATAGTAAATTGGTTAAATATGCATTGGGCTCGTATGGAACTTTATTTTGTCAACTAGATGCTTTGATTTTTGAAATTATTCCGTTTATAGCCACTTGGATACAAATTCTTTAAGATTTAGGCAGCATTGCAAATGATCTGGTGGTAAAGTGTCATTAGCCCTAATTTGGTGGAGGTAAATTCTAATCTATTGATAAATTAATAGAAAATATAATTCAAAGATAAGAAAAAACTGCTAAACATTATTGGAGATCTAGTGGCAGTTGACTGTCTTGGGTGTGTTTGAGTGCCAAAATTTTGGTCTCATTAAAAAAATTACAAAATAATCTCTCTCCCCATCAAATCATTCTTTTTCACTATAATATTCATTCAAATCTTTCTTCTCTTCACTTTTTTCATCAACTCTCATAAAATATCTTCACTTTTTCACTAACTCTCACGTGCCAAAATTTTAACCACCCCACAATTTTGGCACTCAAACACACACAGTGTAACAAACCTCTTTTGTTTATTGTTTGTTTCTTTAGAAAATGGTAAAGAAAGTACAAAATAGCTTGTTCGAGTAAGCCAAACTCCAAAAGAGTAAAACTAAACAACTTCTAGACTTTTCTTCTCCCCCCATTCACAATCCGCTCCACCCTGTTTATTACGCAAAACTAACAACTAACTTCCTATTTACTTGGGCTTCTCTAACTAAACAGAGCCCACACAGTTACAACCCATTCTAATTTAGCCTATTAACTAAACTAAGGTTGGCTCGTAACACACATCATCTACCTCTTTGCTTGCCCTTGGCTCATGAAGTCAACCCGTACAAGCCCGTTGTGTAGCTTTTTTTTTGACAAGTAAGGAAAATTTTATTAAAAAGGAAATATAAGAAACAGTACAAAGGACTATACTGTACCCTTTAAATCCATACAAGCTAAAAAACTAATAAAATCAGAAAAATCAGAAAAGGAGTTCCTAACACAAACTCTGAATCCCTACCAACTCGTCCCACAAAATCCTCCTACTACAATCATCGTTAGGCCCATATAAACCTGAAAAATCCATTGAACACCATCCTTGACATTCCTAAAAATCATCGATAAGGAATACTAGCCAACACAAGACTCAACCATCTCCAAAATACGGGAATCCCAAATACACTATACCATCCGACGCACCATCAGCCTCCAAACAGCACCATTTAACATGCGACCCCCCCACAACCTTCTAACCAAAGCCCGAGGCACCTCGGCAACCTTAGTTTCCTGAAGACAAACTAAACCTCCTTTCCACCCTCTCAACAAATTACCAACATGCAAACATTTCCACCTATCATTCAACCCCCTTATATTCCAGCTTATAATTATAGGCTTCATAAGGAATTAACTAAAGCCCTCCCTACCTTCTTGCTCCTTCTAGAACCAGAAGCACTCCCATCATAATTCACAGAGCACTCCAAAGATTTTAACTCCCTAAGCATCTTACTACCAGATCTGCCCGGAGACCTACTGCTCCTATCCCTCTCCAACTCCAAGACAGCAAATAGATTCATTAAATCAAATTTGAACCCAACACACGAAACGCCAACCAGATGCCTAAAAGACTTAACCATCTCTAAAACCCACTTCGATGGTGCGACCGACCCTTCACCCTCAACCTCGTCAACCACTGGATACAATACATTCAAAGGAATATCACACACCTCATTAACCCCTTCCCCACAGCTAACCATAGCTTTTCCATAAATCAAACCTAACTCCGAACTGGCAAAACCCAAAGAACTTAGAGGAAGAGAAGACTCTACCTCGATGATGGGAGAAAAGCCCACAGCCGAAGGCGTCACCAAAGCCTCCGACCCAAAGTCGACCAAATCCAACTCGCCAGGGTTCTGGCAAGGAACGTCGCCCACCTTAGTCCCGGAGAGAGGAGTGGAACCGGGCACACTCTCAATGGACCCCGGCATGGCCTGCGGCAGCCCAGAACCTCCACTGCCCAGATCGGCATCTTCATGCGACTCGGGTCCCTCAACAGTCTTCTCCGGTGACGATACAACCACATCAGATACGGTAAGGACTTTGTCGATAAAACCCATCCCAGGCGAAGAGAGTTCATCACCACTGGCCTCGTCGAATAGAGAGGATGGGCCCTCGGTGGACCCCGGCCGCCCAGAACCTCCACTGCCGAGATCGGCATCTTCATGCGACTCGGGTTCCTCCACAGTCTTCTCCGGTGACGATACAACCACATTAGATGCGGTAAGGACTTTGCCGATAAAACCCATCCCAGGCGAAGGGTTTAGTGGTTTGTTTCTCATGGGTTTAGTGGTTTGTTTCTCATGGGTTTAGTGGTTTGTTTCACATGGGTTTAGTGGTTTGTTTCTCATGGCCTTGGACCATCTGTCTGAGCCTTTCCCACCACTAATTAGTTAGCTGAAGTTAGTTAATGTTCTCTGAAACTGTATTGAGAAATTAAGTGCCTCCAAAGGATACTTTTCTTTCCTTTGATTGCTGTTCTATATAAGATCTAGTCTTTTTTAGAACTTCATTATTTGTTTCTAATCAGAACTTGTGTAATTCTAGTTGCAGCAGCAATTTCTGGAAGTCTTGATATTTGTTTTTGTATCTGCATTAATATAATTCTATGTGTAAACACCCATCTAGGTATACATATGCAGGGACCAGTTGTATGTGGTAAGCTAGGTTTGAACCTTTGAAGACTTTGGTTTCAGTTGTTAAGGCCTGTCTTGGTATTCTCCTTTTGTTGGCTTACTGTACTTGGTTCTTTTACCCCTATGTTTTTTTTTCTTCATATTTCTGTTACAGAAAGGTTCGAGTCTTGACCTCATTTTTATACAGTAATAAATTTGGGTAGTTAGTAACTTGATTATGAACTGATACTTGGGGAAAACAACATCATGGTTTTTCTATATTGAATATGTTCGGGAGTGAAAGATGGCTTTATATGATTGAACCAGGTGGAGGATATATATCTAATGATTTTGAAATTGGATAGTGTGGAAGTTGATGACCTTGGAGAATACTTTGGCTGCGTTTTGCAACCAAAATTTTGGCTCTCTAAAATTTTATCATCATTACAAAATTTTTCTCTCTCCTCACTTTTTCACCAACTCCCATAAACTTTTTCACTTTTTCGCCATCTCCCATAAACTTTTTCACTTTTTCACTCTCTTAACTTTTTCATCAACTTATGTACCCAAAATTTTGACCACCCTAAATTTTTTTCACTCAAACACACCTTTTGGAAGCTACTGCAAACCTTGATGTTCTGGTGAAGGGAGGGTTTAGAGAATGTTTAGAATTCTGAAGAGGTCGGATGGTGGTTCTCGTACTTCATGTAAGAGAGTTTCAGATTGAGATGCACGGTTGCCTTCCTGAATGAATCATTTGTCCATCAACATTGGATTGGTTCGACATTGAAATGGATTTGAAGCAGAGTGGTATTTTTAGGCATTTCCTTAAGTCACTCTGTAAATATTGTTGCGGGTTGGCAACCTCCTTTCTTATCTATCAGCATATGGCTGAATTGTATTCCTGCATTGTACGCAGTTACTTCCTCTTTCTTTTAGGAGGAATCTGATATTTGAAGCAACCGTTGAGTTTTCAGAAGATTGGTTGTATTTCTAGTCATGTTAGGAGCGTCTAGGATATTTATTTTTCTGTTTCTTTTCAAGGTAAAACAATGTGGAGAGATTCTCTCTCGTGGTAATGTGGATTCAATAAGAAGAACACTGTTGGCTGAGGTAGTTAAAGCTTCTGGAGCACATGGGGAATGTCATAATTGTCCTAGAAAATTGTAGCACCTTGATACTGATTTCGTAGCATAGAATCTTGCCTTATTAGTTTACAATGTGTTTTAGGGTTAATTCTATTTCTCCAATCTGATAATGAATGTGACTATTGATGTGTAGGTGATTAATGTTTCATCACCCAATACTCCGGGTTTGCGCATGCTTCAGGGAAGAAAACAATTGAAGGACCTAGTAAAGAAGGTACAATAGCTGGGGTGTAATCTTACTTTTCTCTTTCATAATTAACACGATGTGCACTCAGATGTCAGATCTTGTAACATTTGCTTTTTTTCAAGGTTCAAGCTGCTCGCGATGAAATGCAATGGGGAGAGGAGGGCCCGCCCCCTTTGCTTGTGAAAATAGCTCCCGACCTATCTAAGGAAGATCTTGAAGATATTGCAGCAGTATGCATATGTGCCTGATTTAAAATGCTCCCTCCTTTACTAATATGATGTTCTAATGGTTCCCTCTCTATGGCTGTAGGTTGCCCTCACTCTCCGCTTGGATGGATTGGTATTTTTTTCCTATGACCGACTTTCAGCTTTTTTCCTATATAGCATTCTATATGTGAGACCTCAGATTGTGAATTTTGTTTAGTCCTACATTGGATGGAATTGTGAAGGAGTTATAGGGCTACCAATTCCCACAGTGTTTACTAGGCGGATTTAGGCTTTATAAATGACTAAGGGGGCTTAAATTGTAACTTGAACCACTCTTTTGAGATTATAGCGCAGATGTGACTAGCCCTACTCAGGTTGTCACACCACGTACTACTACTCTTGCTTGTTATCACTTCTAGGCATGATTTGATGGCTGCATTAGATAGCCAAACATTGTCAAATGAAAGTTCGAGGGATGATACCTACATACATTGCAATTCAAAATACCATCCATCTTAGGGTGTGTTTGTCTCCCAAAATTTTGGACCTTCCAAAATTTTAACCTCATAAAATAATTACAATATAATCTCTCTCCCCATCAAATCACTACTTTTCACTATAATAAATATAAAAAATTCATTCAATCATCTCTCTCCTCACTTTTTCACCAATTCCAATACCCCAAAAATTTAACCACCCAAAATTTTATCATTCAATCACACCCTTAGTCTCTTTAGCATCAAACTTCGGGTTTGGCATGATTTCTCCTAACTTCTGCAAAAATAAGCTTATTATAGTTGTTTAGTTGGGTATTGAATTTTATAATTTATCAAAACTTGAGCTAACGTTGTTTATTCAAGGGCATAATTAAGAAATTACAAAAATGTGCTATATGATCTATGCATTTAGACTTGATTGTGCTTTTAATGTTTAATCGAGTCCCAGAACCTAATATTTAGTTCTATAATTTAAGTTCCACAACTTAGTTGTGCTCCCGAATCTTGACTAATTGACTCCCCCACTGCTGGTTTTATCTCAACAGAGAGGTGGGCTAAGGGCATCCACCTAAAAGACTAATCCAATCCATATTTTTTATTGTTTTACTGTCTCATCCGATCATTCAGCTTTCGGAAATTTAAGATTCTTTCCTTTTGTTATCATCATATTTGTGGAAATTTAAGATTCACAAATTACTCAAGCACCTTTTTCATGCTGGAAATGTTTCCTGTATGGTCTTCTTTCTTTTTTCCCCCCTGAGCTATCTGTATGGTTTTCTTGCTGATAATAATGTATGCTCTTTTTTTTTTGTCCTTAGTTTCTTTGAGAGTTATATTTTTGCTATTTCTACTTTTACCCTTTTTTTTCGGTTTAGATAATATCAAACACAACTGTCTCAAGACCAGATCCTGTAAGAGAAAACCTGCTGGCTAAGGAACAGGGTGGCTTAAGTGGGAAGCCTCTTTTTGATCTCTCTACCAACGTCTTGAAGGAAATGTACCTTCTAACAAGGGTATGTTGGTTACTGCTGTAATTTATCGTCACATGTATTTCATGAAACTGTACTACTGTAATAGGAGCACCTAGAGTAGACACAATTATTGGTTTGTCCTTCTCCCTGTGTGCGCCACAAGCACGTGAACCGTAGAGATTGATATTGGCTACTCAGGTCCTCCAGGTCACTAAGAGTTAAAACTGAAGGGCTGTCTCCAATTTCCCTGCTCAATAATATCCAAACAGTAGTCTATTCTTTGACAATGATATAGATTTATGTCTTTGAAAATTGGTTTTTCGACATATCAGATTGGTGTCTCATAAAGAAGGGAATTCATCGATGGTTTTAGAAGAATTTTGTTATAATTTTCCCCTATGGATTTCGAAAGAGCATTAGGGATTCATGCTAGCGATTTGTACTACGAGTTTGCTGTTCTATCATATTTCATGGGGTATGTCGGGTAAAGATTTGGATAGTTAGAGGATTGAGCCTCTGTGCCAGTGTTTATGAATTTAGAATGATATATATATATGACATCCAGACACAGATCCTTATATGAGCACCCAAGTCCATGCATCTTAAGCTCATAATGGTGTTGGCTGAGTTGCTTACGTTATGCAGCAGCACCATTATTAGTCTTCCCTGTTGTCTTCCAGAAAGCGTAGGGATCACTGTTAGATGCTGTTCTCTTTTTGTTTTAGATACTTTTCTTTAGTTCTAAAGCTAGTTTTTTTTTTTGCCTCTTCATGTTCCACTATCATGAATGAGAGCTTGACAGTTTCTATTCTTCTTTATCAGGGGAAGATCCCTTTGATAGGCTGTGGGGGCATTAACAGGTAAAGCAGAACACCCTTCAACGTTGTCATCATCTTACTTGTTGTCACCAACATAGCTACTGCTTTATGAAAAAAAAACTTTTGTAGAAACTTATGATATAGATTTGATTCAGTGGTGAGGATGCATACCGAAAAATTCGAGCTGGAGCAAGTCTTATTCAGCTTTATACAGCATTTGCCTTTGGAGGACCTGCCCTTATTCCTCAGATGAAGGTATTTTTGTAATGCATGTATAATACTTTGAGCTTGTTGGGAAGCTGAAAGAATAAAAAATAATGTGTTGATATGCCATGAGAAGGGTAAACATGATTGTTCTTTTTTATTCCCTTTGTTTTGGCAAGTGATACTTATATTTCATATATGAAAAGCAAATTTAAAATGTGGATTAGTCTGAGTGTCATTTGGAATGCTATTATGTGAAAGCATTTGTGAGTAAAAAGGAGTATGAGCGGAATGCTGCCTAGGAAATTTGTGGTGGCAGCCTATTGCGCAAGAGAGTGCGCTCATCGATCTGGTTCTTGATGAATTTTTTGAGGGCTAGCCAGCTTTGAAACCTAGATAGGTATCTTGTTTATCGTCTATCACAGATTGAATTTGGCAGTTGGAATGTAAAGGTGGGGGAGGATAATGCATTGATGGCGAGCTGTGAATAACCTCCAGAACAATATCAGCGAGCTTGCTGTTAAATGCAGAGGAAACCACAAGTAACACAGCCTGTGCTGCAACCACCAGGGGACTAGGAGAAGGAATCTTTGAAGTCACATGCAGCTATTACTAGACTGTTGGGGTCAAAGCTGACAACCAACCGAGAATGAAGAGTCCACCTGGTAACAGTGTCAAAGGTGTGAATGTAGCTTCCCTGGGGTATAGGATATCAGTGTAGGGAAGTAGGAATTGGAACCTTCTTGTGTTGCCATGCCCGGCAATGACTCGAACTCATTTTTTTGACAGAGGCAACTAGCTTGGAAATGTCTGGCTGAATGTCATTGGGGATAAGCTGGTTTCTAGCGAACCACATTAAATGCATTGCCAATCATACCTATTGGTCGAAAATAATGAGTATCTTCTTTCATAATGTTTAGTATTCTGTGGGGGATAAGTATAGCTTTGATCCAGGAGCAGATTGATGCAAGAGCAAGTTGAGAGCCGTCTATAGGCCAAAATGATTCTCTCCAACTGGTTTGGGAGAGAGGGCATTGAAGAATGATATCCTCAAGACTTTCATTGTCTGTGGAACAAAGAGGGCAGGCGGTTACAGAATTAAAACTGCCATGCAAGGTGTGCACCAACCTCATGCAAGTGGGAAAAATAGTCCAGACAATCTTCCAAAGTAGTAGTTTTAATCTTTCCTGCAATTGAAGCTTCTAAATCGCTTCCAATCAGAACATTGAAGAGTAGCATGATGCAGAAGGTGTTCCCTAGCCACAATAGCTAGTAGGAAATCTGTTTGGCTGAAGATGAGAGTTTGGCCTTACTTTTGGGAGTTTGTAACCAACTCTTTACACTAGGGTCTAGGTAGTTTATCGAGTTGCATCTTATTTGCCCCTCTATAGATTGTAACTGCTCCAGCAATATGGGGTGGATTAGAATCTCTGTCAGGTCTACCCCAAAGCCATTATGTCTCAAAACGAGGAGGCCATAGAGAAACTATTTTTTATTCCTTTGTCTCGAACTTCGTGACGAACTCCATTCTATCTCTCCCTCGTTACGAACAAACAAAGTAGGCTATCGCTTACCTCAACTTCAAAGAACTCCTTGTGTGTATAACTACCTATCATACCCGGCGCAGCGAAAAGGAGAGTTGCGCGCCAAAAGAAAGAAGAAGAGGGGCAAAGATCGGGGATATTTTTCTGATAACACCATTCAACTTTGTTTTGGGCGCTTTTGGACAGCATTTGACCAAGTAATCATCTTGTTCTTTTATCATTTTGTCTACATAAATTCAGGTACTTGGTTAATTTTGTCTGAGCAGAGGTGTTAGGTTGTTGCCGAAGTGTGATTTTTTTAATAAAGCCAGCTTTTCAGTCAATGATTATAAATATATATTTTTCTGGGAGCATATATCTGGGCAGTTTGAGAGGCAATTTCTTAGGAATGTTATGAATCTTTCTAATACATTCTTAATTTTAATACTTCTTGGTCACAGGCTTGTTCTTTGGATGTGATATTCTTGTCTTTTACTCTTTGTGCCTACCTTATGTTTCCGCATAGGAAAAAAGTATTTGTCAAGCATAGTTATATATTTTTTATTTAGAACTGACAAGTCATGTAATCTGATAACTTCAAATTGAAGCTACGGTACTGTGGGGTAACTCATTCCTTTTGTCCAATGGGAAGAAACCTGTTAGGATTTGTTGATTCAACAGAACTATAACTAATTAGGGCTTGAAAATAAGTGATTGCATGAAGAGTTTGAAGAGAGTAGCGTGGGTCGTTACCACAGCAGAAGGAAGTTTGCTTAGATAGATGGAACAATTGCTTGCCTTCTGCAGGAGTGCAGAGAGTTAGAGATAGATGCTCAAGGCAAACAGTCAACAATCTTTTAGCCATCTCCTGTTAAACCTTGGTTTATGATTGCTTTTCACAAGCCTTAAAGTGCATCAGCTCTCCGTATATATCTTTGTTGTTTTCTACATAGTACTACTGGATTGAAACTTGCGAGAAAAATAGAAACTCAAAATCCCAATCTTTTCAGTCCCTTGAGTAGTGCACACGACTTATTATTTGATATAGAATTTCAGGTTTGCTATTGATGGCCCAAATCTCATCCTTGATGCTCTACTCCTGTATCTATAGTTTCTTTGAATTATCCTGGCTTTTATTTTTGGGTCCTCTTCTGTCCTCTACTTTTCCTCCTCTCTTTAATTCGAATTTCTTGTTGATGGGTTCTTGGGAATTCAAAGGCTTTTTTTCTTTTCTGGACTCTATTTTGGCTAACAATGTGGCATGCTTTCTGTTTTCGTTTTTATTTTTCGTAGGCTGAACTGGCTGAGTGCTTGGAAAGGGATGGTTTTAAGACGATCCTTGACGCAGTTGGTGCAGATTACAGATAACAGCTGTTAACGTTGCAAGTACTAAAACTACCAAAAGATTCTGCAGATAGGTTAATGTTATGTCTCGATCATTATTCTTACATCAAATGGTTGGTTATCCCTTGTTAGTTTTCCTGATCTCCTTTTGGTGGGGCTCGAGTATTTTTGACTTGTGTACACTGGCGCAAAATTTTGAAGGACTCCAGTAGACTTTTTTTTCCAGGTCTTTCTTTGCTGTCTGATTTTTATTTATTTATTTTTCGTTTTCTGGTTCAGCACCATGAAAATCAAGTGAAGTATACTGATGTCATGTTATACAGATTTATGAGGCAACTTTTGCTGGCAACAGTGTTCGGAGAACTTCTATGTAAGAAGGCTCCGGAATTTCAATGTATAAAAGTCCCCAGTACAGGTGCAGACTTCCTCAGTTTTGTCACCTGTGCAATGTTTTACTTTAAAGTGTGCTTGAACTCTTTTACAATGACCTGAATATTTTCTTGGTTTTGGAAGTTTAAATGAAAGGAAGATTGTTTATAACCGGATTTTTGCCTTCTTTGTACAGAAATATTAGATTATGGTAAACTTTGCCTGAATTTACTTTGCTTGGTTTTGTACATACTGATCAGAAACAGATGAAACGCCTTTCCTGCAACTGTTGCAGCATGTTTCCATGGCCAGAACGCCCTATCTATCTTATAAAGAAGGCTCAATTGTTCGGTTATTTCCTGTGATTTTCACCTTTTCCTAATTTAGTCCCAAGTAAATTGTCCTATAAAAATCTTTAAAGCAGGGATTCTTTCCTCATTTAGTCCTTCTCGTCCACCTTACTAATAGAATGCTGACGTGGTTAATAGTGACAATAAAAAATTAATTAAATATAAATATAATAACAAAATGAGAAAATATAATAAACTCGGAATTAATGATTTGAGGGTCATAACTTTTTTACCATTAGCTTTTCCTTTTTGTGTATTTTTCTCATTTGATTTTTATTTTTACAATTTGGCTTTTCTAGAAGAGTCCGAATTTGTTCAATGATTTAGAGATGACCCAGTCGATCTCGATCGGTTCACGAGGATAAGTCAATGAGTCGATGAAAGTACTCATTTGCCTTCAACTTGTTCAACTTCTCTTCCAGGCCTGGGAAAAATCAAAACACAGCTTTCCCCTACCATTCAACAGGAGGGCATGTGATATCTCCTTCAAGTACTAACATTAATTTGGAGGCTTTCCTATCCTTCTCTTCCATCCGTATTTGCTAACCAAAATTTTGAGAATATTGTAAAAATTGAGGTGAATTATACTTTTTTCAGATTTTGTAAAAAATAAATTTTCATTGAAGTTGGTAAAAAAATGTAGAGAGATAATTTGAGTGATTATATATATTAATAGAAAGAGATGATTGGAAAAGAGAAATTAATTATTTTATAGTTATTTTCTTAATCAAAATTTTGACATTTTTATTTTGAAATCAAACTTACTCATTTATACAAAAAAAAACCAAACTTACTCATAAAATGAAAAATTAGTTGTCTAACGACATGCCTCCTTAAGCGTGAAATATACTATTCAAACTATCAAGTGTTAACAATTTTTTAAAGTCATCTTCAGAATCTGTGGCTCGGTAATTATTTAGTTCGTGATGGGATATAGAATTACACGTAGTTTATGATACAGGGGTGCTCTAACGCCTCTTGTTTGGAATTGAACATCGAATAATGCTGAAATATTCTATTTTTGTGCATCTTGTACGCTGTGTTCATTGTAGACGTCACAGTGATACGATCCTCAGCTCGGTCGTAATCTAGTTGGAAGTTATCCTTAACATATATAACAGTCAGAAATGTAAAAATGTTGGTATACGCAGAAAATCCGTCTCCAGACCCAAACTGGACTATTTCAGGACTATATTTTTACCCGCGTTCTCATCAACTCCTGCTCCAGCCTCAAAATCTTCTAACATGTCTCTCATATCATCATTTATGTTTCCCTAAGAGTCCTCGCTGCCCGGTTCAGGTTCTAAATTCACCACCCGATTAGGAACTTCTGAAATTGACTCCGTGAAATACCCAATGAGTGTAACTCTGGTCAAACACAATTATGAATAAATAATCTTCCATCTCGTCCACATGTTGGAACAACACATTCTTACATCTCTTACATGAACATCTTATCAGACCCCTACTATCTGCATAACTACGGGCAACACTAATAAAATCACGAACACCATCACTATACTTCGCACTTTTGAGTCTATCATAAATCCAGCTCTTATCCATATTGTTCATTCAAAGACGAAAATACAAACAATAATGCAAACAATGGGGACATTCATACTCAACTCTAATTTCTTCAGGTGATAGGTCGTATCCCATTCAAGTTTACAATATCACGTACTGCACATAATTGACTCGAGTATTGTGATCGATGCTTTAGAAATTTCGACAGCATTTCCCCCCAGTCCCCAGATACATGCCTACAACATTGAGCCTAAACACCCACCATTTAAGGCAAGTGTGTAAGCTCAATGCTAAATGTGTATCTAAAGGACAAAAGGAGATTTGCATCGAAATTTCTAAACACATCTGTCACAATAGCAGATACATGCACATTACGCATATTGTAAACTCAAAATGTCCATAACGTGGACAATTCAAGAATTACATTCAGTTCGTTATCCGAACTTCGTGTAATTCTTAAACGGGGTCTAAGGCTACTAAATGAATGCATGACATAACAACAAATATCGTTCGGACGTAAGATAATCGTTCGAACCATACATATAAACGTTCGAACGCGTTTTGCAAAAAGTCCGAACAAAAAATAGAGTCCAGACTGCGATTATCGAACAAGACAATTCTTTGAGGCACAGACTCTATTTTCAGCCCAACATCTTTTCAAAATCAACCCAAATCACAAACACTTTAATATAAACACATCACAACCAACCCCAAACTCCATTACTATCATTTTAGACCCTAAAATTTCGAAAAACACATGCTTTCATAGATTAAGATACATACTTTTCATCCTAAAACAATTTAATATAAAAACCACTAACCTCAAATGCAATCTAATTTCAAATTCTAAAAGACATGCTCCTTTCACACCCTCTTCAATGAGATTGGACGCCCAAAATCAGCTCTCCGCTTCTCCTCGTGCTCAAATCTCTCGTTTACTTTGTTTTCCCGTTTTTCCTCCACTGTCTGCGAATTTGTAACTTTCATACGCTTGAATACCGTTCGGACACAACAAAGGAAGTTCGGACGCATACGTGTATTAGTTTTCGAGGGAATTCATGCCGCCAAAATTTCATATACGTCCGTACTCCCTATTACAGTTCAACACATCGTTTTAGTAATTCTCAAACGACAATGTATGCTCATTAACATAGACGTTCGGACTGTCCAATACCGTCCAAACACTACCTTACATCACACGAGACCGTTTAGGAAATACCAAGACGATAGCTTCTGATAATAAACAATCACGTCCGCGCGATTTTTTGAATTTCAGACGTCCCGACCGTAGAAACAAGTGTTCGGACGGTTTGTTTTATATAATACGACACCGTTCGAGCTTACATTAAATAGTCCGGATGGATACATTAACGTCCGAACGGTTTTGAACGGTTTTGATGTTTTTTTTCATTTTTTAATTAACTTTATTAGTAAGTTTTAAATAACCAAAGTTAGCTAATAATGTAAATAATCTTAAGTGGATTAAGTTCTAATATCAATATTTTTTTGAATGAGTGTACCGAAATTAGAAACGTAACATTAATTAACATATTGTATTAAGTTCTAATAAATATAAATAACATAACTAAAACGACATAAATATATCAAGTATCGTCAAAAAATAATATGAACAAAAACATCAAATAAAATCAATACATATCCACAAAACATAATATAAAAGTAAATTTCCTCAAAACATAATAAAAAATAAACGTGATAATAAAATTAAAGAAATGTAGACTACTGCTCATCATCATCATCATCCGTTAGTTTTAGGACGTGACGAACGTGACGAAGGTGCTCCTCTATCAGCACGACCTGCTCAGTCAGAGGAAAGAGCTAGGCACTGGTTGACATGCCCTTCAGAACCTCCTTAAGCGCAGTGACCTCCTTCTTCCACCCAACGTTCATGTCGGCCACCTTCTGCTCCAAAGCCGTCAGACGACGACTGATATCACTGGTCATGCAATGTGTGGGCTGCAAGAACGATTGCATCAGCTGAGACAACTCCGTCATCATATCATGCATCCAACTCAGTCGCTGTGGCCCAAGTCCCTAGGTCGAGCTCTACCCAGGATCCTCCCCCTTCATTGCCTCCGCAGGCTGCTCTTGTCGTCTTACTCTAGCAACCCGAGCGGCTCGTCACCACCCAAGTGGAAGTGCCCTCGGCTCGTCACCACCCTTGAGTACCATCATGGCGTGCATGACCTGGGTCAGAAGAATCTCATGCGACAATGAAATCGTAGCATCAGTCTTTTAAGGCCTCTGTACGAATGGACTGGTAGATGTATGATGCTATATCAACAAGTAGCCCCCGTACAACTACCAGGTATAGGAACTCCGCCTGGCTATAAGACAACTCTGTGGTGTGCTTCTTCGGGTCGATGGAAGAGAATAGGATCAGATGCATGATCCGCCAAAAAGGAAGCAGCTGCCCGTGTACCATATAGGCTCCGTCCAAAATCACTGTATCATCGCCCAACATGGTCCGGAATACCTCGGCCTTAGTAGGCCGGCCCTCCTCGCTCATTGGTAGGTTTGGGAACGCTGTCAAATCTCTCTCGTACCCCAAGAAATTTGCCAGCTCGTCGGGCGAGAATATGATCGGAACATTACAGACAGTGACCTCCATACTAGGCTTCTCGAGGTCCCTCTCCCGTAATATAGAGCAATTAAACTCTCGCACCATATTTTTTGACGCATAGCCGATCCTGTGGATCAATGTAAGCCAACCTAACCCCTCCACCACCTCCGGAAGCGTCTGACCCTCAAATGTGAGATCGTTAAAGTCTTCCAACTTGATGTCCCGCTCGACAACAATTGAACGAGACACAATGATCATTGTATGCTGCTCCATCGTTAAAGCTCGAATGGAAGATTGCTCCTCATCAGCCTAGCTGCTGGTACGTGAACGCTTACTCATTTTTTTGAATCTGCACAAAAAAGCGTTCGCACGGTTAGAAACACGTCCGAACCAGAACAACGTCGTCCGAACACTAATAATTCAATCCAGACGTATACTTGAAGTGTCTAGACATTATCAAAACGTCAACGTATCCGTTTTGAAAGTCTAAAAAGTGTTAGAACAGATTTGGATACCCGTCCAAACCCAAAGAAGATAAAAACTATTTAAATTTAACATTAAATCGTTCGGACTGCATTGAAAAATGTCCAGACACAATCGAAATGAAAATATATACCATCGAAAGACTTCAAAAAGAGTCCAAACGCCCAAATACAATTTCCGGACGACTAAATTATGTGTCTTGGACGCTTTCTGGAGGATGACCGAGTTAACTAAGCCATGACAGCGTCCCTCCACCTCCCCCACTTGGCCAAAAATTCAACCAAAACACAAACTAATACACTTAAAACAAACTTAACACTTAACACAATTAATTTCTACGTAAAAATCAATAAAAAACACAATGTACTATGCAAAAAATAGAATTGAAATTATATATGTAAAACTATAAAAAAAATGAATTTTTTACCATTAAAATTTTGTTAAAAGTAAGCAAAACATACCTAGATGTGATTAGATTCACGAAAGAGTGATATTACGTCAAGATTTGTGAAGAAAAAACTTGAGTTTTGAGAGATTTTTGAGGAGAAACGGTTTGGTGTTTGTGAAAATGACGAACTGTTCGTCTTTTGAAAATATGTTGCTAGCGTCTGGACACCACTAGGCCGTTCGGACTCCGTTCTGCACATGTGGCCCATTCAACGTACTTCTTATTAAATGTCAAAATTTAAACCGTTTAAAAACATTCCATGGTTAACCTAGCAAAAACCGTTCGCACAAACGTCAAGCTGCGTCGTTTAAATTTTAAAACGTCCAAACCTAACAAAAATTGTCTGAACTTACGATGACCGTCCCGACATTTCATAAAACGTTTGGACGATGTAAAAAGACGTCCGGGTGTGTTTCGATGAATACCAGCAAAACAACGTAATTTTATAAACACAAACAACACAACAAACTAAACAATGAACGATATTTAATCGAAATACATGAAATTTATGAAGAATTTTTACCTGAAGTTCCTTGAGAGATCTCAAATGGATAGTGAAAATGTTTGAGAGAAAAGTTTGAGAGAAGTGAGTGAGTTTGTGATTTTGACAAAGTCTGGCGGTTTTAATGTGCTCAGTAACCGTTCGAACGCGTTTGATTAGCGTTCGGACTCGTCTCAAAGGTTATATCAAATTTAACGTCATTAAATATGTCCGATTCGAAAATGTTCTAGAACTTATACGGTTTTGAAGCTTTTTAATTGTCCGGACGGAATCGATGTCATGTGTCTGAATTTTTGCAATGTGGAACCACATGATTCGCTGAAGAAGCATTTATAATTGTGCGGACCTTTTATTTACCATCCGGACTAGGGTATTTTTTCCGTTGGAACGCGGTTGACAACGTCCGGACTGAATAGAGTGTTCATGACGATTTTTAATTTTTCACTCTATCCTGACGATTATTATTCGTTAGGTAATGTCCGTTCGGATGTTGTATAAAAATAGTCCGGATGGTATTGTAAAAATTGTGACGATTATAATTGTCACTTAGTTACGACGATTTGAAATTTATCACCCTGCAACGCATCCGAACGGTTTTCTTGTTCGCCCGGACGTTCTTTTGTCTTTCTGTTACCGTCCATAGATGGAATTTCTAACCCATTTGTGGTCCCTGATCGTACTAGGAACATATAGTTACATGTCAGATCATAAATGGAGCACAACTTCATGAAACAACTTCAATTCAAATATGACAAGAGAACTCCATGTATGTCTCTCTTTTTCTTTCTATGGCCAACCCGTGGCCTTCTCAGCTCTATTTGAGCTCCTTGAGTCACTGACCGTGGCCCTCTTTCAACATAGAACAGCTCTTGCTTTATCAAGTTACATAGAATCCAAACAATGCAACAAGTTTCACACAAAAGACCATACTTTCCACAAAAAGAATCATCCTTCATAATCAACTCACACATGCAACGCAAGCAACAAATCTTAAAAATCTTGTGAAAAGTCTAAGGGCAGTAACGTTTATTGCAAGAAAAAAACACCAAATCTTCTTAAAGGACACACACGGCCATAATTTTCCTCATAACCTACATGTATTTCTCCTTATGGCTGAACACCTCCCCTGCCTCTTTTCCCTTTCTTCTTTTTCTCTTTTCTTCTCTTCTTTCTCCTTCTCTAGCTTCTCTCTTCTCTCTCTCTCTCGCTTCAGCCGACCAAATGGGTTTGAAATGGCTTAACACCCTTATTCTCTCATTTAATAGATAGGTTAGTAGGGTTAAAAGGCTAGGCTAAAAGTGCAATAATAAGTTCTTGTTAACAAGTAGGAGCAAATAGGAGCAAATGCTAAGAAAAAAAAAAGTAGGATCAAATGCTTTTAGTGGGGGAGAGTGACGGTTTGGGGCAGCCAAGGACATGTGTCCAAAAAGTTACTTTTCTCTTATTCTAGATCATGGTTACAACTACAATTAGGTGGGATATGGGTGCTAATGGCCAGCCATGGACCTAATCAAATGAGCTCGAGTGTTTCGGCTTCTCATGTCCATAATTTAGGCCCACTTCTACGCCGAGGTCTAGCCCTCTTCTGGCCAAACAAGGCCCACGACACAACCCAAAAAAAATGACGTACAAAGATAATTAACTAGTTGTAATACAATAGTTAATTAGTTCACTAAATTTGAAGTATTCACTAGCTGAAAAATGTCTAGATATGAAAATAAGAACCAAAGTGCTAAATCCCTAATCACATGATTTTTTAGCAAAGTTATGAATCCACTATCATCCAAAATTAACATAAAGGGGTAAATTCATTACGTAAACTAACAAGTCAGAGAAAAAAAAGATAGCATTAACAATTATAGAATATCAAACTATAAGAATATAATATATAAACACTATCAAAGCACTAAAAATAATAATTATCAAACCAAAATCATATTTATAGGGAAAATCCATTTTTTCTGAATAATGTTGTTAGGCTTGCATTGCAATAGAGTAACCATACAAGGAACATCCTAAATAAGGTCAAACTACAACCAGGGTGTAAAAGAAGACCAGTAAGAATCCAAAAGTGGGTCAGGAAAACCACTATATGCGTCGTGCTAGGCAGAGGGTGCGGGTGACCGATAACAACAAACAAGCCACGAAAATCTAGTTGAGCTAGTAGTGAAAGCGCAGACAACCTGGACACTACAAAGCTCCAACGGAGGGCTGAAAAAGATTCACAAAGAATCAGCAAAGCCCACCGAGGAGCTGGGAAAAACTACATAAACAGAAATACACAGGCCAAAAACCAAAAAACAATACCACAAAGCGCAAAAACATCGCTTTGGAAACAAAGCACCACCAAGAAGGCGCTGAAGAACCATAAACGCCGGCATAAGTGTGAAACGCGCAGCAGCGGCAAGCGGCGCGTGGCCTACAAGTTGCTGAATTTCCGACAGCGCGTGGAGCTCCACGCGCTGTCGGAAATTCAGCAACTTGTAGGCATGGGATCGCCAGAGGCAGGGGAAGCCATTCAAGTGGCGCGTGGCTTTCAGATACCACCAACAGAGGTCAAAAATTGAAGAACAAAGCCGAGCGCTTGAGATCCACGCGCGGCGCGTGGGGCGGGTGGACCAGAACGCGCCGGCCAAAGTTAACGGGACCTGCATGGCTGAGCTCGCCTGGAGGTGGAGAAACTAGAGGGGCGGTGGCTACCAAAAAAGAACAAAAACGCCTAGATCTAAACACCAACATATCGAACAAAAAAACCAAAAAAGAAAAGAAAAAAAACGAAGCCTAGGGTTTTTGAAAACTCTAGAGAGAAGGCACAGTACCACTCGCTAGAGTTTTTTTTTTCAGGACTCTACCCCCTAGAGGATAGGGAAAATCCATTCATTAGGTCAATTTAGATGGTTTTGAAAAAGCTTAAGCGGTAGGGGTGTCACAAGACCCTAGAGTAAATTTTGTTCTATAGAAATCCCAAGTGTGAGTCTAAATGACAACCCAAGAGGGGGGGTGAATTGGGTTTTCAAAAACTTTTGAAACCTTTTCAAACAAACCCAGAAATGTTCTGATCTATATCTAGGAAAACTAGAGACTAGATCTATGCAAACAAAGATAACAACAACAATGAATAAACAAGAACAATCAAGTAATATCTGCAGAAGTAAAAGAGGAGGGTTAGAGAGATGACACCAGTATTTTTAGGTGGTTCGGCCAATCTCTTGCCTACGTCCACCCCCAAGGCTATTGACTTCCTTGGGCTTCCTCCACTATTCTCCAAATGAATACACCTTAGCTTCCGGGGTGCTAAAGAACCGTTACAAAGCGTTTTCCGAGCTTACGCTTCAACTCGTTTCCCAAATCCCAAACCCTAGGGATTTCTTCTACTTCTCACAAGTAGGATACAATGTTCACACAACACTAGGAAGGTTTACAAGATTAGGGTACAGTGATTGAAGGCTCTCTAAGCCGGATGTACAAGTGGGTAGCTCAAGAAACTAAAGGGCTCTCTAAGCCAAATCTACAAATGAAAGAACCTGAGTTTTGCTAGAAGAACGATCTTTTGAGAAAGCTTCTGGAGTTGCAAGATGAATCACGAGCTTTCTAGATTGGAAGCACTTCTCTGTTCTTTTTTGAGCTTGGTCTCTCAAGAAATTAGGGCAAGTGTATTTCGTGTGAGAGATCTGTAGGAGGTCACTGAACCTTATCAGAGATTTCTTCTATTTATACCCTCTTGGACATCAGGGGTCTTCTGGTAAAGATTTGGAGCCGTTGGAGGTCATTTGAGTCCTTTGGAGACGTTTTTAAGTGACTGTCGTAACTCCTGGATCTGATAAATCGAAGCATGTGTCGACACCTTCCATGTATGTGTCGACACCTTGAAGATTTGCCTTGAAACTCACCTTCTGGTGTATGACTAATGTGTCGACACTTATATCCAATGTGTCGACACTTCCCTTCAATATGTTGACCCTTTAAATTTGTCTTGAAACCATCCATTCGGGTGTATGTGCAATGTGTCGACACCATTCTCCCATGTATCGACACCATCAGCTTTGCCTGGAAATCTTCATTCTGTTGACAGTGCAATGTGTCGACACCTCTTGGTCTATGTGTCGACACCTTCATCTTGGCCTGGGAACTTGCTTTCTGTTGAATGACCAATGTGTCGACACCTCTTCACTATGTGTCGACACCTTCATCTTGGCCTGGGAACTTGCTTTCTGTTGAATGACCAATGTGTCGACACCTCTTCACTATGTGTGGACACCTTCATCTTGGCCTGGGAACTTGCTTTCTGTTGAATGACCAATGTGTCGACACCTCTTCACTATGTGTCGACACCCTCACTTCGGCTTGGAACATGCATTCTGGTGTATGACTGATGTGTCGACACCATGATGATATGTGTCGACACCTTCAACACTTAGGCTTAAAAGTATTTCTCATGGCACCAACAAGCAATCCCAAAACACCTACAATGTAAAGTTTAACAAGTAAGCTTATGTAGAGTGTTCAATTATATCTAAGGCCGATTTACAACTAGAAAACTCTTGATATCATTTTCTTAAAACGGATTTTCAAAAGTAGAATCTAAAGGTTTAAAAACTCGTTGTAAAACTTTGTTATCATCAAAATCAAAGAGGATTGTTTATAAAAACAACCTTGGGCTAACACTAAGGGTAGAGACTCTTTCCCCGGTTAGTCCTTCGGTCTACCTTACTAACAAAGAAGTGGTGATGTGGCTAAGAGTGACAATACAAAATTATTATAAAAAAATAATTAAATTATAAATATATTAGCAAATTAATGAGAAAAATGTGTATAAAATACTTGAAAATAGAAAATGCTACAAAGAGATATCACCCTCCACTCCTTGGAAGAATATAATAAATTAAATAATTAAATAAATAATACAAAAGAAAAAGACAAAAATTGAAATCAAATGAGAAACACACAGAAAAATGAAAAAAAATCTAAACCTCGAATTCTTGAAAAATAAATAAATATAAAAATTCGGAATTAATGATTTGAGGATCATACCTTTTACCATTACCTTTTCCTTTTTTGTGAATGTTTCTAATTTGATTTTTATTTTACAATTTTCAGATTTATTATAATGTTTTGTATCTTTCTTTCATATTTTGAGGTATTTATTTATTTGCTTTTATATTTTTTTCAAGGAGTGGAGGGTTATTCCTTTTTTTTAAAATTTTTTTTTAAGTATTTTCTGCATATTTGTCTCATTTAATTCATTTTAATCTTTTATTGTCACGGTTAGTCATGTCAACAATTTTGTTAGTAAGGTAGACATAATGACTAACATGGGAAAAAGTATTTACCCATAAATAATTTAAAAATATCTCTATGGGACAGAACTTACCTTAAGACTAAACTGAAAAAAAAAAGTCTAATCCACGCGAACTAACATAATAATTTAGCCTATAAAGAATTTAACCATCATTTGCAATTGACTTTCTCAAACCACTAAACGTTTTGCAAGTTGCACATAAATTGCTGGTCTACATTGTGGGGCACATTGCAAATGAAGTGTAGTTTACGAAAATCAAGTTTACTATTTTCTTTTTTATTTGTTTAAAGGGAAAGTGGGTGGTAATAAATAGCAAATTTGAAGCAGCAAATGAATTTTATAGGGTAAGAAACTTAAATAACAAAGAAAAAAATGCAAAAATATAAAAGATAGATAAAGATGAAGATGTAGGAATTTAGTTCTACTGTAATAAGAATACGCAAATTTATACGCTATACGTGCTTATTGGAAGACACAGTGGGATTGGATGATAAGATAAAATAAAATATAATAAAAATACAAACCAAACTTACTCGTAAAAAGGAAAAATATGTTGTTTACAACAATTGTAATTTCGAAAGACATGCTTCCGATAATTATTTAGTTTGTGATGGGATACAAAATTACACAAAGTTTTAAGGATTATCTTTATCATTTAAAATGAATGGTAGACAGTATCCCTAGTTACCCTAAAATTAATATCATTACAGCAGTTAATGTAAATTTTGTCGTTAAGCTTTATGATTACATATTAATGACGCATATATTAAAATTCCTCATGACGCAAATACGAAGAGCGAGAAATTACGTGGCCTTAGGGGACCAAGTTGGACTCTTCGTCGTACGAAATAATATTTTTGCATACTCTGTGCCTGACATGTTGCTTTACCAAAATGTTGAGACCCACTACCGGACACCGGTGGACCAACTCGCTGACGTAGCGAGACACGAGTGGGTATAAGGAGAGAGATTGTGGAAACTCCAGCTTCGTCAACCTCAGCGCACTCCAGATTCAGAACTTCAGTGGGTGCTTCCTTTAGATTAACCAGAGATAGTCACGTCTACTGTTTGGCTCACGAACTCCAGGTAAAGTGCTATGTGCCTCGGTATTTTTGGATGATGACGTTTGGTTCTCTGCTATTAAATCGCACTGACTTTGTCTGAGAAATATGATGGTTTTTGAAGAAAAAGAGAAGAGAAAAGAAGTGTGGAAATATTCTGTATATTCCTGTGTGAATAAACTGTACAAAGAAAGACCTATTTATAGGTGAATAGGGCCAAAGCACAAAAGGAATACAATAAATACAATAAACACAATTAGAATAAAATCAGTAATCAAATCAGCATATTAGAAAATATGCCAAATAAACCAAATCAGGATATTCTAACATCCCCCCTCAAACTCGAGATGACGAGGTCAACTGAAGTTTGGAAACAAGATCGCGTAACCGACCAGGAGGATGAGACTTGGTGAAAATGTCGGCAAGTTGATCTTCAGAAGAGACTGAGCAAAGATGCAAGGTGCCTTGCTGGAGGTGGTGCCGAATGAAGTGACAATCAATTTCAATGTGCTTGGTACGCTCATGAAAGACATCATTGTGAGCAATCTGGATTGCACTCCGATTGTCACAATAGAGTGGAGAACTGGCCGGCTGGGGAACACCCATGCCGGTCAAGAGCCATCGTAACCACATAAGTTCAGCTGTAGTATCAGCAAGGGCACGATACTCAGCCTCAGTACTGGAGCGGGCAACAACAATCTGCTTCTTACTACGCCAGGAAATAAGAGATGTGCCAAGTAAGAAACAGTAGCCCGTAGTAGAGCGTCGATCGGTAGGATCACCGGCCCAGTCAGCATCAGAGTAAGCACGGAGCTCAAGTGATGAGTGCGAAGAAAAATGAAGGCCATGAAACAGAGTGCCTTTGATGTACCGCAAGATGCGAAGAACAGCAGCATAGTGAGAAGAGCGAGGTGCACTCATAAATTGGCTAACCAAATGAACCACATAGGAAATATCTGGGTGGGTAACAGTGAGATAAATGAGACTACCGACCAGCTGTCTATACAAGGTAGCATCAGAGGGAGATTCACCATCAGTAGCAAGTAGCCGAATATTTGGTTCAAGTGGAGAGGTGCATGTCTTGTTGTCGGTCAAACCTGCTTTAGAAAGCAAATCGGACGTATACTTAGCCTGAGAGAGATAGTAACCATCGGAACTGGATGTAACCTCAAGACCAAGAAAGTAGTTAAGCTGCCCTAAGTCCTTCATTTCAAAATTTTGACTCAAGAAATGCTGAAGCTCTCGAATACCAGAGAGGTTATCTCCTGTAATGATCATGTCATCAACATAAAGAAGGATAAGGATAATACCATCACCGGTGGTCCGAAGAAAAAGAGCCGAGTCATAGGCACTGGGGGCAAAGCCTTGCTGAGCAACAACACAACTGAATTTAGCAAACCAGGTTCGGGGAGCTTGTTTGAGGTCGTAGAGTGCACGTCGAAGACGATAGACGGTATGAAGAGGATGGTCATAACCAGGTGGAGGATGCATATAAACTTCCTCTGCAAGATCACCATTCAAAAAGGCATTTTTGACATCCATCTGGAATAGATGCCAATGACGCACAGCAGCTACTGCAAGCAAGGATCGAACTGAGGTAAGGAGAGCCACAGGAGCAAAGGGCTCCTCATAGTCAATACCATACTCCTCAGAAAAGCCCTTAGCAACAAGACGAGCTTTGTATCGTTTTACTGATCCATCTGACCGAGTCTTGATTTTGTAGACCCACTTACATCCAACTGCAGACTTTCTCGGAGGTAAATCCACCAGGTCCCAAGTATGAGTTTTAGTGAGAGCATCGAGTTCTTCAGACATAGCTTTCTGCCAAAGAGGGTCAGTACTAGCCTCACGATAGCTGTGAGGTTCTTGAAGAGTAGCAAGGGCATAATAACAATGGTAATCCTGAAGATGAGGAGGGGCTCTTACTCTAGTGGATTGGCGAAGTGGAGGTGTCTCGACAGGCTCGGGTGCAGTTGATGTAGCAGGAGGATCAACAGTCGTATCAGATGTCTCAGGAATAGGCGAAAGAAGAGCGTCAGAGGAGCTGGACATCTCTGCAAAGGATTCAGGGACTAAAGAAATAGATGGGTCAGTGAAGATATGTGCATAACTGGAAGAGGATCGGGGAAAAGGAGAAAGACTCACAAACATCTTATGTTCCCAAAACTCTACATGACGGGAAATACGAAGACGCTTGGCTATGGGATCATAGCAACGATACCCCTTTTGAGTTAGTCTATAACCAAGAAAACAACAGATCCTGGACCGTCGTTCAAGTTTGGTGCGCTCGTGTGTAGGAAGAGTGACAAAGCAAACACAACCAAAAACTCGAAGTAAAGAGTAGTTAGGAACCTTATCATGGAGAAGCTCAAACGGAGTTTTATTAGATATAGTAGGTGAGGGAACACGATTAATGGTATAGACAGCAGTAAGAGCAGCTTCACCCCAAAAGCGTTCTGGAAGAGAAGCAGAGATGAGAAGTGCTCTTACCGTGTCTAGAATATGTCGGAAAGTACGTTCGGCCCGACCATTTTGTTGAGAAGTGTATTGACAAGAATGGTGAGAGATTGTCCCATTATGCTGTAAGAGGTCCATAAATGACTTGTCCTTATACTCCATTGCATTATCTGACGAAAGGTCTTGATGGTACAAGAAAATTGAGTTTGCACCATTTTGTGAAAATTCTGATAGACATGTGTGAGTTCAGAACGATTCTGTAGAAGATAAAGCCAAGTATAACGATTGTAATCATCTACAAAAATAACAAAATAGCGAGATACCCCCTTAGTTGGAATTGGGGCATGACCCCAAATATCAGAATGGATTAAGTCAAAAGGTGCAGAAGAAAAGGAGTCACTTTTATTGAATGATAAATGTGTCTGTTTTCCATGATGACAAGAAACACGATCAAAAGACTGAAAATGAACTGAACCTAAATGACCCTGAGAAGTCAAGAGCGGGACACGGGGAAGTGAGGCATGACCCAACTGAGAGTGCCATAAACTGGAGGTGACAGTGAGAGCAGCAACAAATGTAGGCGAGGAAGGAAGGTGCAGAGATGTGAGCTCGAAAAGACGTCCAACTTTACGGCCTGTCCCAAGCGCCTGACCCGTCTGTGAATCCTGTACATCAACACCCGTGTTAGAGAATCGCAAGGCAAGACCTAACTCACAAAGTTGTCCAACAGAAAGGAGATTTAAAGATAATTTAGGCACAAGGTAAGTGTCACCAACAGATAAAGTAGAAGTAGAGATAGACCCTACATGGCTAACAGGCATATGGGAACCATCGGCTGTGTATATGGCAAGATTAGGAGAGAGAGCAGTCTTATGAGAAAAGATGGTGGAATCAGATGTCATATGATTGCAGCAAGCAGAGTCTAGAAACCACTGAGATTTACCTGGGGTGACGGACAAGGCAGTGGAGGATTGGGACAAAACCTGGTGAATTAAGTCCTTTACTTCAGCTGCAGTGAGAGAAGTGGACTGAGATGAAGACTCGGGTGTAGACAAAGAGCAGAAGAGGCGACCGCAGCAGTCTGAGAAGCTTGTTGCTGTTTATAGGACTTGAACTTGCGACATTCATCGATGACGTGGCCATTACGTTTACACCACTTGCAAAATCCAGTTCTGGAAGAAGAACGCCCGGTGACTGATGGAGTACCACGAGAAGTAGTGGCAAGGACCATATCAGGTGACTGTAGCTTCATAGTGGAACGAAGAGTTTCCTCAGATATGACTTCAGAGACTGCAGCATCCAAAGACGTGTCTAGGGCTGACGTGGACTGAGGACAAGAGGTGCTGCGCGTGGGGGCGCGTGGAAGGCGCGACCGACTATTTTGGAGGCGCGTGCAGGCGCGTGGAAAGTCATATAAAGGTCTTCTCAGCGGCTCTGAATTCCTCTCTGAAATATCTTTCCAATGGTATGGGTACCTTGGTGAATAGGCAATCTAAACAGTGCGAAATCAAGAAAGGCAGAGAGAGGCGGCGGTGCGTGAGGTAGAGAACGGAAGAGGTTCTTTCACGAGAGAAAGTCTCGTACCTTGCAAATGCACAAAGGCTGAAAAGAGCTCCAAACAACAGCTACCTTCACAAGAAAGAGCACCAGAAATTCGCCAGAAGAAGGCCGGAAAATTGTCGGAAGGACACGAGAAGGATCTTACAGACCACAAGTCTGTGCCTCTGATACCATGAAGAAAAAGAGAAGAGAGAAGAAGTGTGGAAATATTCTGTATATTTCTGTGTGAATAAACTGTACAAAGAAAGACCTATTTATAGGTGAATAGGGCCAAAGCACAAAAGGAATACAATAAATACAATACATTCAATTAGAATAAAATTCAGTAATCAAATCAGCATATTAGAAAATATGCCAAATAAACCAAATCAGAATATTCTAACAGTTTTGGTGATCTGTTTTGTACCTGGTAAAAAGTTGAAACTGTAAAGAAAGAGATGGGAGTCCTGGTTGCTAGATCTTTTATCACGCTGACCTTGAGAAATCAAAAACCATCACCGATCACCCACTTGTGTTCTGCTTTTCATGTAGAGGTCACAACACTTGTTAAGTATGAAAGTCGTCGTCTTGTTTCCTTTTCTTGACCTGTTCTCATTTTGTCTAAACTCTCTCTCTCTCTCACGCACACATGTAAAAAGGGTCTGCATGTTTGATATAAGTATTTCCAATCCCGTATATTCTAATGATCAGTCAGATTATTTTTCTTATTACTAATAAACGTAACAAGTTTAAATGATTTAGGGGATTAATTGTTTCGAACTTCATAAGACATTAATGTATGGTCAGCTTAGCCGGATTTACTGCATTCTCGATTGGGTTGAGAATTTCACGTTTCACATTCTGAAACTTTGTCCTTTGTTTTTTCTTAGCACCAGACGGTGTTTCGGTGTTCACATGCGGTTTGAGCTACAAAGGCCGATATGTCTGCGTTTTTTGATATCTTGCGTTTCATCCTTCGTTGCCATACGGAACGTTGGGAGAATAGACATGAATATGAAGACACTTCCTCTAGAACACGTTTACTGGGCCGTGGTTTTAGCAATTATGCTAGGGACAGTCATCTAGTACCCCAATCACTCCCGAGAACCTCAACCAGCCCAAATCCAACAAATTCACCTCCAAGTGATTCATCTCATGAAGCCAAAGTTGTATATTCAGGGATAAGCAATTCGATGACAGTCAAGTCACAACAGGTCCATGAAACCTCCAAAAGGACTACAGAAGTCTTTCGGAATTTGATGGGTTTGAGTTCATTGGAACCTTCACTTTCTAGTCCCATTTCATTGAACCTCAAGCCAGGGCCGGCTCAATAAAAAATGAGGCCTAAGGCCATATTAAAAATTAGGCCTTTTTATATAAATTTTTAAAAATATAAATTTTAATAAAAAATTATTTAAAAATAATTTTTCTAGCTTTTTGAGATGCAAAACTACTAATCAAACTTTTATATTCAATATTTGTTAATATGTCACTTTCAATTGATAGAATGACTAATCCATTTAGTCTTTCTTGTGACATCGTCGACCGTAAATAGGATTTTATTAGTTTAAATTTTGAAAAACTTCTTTTTCCAGAAGCAACTGTTACTGGTATTGTTAAGAGTATTCTATAAGCAATGCATGCATTTGGAAAACAATCTATTTTTTTTTTTATAATTTAATGTTTCAATTGGAGTATTGATTTGAGGTTGTAAAACTTCTTTTAATACTTTTAATTCTGAAAATAAATACAAACCATCTATGTCAGAATATTCACCATCTTTAAGAAAACTTTCAAGATTAAGACAATATATTTTTAAATCAGCATTTTCTAAAGATTTGAAGTTATTAATATTAAATAAGAAACCAAAAATATTCTCATATACTGTGAATTGTTCAAATCTATTTTGAATTGAAGAAATAGCTTGATCTATTATATATATGAAATAATCAATCCTAAAAGTTTCTTCAACTGATTTTATTGTTTCATCAATAACATTTTCTTGGAATTTTTTTTTTCTATGTATTATTCGTTTTTCAGGAAATATAGGTTCAATTTCCATTTCAATTTCAATTTCTTTAGATGAAATTAAAGCAGATACAAATCCAATTTCCCGATAATTTTTTAAATAAGAAATAAGCCCTTTTAATTGATCTATGGCAACATCGATATGCATATCTTTAGATTGTAAGATCTTACTCACTGAATTAACAGCAAACAAAATATCATACCAAATATTTATGCCTAATAAGAACTCAAAATTTTCAATCTCATACGCAGCTAAGCATGTGGCTTCACTCTTTGTCTTAGGATCTTCACTTGTTTTTGCTAATTGAACTAAAGCATCTCTTATTTTTGGAGCTTGATATTTTATTGCTTTTACACTTTCAATGCGACTTTCCCAACGTGTTTGTGACAATGGTTTCAATGTCAATGTAGATATATTATCTTGTAAAATTTTCCATTGTTTTGTAGAAGAAGAAAATAAAGAATAAATGCGTTGTACCACTCCAAAAAAAGATATAGCTTTGGGACATGAGTTTGCCATGTCACATAATACTAGATTCAAATTATGACAACCACAAGGTGTATAAAATGCTCTAGGATTTATATCTAATAATCTCTTTTGTACACCTTGATGTTTTCCTTTCATATTTGATCCATTATCATATCCTTGTCCTCTTATGTTATTAACATCTAATCCATGTTTTTTTATGGCATTTAGAAGTTCATTAAAAAGACCTTTACCAGAGGTGTCATCTACTTCTAAAAATTCTAAAAAAAATTCTTCTATTTTCACTTCACATGCTGAAGTATCTATACATCGTAATATTAGAGTCATTTGTTCTTGGTGGCTTATATCAGGAGTGCAGTCAAGTATAACCGAAAAATATTTTACTTCTTTGATTTTGTTTATAATAGTATTTTTAATTTCAGATGCTAATATTTGTATCAATTCATTTTGTATGTTATGTCCTAAGTAATGATTATGAATTTCACCATGTTGTATTCGTCGAACATGTTCGTGCATAATTTGATCAAATTCTGCTATCATTTCAATTAGGCTTAAAAAACACTCATTATTATCTTGGTAGATCTTTTCGTTTTTTCCACGAAATGCTAAGTTATTTTTAGCAAGAGTTTTTACAACAGCAATAATTCTTAATAATACTTTTTTCCAATGATCTCTCTCTTTGTTAATATGTTCTTGAAGTTTTTTATCAATTGTTTTATTTTTAACCAATCTCATTTCCAAGTTAATCCAATTATTCATATTGGTGATATGTTCATGACTTGTTTCGTGACTTTTAAGTTTAACACTAAGATTCTTCCAATCTCTAGTTCCTTCATTAACCAATTGACTCGTGCTCGGTTTTGAATTAAATAGATTGCAACAAAAACAATAAACTTTATCAACATGCTTTGAATATACTAGCCATTTTTTATCATGTTTTTCTCCATTTGATAATTTTTGCATATAAAATGTAATAGAGAAATGTCTATTATTCTCATCTTTGGGAAAGTCTATATCATCAATTCTAATTGGACCTCTCTCTACTAATAGATCTCTAAGTTTTGCATCCATAGTTTTCCATTGACTTGGATCATAAATATCTATAGATACTGTACTCAAATCTTAACTTTTCTATTTTTCTTTTTTTTTTTTAAGTTTTTCATAACCACATTCATATTTTCTATTAGACATAATGTAGATATAAACAAAGAACACTAACAAATAAAATAAATGCTAAAATACAAAATAAATATTCAAATTAAAATACAAAAGTGTAAAGATTAGAATAATAGAACCTGTCACCAAAATTATAAGTGGTCGAATTTGAACTTAGAACAATCTTCAGCTAAAAGTAATTCCAAAGAGAGATAAAACAAGAAAAGAAATAGAGGGAGAGAAAGATTTTGAAAGAAGATTGAGGAGATGGAGTATGAAGTATAAGTTTAGATTTATATAGGAGAATTTAGATTAATTACCGTTATAAATTTAGACGTTGATAAATTTGGCAGCAATTTCCGTTTTATACTCAAAAACTTATTGATGTGAGTTTTCTGTAAATTTCGGCTATTCAGACTGCCGTTAGGAGAGGGCAGAGGCCGATTACTGCTATTGCAATAAGAATGACGTCTTGCATATCACTTCAAAGGCCTCAATTTTTCTACGCATATTGTCACTTCGAAAAATCAGAGGCCCCGTTTTTCTGTTTCACTTTTGCTTACAAATGACTGTCTTCTACACTTCTTTTCACGGAAAAAGCTGTCAGTACAATTTTTTTTTTTCACGGTTTTCACTGTCTTTACACTTCTCTTCTACGCTTCTTTCCCTTACACTTCTTTCTTTTGCATCATTGCATGTCGGTACGTTTTATTTTATCTTTTACGCTTCTCTTCTTTCTTTCGCTTACGAATGCTTTCACTTTTTTGTCTTTTGCATGTCAGTGCGTCTTGTACTCTTGTTTTACACGGTTACAAGTGGCTTTTTTTTCAATTTGTTGGCTTGTTTTTTCAGCACGTTTTGTTGTCTTTTGTTTTTTTTTGTTTTTTTTTTATTCTCTAAGTTATGAGGCCTTGCTCAAGGTGGGAGCCTTAGGCAACTGCCTAAGTTGCCTTACCCTTGAGCCGGCCCTGCCTCAAGCCCCCCATATCTTCTAAGCCGTCTCTATCATCCTCAAAATCTTGAATGTATCCACTTCAGCTGTGATTGGTAAAGTCCAAGTACCTTCCCAACCCCCACCTCCTTCTACTAAACCACCTGTTTTTTCTGCTAATGCATCTCCATCTTCATCTAAACTGCTGATATCTTCAACTTCATTACCCCTTTCTTCTGCTACTGTGCTTGGTGGATTTCCATCATCCACTGAACCCAAAACTTCTTCTTCTAAACCCTCTCTATCTCTCCCAAACAAATCACTCTCTTCATCCAAACCTCCTCCTCCTTCATCTAACACATTTCTATCATCCTCAAAATCCCCAGTGTATTCTCTTAAATCATCTCTATCTTCCCTTAAAGGACCTCCACTTCCATCTGGGCCATCTTCATCTTCCCCTAAGCCTCTTCATACCTCTAAGCCGTTTTTGTTTCAAGTTCCCTCTAATGTAAGTCATGAACAGAACAAGACAAGTTATGTATTGGTTGAGAAGAGTACATTGCCTATATATAATGCAATTCCTAAAAATATTGAAGGTTTGATCGAGAGAGATATTGTGCCTGAAGTCTTGAAGCAGCCTTTGTCTGCCCGGACATAAAAGGATTACTTTGCATCTTTGCTATATGCTGAGGAGTTCTACGTCAAGGCAAGCATGAAGGACTCTCTTTTATGCCTTTGTAGAATATCTTAGTTATTCATAGAAGAAAGGCAACTTATATCCAACCCAACTGTACTGTTTGCTTATTAAGTATTATCTTCAGTTAACTACTTAGTTGACTGACTGATCCCCAGTTATTTCAAACATAAAGAATGTATTAAAAAAGCTAAACCTAGTATTGGGTCAATGACTCTACAAGTCCTGGGTTCAAAATTTTTTCGAAAGAAATCACATGGTTCATTTGCTATGAAATGGCAAGCAGCTGAAAGTTATTTAGGTCCCTATGACTTGTTTGGGTGAGAGTATTTGGAGCATGGAAATGAATTTGCAGCAGATGACATGGAAAATAATACTAAGGTTAGTTTGATACTCTTATTGCAATATAATAATGACTAGGGCTAGAGATGTTGGGTTTCTTGGGTTCCGGTAAGGTGTAATGCGGCCTTTTACAATTGCTCAAGCCTATTGGTCCGACGTTGTTTCTATTATCAGACTGATTTCATTAAAATTTGATAACCAGGAAAGTCCACTTAATGCAAGTTAATAGTATGGCAAAAAGGTAGCTATATGTTTCTAGAAGGAAAATGTTTTAAACAGCGAGTTTACCGATAGAATTGGGTTTTGATGGTCATCAGTTGTGTTTGTTCTGTCATTAGGATTGGCCGATATCTTTACGTTTGTAACTAGTTTAGCACATTGTTGAGTATGGAAGCTTGCAGCAAACAAATGTCATGGTCCTTTGTAGTTGAAGGAATAGACGAGTTTTCACAAAAAATCAGTTGGGAAGTACCCTGCTGAACTTTTGAAACTATTAGAACAGTCTGTTTTCTGACTTATAACTGACTTGGGTTGAAGTGGGCTCTAAAAACAAGCAAAGCTGGCTGTCTAGATAGAAAATCAATAAGAGGTATGGTGGTTTGTACGACTCTCGTTCTGATTTTCCCTGTTTGGGTTCGGTACTTGCTCTGTTGCGGGTGTTATTTTCTCAGACAAAAACAGTGCATATGGGGTCTAAGAGGAGATCTTGGGTAATGAATCATTCCAAACTCTAACCTGGTAACTGCAGATCACATAGCTGAGTGTTTATGCAGTAACTGATCATTTGTTGGGTCGACTACCTACTTTATTTTTATCTTAAATGACCCAATACGCTGCTTATAACATTGGGGCCTATTCGAACAAAACGAAATGGTCTTCTGACCTACATGTTAGGAAATGATGATTTAATCACATTAGGGCCTATGTTAACATCACATTTCACTGAAGCTATTTCAATGTCCTTCATGTATTTGTTTCTTTTCATTTAGAATTCAGTAGAGTGTTTTTTGACACAACAGATTCAATTTTTGGAATCTCAAAATGATTTTGTATTGTGTTAACTCCACAATGACCTCGTCTTAGAGATGTATTTATTGACACTCTAACTTAAATTGCAAGTCTTGTACGACATAAAATGGCAAAGAAACATGTTAATGATGAAAGGGCAATTTTCCTGCAAATGAGTATACTTATATAAACACTTGCAAAATGAAACAACTGTACTGAAATACAGTAGTTAAGCATGAAAATTAGAAACTCGGGGAATTGTGGGAATAAAAAGTCAGTTCACCAACTGCGGCTACTCTCTATAACATACAGCGAGTTTACAAAAGTTTTATTATGAGAGTAATTATCAGAAGACATCTCTATCGAGAAGATAATACTATAAACAAGATGATGATAAGTCTATTAATTTCTGAAGATGCGTTGGGTTGAATGTGTTGAGCAACAGATCTGTAGCTTGCATTAAATCTGTTATGCATCTCTGAACATATTTACAGCTAAGGTTTAGGAGCAGAGTTAGTATTTCATTCTTGTATGCTTTTTCATACTGCTTGGAATAAAGATCTTTATTGATCGAATCAGAAATGGGAAAAGTTCCAATTGAAGAATGTGACTTTGGAGTTGCATGAAGCATTGATATTTAAGAAATCAAGCAAGAAAAGTCTTTCCAAAGAAAGCAAGGGAAAAAATGATAAGATCTTTGTAGCCTTTGAGATCAGCTCTGTTCCTGAGTGGCGGCCCTTTCTTTCATCAAGAGACTTTGTTCATGCGCGACCTTCGGGTGAAATCACTGAACCGTTTCAGGTAAACTTTCTGGACAGCCTTTTTTTCTCTTTCTTCCCCCTGCGGCCACCATGAACTGTCTCTGACACATGTTTTGTTAAAAGGGATAAATACCAATTTCGTCCATTTGGTTTACCATTTTATTTGATTAGTCCTTGAGTTTTAAAATTCATCAAATTAGTCCCCGAGGATTAAAACCCATCAAGACATTTGTCCCCACAACCCTTCAAATTTGATCCTCAGGAGACATTAGTCCCCCATGGGCCGTGACCCTTCAAATTTGATGGATTTTAAACACCTAATTTGATGAATTTTAAATCCTAGGGAATAATCAGATAAAATGGTAAACCAATGGACAAATTTCGGATTTATCCCTTGTTAAAAAGTATTGTTCGTCAATAAAGCACATCCACGTGTAATGCATTTGTAAGCAACTTCCGTTGCTTTTGAGGTTTGATGAAATACTTATTTACCTGGTTGCTTAAGGTAGAAGTATTCATGTACTTATGAACTTTTGTTCAGTTCTTTTCTACTACAGTTATTAAGTGTTTTCCTAAAAAAAAAAAAAAAAAAGGTGAGAGTGAGACAGGATATTGGTCCCTCTCCCTGCGGTGACAGTAGTAACTCCTTATGTGCAAGGAAGCTAGTCTTTTTTTTTTTTTTTTTTTTTTTTTTTTTTCTAGGAACAACCTCATCGTATAACATTAAAAAACTGAGTTCACATCACAATTTAAAATACTAAAAGAAATGGAAGAAACAGAAACAAAACCAGAAATAGAACAACGAGCCGCCCATTGCGCCAAGAGATGAGCCTGTTGATTGAGTCTTCTAGGCACCCAGTGTAAGGACCAGGCGGATTGAGCTTTGAAAAGCTGACGTAGAGATAAAACCATGTCTTCAACTTTCCAACAGGGAGGGAGATGGGGATTGCCTAAATCCATTTCAAGAATCTTGGAATCAGTTTCGAAAATAACCCAAGACCAATTCTTCAGCAAGACCACTTCAACTGCACGAACACATGCCAATGTTTCACCAACAATAGGGTCCATAGCACGAATTCGCTCCGTATACACAGTAAAGAGGGAGCTAGAGGAGTCTCGACAAGAGACGGCTATGTACGATCCTGAACGACGTATAGCCACGTCGAAATTGATCTTCATATAACCTGGATTCGGGGGAACCCAAGTTGCAGCAAATGCCGGATGAACAGAGAACCAAGCTGAGAAATGTTCATGATACCGATGAGATAAAGAGAGCTTAAGATCATTGATGTTGGTATTTCTGCCTTCATGTAGAGCTTTGTTACGATTTTCCCACAACACATCCATAACCAAAGCTGCATTGAGCATAAAGGCAGCAAAGGAACAAGGACGAATACCCAAAGACGCCTCAGCATTAAGCAAAAAATGCATCCAAGAGGCAGGGGAATCACCAGGAGTAAGAGAAATATCTAAGGGCCAAACAGATAAAGCCCACAGCAGACGCGCAATAGAACAGTCTCGAAACACATGAAGAATAGATTCCAGTTGATTCGGACAATGGATACAGCTCATATGAGGGCTCCGCTCAAAATTTTGCACACGAAAGGGAGGGGCTCGAACTGGAAAAGCCTCCCCGGCCACTTTCCAAAGGACAAGTTTAAGGCGTGCTTGCAGATTTAATTTCCATAACTTCGACTAGTCTTGCTCTTCCAACTGGAGCCTGGAAGGGCGGCGAACAGCTAGCATAGAGTGGACAACACCTTGAACTGAGAAAAGGCCCCTGGGGTCCAGCGTCCAAAGAAAAGTATCTTGATGCTCAGCTGAAGGAGTTGGAAGAGCCAAAATATGGTGCACTGTATCCGGAGTAAAGAGGGAATGCAGGAGAGGCACATTCCATTGTCCACTGGTTCCTTCTAAAAGATCAGCCACCCAACGGACAGGACAATGAGGTTCGGCCTTAGGCTGCCAGATAGGTGAGAACCCGGGTAAAAGAGGAAGCCAAGGGTCCTCCTTTATATTAACAGAAGAGCCATTACAAGGCAAAACGCAAAAACTTGCTTTGATAATATCTCGGATCTTGGAAAGACCCTGCCAAGTCAGAGAGGCTCCGGGTTTAAGGCCAGAGGAAAGAAACGAGCTATTAGGAAAATATTTGGATTTGAGGATCGAGACCCATAAAGAATCCTGCCTGGTCAGAATGGTCCAGCCTAACTTAATAATGAATGCTCGATTGATCTCTGACATCTTTCTTAAACCGAGTCCACCATATTGCTTAGGAAGACATATAGTACTCCAAGCCTTGGGAGTATAATTCCGTGTCTTATTCGTGGGGAAGCCCCACCAGAAGTCCTTCATCAACTTATCCACCTTATCATACCTGCCAGAAGGCAACATATAGGACTGCATGTAGTATTGGGGCAGAGAAATGGCTACAGACTTCAGTAAAGTAGTTCTTCCTGCCTGGGAAAGAGTTTTGCTTTTCCAACCAGCCAACTTAGAAACAACTCGATCCTTGAGGAGAGAGAAATGATGAGATTTTGCCCGGCCGAGGAAAATAGGTAGCCCCAAGTATTTGCTGTCCTTTCTCATTTCTTTAAGACCAAAGAAGTGCAAAATACCCTGCTTCACATCAGAGTTGGTGTTAGGACTAAAATAGACAGAATATTTAAGCTTATTAAGGCACTGTCCAGACCAGGAACAATAAGCATGCAAAGAGTCCTCAATACAACGTGCTTCACGTAAGTTGGCTCTCCCAAACACAAATAAATCATCTGCAAAAAGCAGATGGGTGACAGAGGGTGCTCGACGAGAAGCCCGAATCCCATGAAAGAGCCCCATGCTCTCCTGTCTTTGGAAAAGTCTTGACAGAGCTTCAGATGCTAGGATGAAAAGAAAAGGAGAAATAGGGTCTCATTGTCGCACTCCTCTGCTTGGAAGAATCCTACCAAAAGGACTACCATTAAGGAGTAGAGAGAACGAAACAGTGGATAAGCACTGATGTATAAGCTGAATCCAACCAGAACAAAAGCCAAAGCAACGCATAGCCTGTAAAATGAAACTCCATTCTAAGCGATCATACGCTTGTGCCATATCCAGTTTTAAGGCCATCCAACCACTACGACCTGCTTTAGATTTCATAGAATGAATCAATTCGGATGCACAGATTGAATTTTCTTGAATAATACGTCCAGGAACGAAAACTGATTGGGTGGAAGAAATCAACTTTGGTAATATAGTCTTCAAGCGGTTGGCCAACAATTTGGAGATCAATTTATAGCACACATTGCAAAGTCCTATAGGACGAAACTGCTCCACTTTTCCAGGATTGTTGACTTTCGGCAACAAAGCAATGTAAGTATGGTTTAAACTCTTCAACAAATAACCAGATATGAAAAAGCTACGGATCATGGATGTAACCGAGGGACCAACAATATGTCAATATTTTTGATAAAAAGATGCAGTCATACCGTCGGGGCCCGGAGCCTTCGAAGGACCCATTTGTTAGAGAGTGCGTAAAATCTCGGAAGCCTCTGGAATACTACAAAGAAAAACATTATTAGATTCAGTAACCAAGGGAGGAAGCAGAGCTTGGAGGTGATCATCATGCACCGGGTTTGAAGTTTGATATAAGGCTGAGAAATGAGCCACCGACAGATTACCAATCGAGGCCCTGTTGGAAAACCATTGACCTGCACTATTTTGCAAAGATGAGATATCATTTCTCCGACGACGAATGATAGTAGAAACGTGAAAAAAATTTGTATTTAAATCCGTCGTAGTCAACCATTGAACTCTTGACTTAGAGCGCCAGAGATCTTCTTCTTGCTTCAAGGCCTTTTGGAGAAGACTACGGGTGCGAAGAGTTTCCATCTCGCTGTGCTCAGTAGAACTTTGTAATTCCAGGAAGGCAAGATGTCGAGAAAGAGACTTAATCGTAGTTGCAAGGCTACCAACTGTATGTTTGTTCCAAAGTTGCAGAGCTTTTTAGTATATAAAAGCTGAGCTGCAAGACGAAAAGCAGGGGAACCCGGTAGAGAACATTTCCAGGCATCTTTAATAACACAGGAACAAGAACTTTCCTTTAACCAAAATTGCTCAAACCGAAAAGGCTTGGGACCCGAAAGAGTCGAGCCAACAGTTTGCAATAAAAGAGGACAATGGTCTGAGGATGTACGGGGTAGGTGAGATATCGTCGCCTTCGGAAATAGAGAAGACCAAGCTATGTTGGCGTACCCCTTGTCTAGTCGCTCACGTATCCTCCTAGAACCTTTTCTATCATTGCACCAAGTATAAGGGCTTCTAATAAAGCCCAGGTCAACCAGCCCATGGTGCAATAGAAAGTGATAAAGATCCCCCGAATGAGACGTAGAAGCAACTGCACGTCCACCATATTTCTCCCATTGTTCCAGTACCTCATTGTAATCCCCGAATACAAGCCAAGGTCCCTCAAACCGATCATTCAAGTAAGATAAAGTGGACCAAAAGTCATCTTTAAGACCATTGTCAACAAGGCAATAAATGAAAGAAAGCGCCCAAGGTTGACGACTTGGGTCAGCATAAATAATAATACTAATGATATTCCGATGCAATAAAACAAGATCAAACTCAACGCCAAGGCGCCAAGCAAAAACCATACCACCACTCAAGCTGACTGAAGGAGACGAAAGCGAGAGAGGAAAGCCTACCTACGAAAGCAGTAACTGAGAATCACCCACCTTAGTTTCCACTAGACACACACAATCCGTATTGTGTTGTCTAATGAGAGCCCGTAAGGAACGAGTTGCCCCGGGGCGGGCTAACCCCCGGCAGTTCCAGAAAATGGCTCTCATTGTAGAGGAGGGGGCATGGCAAGGCCCGCCTCCTCAGCCGTAACAGATACGCCATTCATGTCAACATCTTCAAGAGACCTCAGAGATTCAACCTGCTGTTGGAGTCGAATCCGGCGACTCCGAGGATTGCCTTTACGCTGGGGATGAGCCTTCCTCCAGGATGCTAAAGGTAACTCCTGCGATGCAGGGGACTGTAAATGAGCAACAGCCAGCCTAGGCTTCTTTGGATCCAGTAAAGGCCAAGGCAGCAGTCTTTTGGAGCTTGTCGGTAAAGTGGGAGTGACTGCAGCAGTGGGCCCAAGTGTAATCAGTGTCGGGGCTGCAGAGGATAATTGTGCAGGTGCGGCTAATTCCACCAGGCGGATGGACTGGGTTACTGAGAGGGGTGGGGGAGGGGCTTCAATCACCAAGCCCTCTCTTTGTACCTGACCTCTTACCACCAAGCCAACTCCTTCAGTAGTGCACAAGTGATTTTCATTGTTAGAACTTATATCTTTGAATTAAGAGTTTTATTGAATTTGCTTCTTTGCCAACAGCCAGACTCGAAAGACTCGTAGTTATATGTATATTAACAAATGGCTGGGTCCCAAAATTCTTAAAAGTTGCGAGATAGAAACTAAAATCAGGAATGATCCCCTTACTTCTAGATTTATTGCTCAGTGCAAACTTTTGGTTTTCGTTGTACTCTTGTTCATTATTTGGTTATTAATCAGTGTATGAATTTCATCTTTTCTTCTACTTGATGAAATCGATGTTCTTAAATTTTGAACAGGGGATTATCTATGGGGTGTAGAAGAGCAGTTTGGTGCTAGTTGAATTTGAAGATGATTTTCATTCGCAGCACCATTGGACACGCAAATGTGACATCAGCTTCACATTCAACAGAGTTTGCTTAAAGAGAGCTCATCAAGCAGTTGAAGCTGCATCTGATCCTTTCTTCCAAAACTTCCTCTTCCCTAAACAAGTCTTTCGAAAGAACATCCTTGACCCACCATCTCTGCTACCCAGATATGATAATCATAATCTAGAACAAGCCTCTGCCATCCGTCAAATCTTAAGCCTTAAGGGCTCCCCACCTTATCTTGTAGCAGGTCCACCTTGTGTATCTTCCTTCAAAAGAGATCCACCCCGTGAAAGTTATGAACTGTCAAAAACAGGAAACTTTGTTCAAGAAGCAGTACGCCAGATTTACCAAACCTCTCCAGCATCTCGGATTCTTGTTTGTGCGCCTACAAATTTCACTTCTGATGGGTTGATGAGAAGTTTGATGGGATCAATTCCAAAATTGGAAATGTTTCGAGCCAATGCGGCATTTCGGCATGTGGATAAGGTAGATGAAAAGATCCTTCGTTTGTGTCCTTATAATGAAGAATGTTTTACTTGTCCTTCACACCGGGAACTTCGGAAATTTAGGGTGATTTTCTCCACTTATATGAGTAGCTTTCGGCTACATAATGAAGGCATAACTGCCAAACATTTTAGTCATATATTTCTTGTAGATGTGTCATCAGTGATCAAGCCAGAGGCAATAGTGCCTCTGGCTCATTTGGCCAATGAGAATATGACTGTAGTAGTTACTGGTGACCCGAGAAATCATCCAGGATTTGTCCGCTCTGCCATTGCTCGACAATATGGGTTGAAGATTTCATATTTGGAAAGACTTCAACAAAGCAGGCCCTATTGGAGCCATGATCCAATGTTTATCACACATCTTTGAGGGTTTGAGTTAGAGTGAAGTGGCCAAAACCGGCACCTACACCAGGGTTGTGCAGCCCTACCCAAGGTTCATGAACGGGTTTCAAATCCGAAGGCGCACTAGATAGGATTATTCGACGATGTTCTTCATGCCGGAGCTCGGTTCCCCTTGTCTCGGGGATTTGGAACTACTAAACCTTTTTTCTTTGTGCCCTAGACAGTTGGCTCTGAATGTGTGGCGACTAGCTTTGAGCTTCTTTACATTGTGGAAGAAGCTTTTCGCTGGAGAAGAAGCTTCTCCTTGGAGGGAATTCACTTATTGTTACAAGATAGTAAATCATGAGGATGGGATGTTCTTTTTCCTGGCCAAGGACAAACAACAACTTTTCAGCGGCCTTCCTTCTAACAAGGGCTGACACGAGAGATTCTTTTTGTGTCGGGGGAAGGTTGGGAGTACCCTCCTGGAAAAGAAGATCCATTTCAGGTTATTCGATCCTAGGGAGTACCATTTTCTCGAGGTAATGTTTCAACTTTTCGGTTTAGGTATCTTTCGATTTGAGTAGCTCAATGCATGGTCGGTGTTTTCTAACAGCTCGGGAAGAACCGTAGTTAGATGTTGTTGAAAAAGTGCGCGACTATCGAGCATCCGAAGGCAAACCCTGGAATATTGCTACTCTACTTCTGCCTCTTCGGGGCACAGTTGCTTCGGGTGCCAAGTACGAAACATCGACAGGTATTTATTTATCTTTTCTTTGGTCGAGTCAAGTTCGAAATGTTTCGACTTTAGTAATTTGGAACGTTACTAAGGATCAAATTTAGACGAAGATTAATCCCTCTAAAGGGGGTAAGTTGGCTAAAGTCGTCCCAGTGATCCGATCAAAGCTTATAGTGGCCCAGGTGGGGCCTCGTCGGGAAGTAATTCAGCTAAAATCCGGTGATAGCATTTCAGCTGTCAACAACGTTGGTGGTATCTCTATTCGGGAGCTAAGGTTGAGAACCGAGCATAAGGGGGAAAGCTCTTCTGACTCGTCAAGAGCGATGATGTAATTGTCGTTAGGGAGATCAGGGTTCCTATTCACCAATCTCTGGCAATTTTCTTAGTACAATATCGCTGCCAAGTAAAAAGCCAAGGTTGGTCGACGAGGAAGAGGAGGAAGAGGATTTTCCAGTCTTGTCGAGGAAAAGGGGCCGTCTTCTTGATGCTCAGTCTTTGAAAGGCTTACTTCTCCTCCTTTAACGGAAGAACAATTGGTGGGTCCAGAATTGCTGGAGTCCCTTCTTCCCGAATCTGAGGGCCCATCAAATGTCGTGGTTAGCCTTGAAGGTGGCTGTCGGGACCAGGAGAATGCAGAGTCTTCCTCGTCGTCTGCGCTGAATTCTGTTGAGCGGCTGCACAAATTGGTACCTGATATCTCTGGGACAGTGGAGGAGTTGGTAGAATATTTCCGTAAGGCTGCTACAGCATAGCAAAGAGAGCAATCTCGCCGCATAGTTCAAGATAGTGTGTTGAACCAACTTCAGAGAGAATTGACTGAATTAAAAAAAAAAAAAAAACACGCGGACGCGGAGAGCGGTGTGGAGATTGTTAATGTGGCCCAAACAGAGATCAGGGATTTGAGGATTGAGATTGGTGATCTGAAGCTTGCCAGTTCGGAAGATCATATGAAGTTAGGTGCATCCCGTTAGGAAAGTTTGCATTCGAAGGTTGAACATCAGTGGAGTTCATACCCGGTTCTTAAAGTGCTCGTTCGGGACTTAGAGAAGAAGAGAACCGAGGTGGGGAAGCTGCAGGAGGAAGCTCGTTGTAAGGATACTCGGTCGTCCGAGCTGGAGGATATGGTCGCAGTCGAGAAAGTTATGAGTGAAGAGGCGAGACGACATAAAATCTATATGCTCTCGATAGGGAAGCAACATTGCAAGTGTAAGTGGAATCTGCCCAGAGCAAACTGGAAGAGCTGATGACCGACGCCGGTCAGGTGGAATTAGAGAAGCGAGATGTGGAGCATATCCTTCAAGTGGTGCAGGGTTCTTTGATATTGTAATGGTCTGCAGGATTTCACGAAGGTTTCGAAGCTTTAGCCAAGGCAATACGAGAGAAGCATCCTCTAGTGGATTTTTTCTGGTTTTCGTCCAGAGAATTACTATTCGATTTCGGGGGGCAAGCCAGAGGGGAGTGAAAGTACCTTTTGATGGGGAGGTTCATGTGAGCCCACCCGCTGCCACTGACGAGGAGGGCTTATCACTTCTCCACCAGTCTATCTATTGCTATGCAAGAAAGTGCGGTACCAATTCTTCTACTGGATCAACATGTTCGGAACAGTATCTTATGTTTAAGGAGATGTTTACCAATAGACAGTTCTGTTTATCGATGAGCAACCATCCGCTGCTGAAAAGTGATGTTTATTCACGGTCGTTTTGCTTTATATAGGTTTGTGCTGTCGACTTGGGCTTGGACTGAGCTCGTAGATGGGCTTTAATAAATCGGCCCATATTTTGCCACTTGAGCTATTTGAGTCCATTAAGCTTTTAGGCCTTTTCGAGCCCGTTAAGTTCTCTAACCTTTCACCTCCTACGTAGTTCACGGTGTTTCATCTTCCAATCACAATGTAACTAATTTTGTTCCAGCACTGTTCGACTTTATGTCATATGAAGAGGGGGTTCAGAAAAATCAACTGTCGCTTCTGCTACTATAAAAAATTGTGACACCCTCACTTCTGAACCTCTTTTAAGATCCTAATGAAAGTATTTTCTTTTAATATTTTTGGTAGTTCATTTTGATCTTTCCTTTCAATAATTTTCCTTGAACTAAATTCATGCTTTTAGTGCGTTTGTATGTATTTACAAGTTTAATTATTTTGCTTGTTATTTAAGAGTGTGATTATTCTCTTTAATTTTGATCCTTGATTTAATAATAGAACTTCCTAAAATATTTTGACTAATTACTTTTGACTTGATTAATTTCTCCTAGCCCTTTGAATTTGACTTGATTAATTTCTTGCTTGTATTCGAAATTCACCATGCAAATTTCCTTGTGATAAATGTATGATTTTTCATCCTCTATGCTTTAATAATTTTCTTCCATTTATTATTGTGATACTTGTCCTAGATTATTTTTAATTATTCCATTTACTTGACTAAATATGTTTAATTGTTAAAATCTTTAATTTTATTTGACTATTTAATAGCATTGGTTGGACTTGGGCCTAGGAAGCTTGATGGGCCGAACCCTACAAGGCCTTGGAGGCCCACTTGGCAACCCAACCCAACTCCCAACCACCCATGGCCGGCTATATCTAATAATGTCTCTTGGGAGACAAAATCTTCCTATTTTGCGACTTGTCACTAACACTCTTCCCATGCACTTACTAACCAATCAAGCAATTTCTTTAACTTGTTAACTTGTGTTAATGATTACAAGTCTTACAAAAATAGGTCGCCCCAAGGGAATCAGGCAATGATGGCATGGGAATAAGACAAAAATATGGAGGCCGTATTCAAGGGGAGGCTCACGGCAAGGGCTTATTGTCGTGAGACTTAGAAAGAGAAAGTGAAAAGCCCTTGCCGTGAGACTTAGAAAGAGAAAGAGAAAGAGAAAGAGAAAGAGAAGAGAAGGACAAGGAGAAGAGAAGAGAGAATTCGGCAAGGAGAAGGAGAGGAAAGAAGAAAAAAAAAAGAGGAGAAAAATGAAAGAAGGAAAAACAAGTTGAGGTAAGGGGTAGTTGGCTTTATATGAGTTGGGTAAACATGTTATTTGTGCATTTTTAGTAGCTGCCATGCAAGATCATAGGTTAAAAAATACGTTGGATGCAAGGAAAAACTTGTTAGATCTAGCTTCTAACATGAGTTCATATGCTCTTGTTGATTTCATGTTGAATAACTAGCAATTCCATTGATATTTGTAAGGATATGTTGTTAATGGATGTAGTTCATGCTTAGATGAATTTTTTTGTGATTATAAGCCACATCAGTGGCCATATATTGTGTTTGGAGGAATGGAAGGCTACGGGTTGGCCATTGGTGTTGTTGGATAAAGTTGCATGTATGTTTTTGTAACTTGCGAAGCATATATTATGTGTTATGTTTAAATTTATGCAATGTGGAAAGTTTTGATGATGGCTGAATGGCAAGGATGGCTTTTGTGATTTAAAAAATGACATGGCAAGGCCTTGAAAGGGAGCATATGTGCTTAAAGTTAAGATTTGATGTTTACAAGGTTCAAAAGTGACATGCAAAGGGTACTCATGTGTTGATTGATTAAGCTGTACATTTTGCTTTCATTTCTTCATTGATATCATATATTCTTTGCTATGTGATTTCACAAATATGTGTAAGAATGGTAGATCATTGATATAGGGTGTTTAGAAGCAAGATCTATAACATATAACAAAACTGGTTAGGTTTTACCAAGGAAAATGACCCTTGTCCAAAACGACCCCAAGAAATCCTTGGAATTTTTGTGCGAAACTTTCAAGATAGGTAGTGTAGGTACTCATGACACCACCATAAAATTTCAACAAAAAATGATGTAAGTAAAGGTCAAAAATACCCCTGAAGGTCACTAAGTTTCGACATTTCTAGGTAAATTGTCCTAATGTGAAATTTAAATACATGGTTGTGTAGAGAATGAGAAAATGATGGAATCAAAACTCAAAGCCCATTAAGAAGCCTAAATGGATTTTAGACCCAATACCCCTAAATAGACTTAGAATAATATTATAAATATTAGGAAAATTGACAATTTGGTCACTAGGTTTATAGCACGCTGACGATTTAGTCACTATGTTTTATTTTTTTTACGATACAGTCACTGAGAATATATTGTCATGACGATCTGGTCCTTCCATCAAACTGTCGTTGAATTTTTAACGGAATAAAATGCCACGTCATCTTCTTAACACGTCAGCAGCCATGTGGGAGCCAGAATAACACGTCAGGGGAAATTTAAACAAAACGTACTGTTTGTTTAAAAACCAACAATGCTAAACAACATACAGTTGAACTCAATGTTTTCGTTGCCACTGAACTCACCGTTTTGGAATTAAACCCATAGAACCGAAGCAAGCAATCAAATTTCGCTGAGTGTTTTCGCACCCCTCACACCCCCCACCCCTGCGAAGAAGAACACACTAAAATACTTGCCCAAGCCTTCAGATATGTTCATCGAAGTGTGGAAGAAGAAGCATTCAGTGATTGCAAAGTGTGATAAAAGAAAAGTATTCTTTAATTTCGAATTTCTACAAAAAGTAAATATCTTTGAAGCACACGTTGAATCTAGGTAACCCATTTCAACTTTTCCCTTTGTCGAAACCCATTCGCAACTTACCCATTTCTTTACGTTGGCTTTTTGTAGTTAAACTGTTAAGGTTCAAAGAAGTAGCTATTAAATTCGTAAATTCGTCAATGTTCATATACATGCTCTACTGAGTGGGATGGTGGCAAGTTGGTGGGCTTCTTGTTTTACAGCACTCCAGTCATTTGTGTTCCCAAATTGCATCTTTCCACTTTGTGATGTCTGCTAATGGATAAAGAGTACTTCAATATTTCATCACTATAGGTCCTGTCTTTGTTTCTTAAGTTTGCCAATTCAGAAAATCAGAGGAATTAATTGTCTCATCTTCCTCAATGCTTTTACTAGCTACAGTTCTCCTCAATACGTTTTTTTTTCTTTTCATGCTTTAGCATTTTTTTGGTTCTCCCTTTTGCAAGATATGGAACTCACAGTGAGAACAAAACATCATAGAGTTGAGATGCGGGCATTATTTTTTTTCCTCTTTGTGGTGGCTCACGGTTCTCCTCTTCCATTTTTTTGGTTCTTTCTTGTGCTTTTTTTTTCTCAAGGCTTATCTGTGGCCATTGCTTTGGGGTGCCCATCTCCACTTCTTTACTTTGCTGCTGATTTCAAATGGAGAATAGCTCATTTGTGTTCAGGGTCACTAGATGAGATGTAATCCTTTGACCCTGAGAAGTTAGTAGACGGGGGTACGTTGTGAGATGTGGAAATTTCTTCACTGAAGGTCATAATCTTCGTTACTGCCCTCAGCCTGAAAATCCTAACAAAAAAACGTGACCTAAGAAAACAAGGAAGAGCACACCGAGTGCGGATGCAGGAGCTGAAGGATCAAATGTGTCTATGGTGAGATTTTAGATGTACTTGTCAATTATTATGATTTGACTTCACCATCTCTATGTGTAGACCCGTGACAAACCTAGAGTAAGAGGAAGGAGGAGATGAGCTGGGAGAGGACGAGATAGAGGAATGCCTCCTACCGATGCTACTGGAGAGGATGCCACTGACAATGAAGGGGCAGATGCATCTATGGATGGAGGGGAAGTTGAAGCAATTGATGGAGGACTAATTTAGTTGGTTGTGATTTTAGCTTAGAGACTGAGTAGGAGGCTGATATTTTGTTTGCACTCATGTAATGGTTAGAGTAGATGTTTGTATTTTGTGGACAAGTTGAATTTGATTTGTAATTAAACTTGTGTTAGAATCTGATTTGAGTGTTTATTTTGTTATATCACTGATGTAATTATAGAATAGATGAAACCTTTTGTGGAAAAGTTCACTGCAGACCATTGTTGTCTAGGTGTTTATTTTGGTATTAGAATTGGTACTTGGTATTGGTTTTGGTTTTAAAAATGGTTTTTTTTTATTGAAAGTTGGTATTAGATTTGGAATTGGTTCGTGGGTATTGGATATGGTTTTGGAATTATGCATTGTGGTTATGGTATTGGAATTCATATTTTGGATGGGTATATGAGTGCTTAAGTTGTTGTCCAGGTGTTTGGAATTCTGCATTTTACAGGGCATATGAAGTTGTTATCCAGGTGTTTGGGATTCTACATTTTACAGGGCATATAAAGTTTGGTTGAATAATGGATTTCATCAATTGCAGATAGGGCATATAAACTCACAAATTTGCTTTGTTTCGAACCCATGGTGTTGTCCTAGTTTGGTTGTTGTTTACTTGAGGGCATATAAACTTGTTGTTTTTGTGAGACCCCGATTTTAAGTCTGTCAATTTATTGCTTATGACCTCTTAAGTATGTATTATTGAGAAATGTATGTATGATTAAATTAACTCAAGTGGTTTTTGACTAAGTGTGGGAAGTGTCGACACATTGTAGCATAGTGTCGACACGTTAAACTAATACCCGAAAGTTTACATTTTTCTGGAACTCAAGTGATTTTGGCTAAGTGTTGGAAGTGTCGACACCTTGAGTGATGGTGTCGACACATCTAACTAAAACCCGAAAGTTTACATTTTTCCGGAACTCAAGTGATTTTTGACTAAGTGTTGGAAGTGTCGACACCTTGAGTGATGGTGTCGACACATCTAACTAAAACCCGAAAGTTTACATTTTTCAGGAACTCAAGTGATTTTGGCTAAATGTTGGAAGTGTCGACACCTTGAGTGATGGTGTCGACACATCTAACTACATTCCGAAATTTTATCGGATTGAGAATATGTGAGGTGGAATTCATGAGAAGGGGGAAAGTAAGGGAGGGCAGCCCTGTCTTTTCCCCAAGCCATTTTCACGTTAAACACCACAGCCGAGGCTCTCTTTCACGCATTTCACATTTTCCTTTACCCAAACCATACCTCCCTTGCCCTAAGTCACCCAACCGAAGAAGAAGAAGGAAGAAGGAAGAAGGAAGAAGAAGAAGAAGAAAAAGAAGAAGAAGGAAGGAAGGAGAAGGAGAAAGAAGAAGAAAAGAAGGAGGAAGAGGAGAAGCAAGGTAAAAATCCAGCCCTCTTAGGAAAAACCTTGCTGGCCGGAAATCATGCTACCCACTCTCTCTCTATTTTCTTCTTGTTTTCTCTTGTTGGTTGGTTGTGGTTTGATGGTGGGTTGTCTAAGTAGTTTTTCTCCTTGTGTTCATGGATGTTTAGTGTAGATCTATGCATGCTAGATGTGGATCTATGCATGTTTAGGGTAGATCTTGCAAGTGCTTAAGTGTAGCATAGATTGTTACATGAGAACATGGAAAAAATGGCTGAATCCGAAATTAGGGTTCTTGAGAAATTGGTTTGGTGCTCTAGGTGTTTGATAAAAGGCCTAAGAGAGGATTGAAACCTAAATTGAGCAAGTATGGCCGAATTTAGGGGTTGGTGCATTAGGTTGTATGTATGCTAGTCATATTGAGAACCACTAAGCCCTAAGTGTTAGAGATAGGTTCAGATCTGGAAAAATAGGCAAGAGGACCAATAATGCACACTAGGTGTTTGGTAAAAAGCCCAAGAGAAATGAGTAAACGCAATGGTGTTAACTTGATGAATATGGAACCATGGTTTGGTTATAAACTTCGAGTTGAAGTTGTAAAAGTGGGAGGAAGTTGAGAGGATGGTTGCTGCTAGGAAATGTTAAGTTAGCCTTGGATGTTGGTTGTGACCGAGATTCGGATTTTGGTTGTTGGAAATTTGGAGGGCTAGAAAGATTATTGTGATTGCTGGAATTTACATATGCAGATTTCAAGGCTGGAATAGAGAGTGTGTTTTGATGAATTTGTGGTTATCTCTTGATATTAAGTGGATCCTAGATTGTAGGCCTAGGAAATGGGGAGATTTTAAGTCATACCTTGGATGATTCTGATAACTATCGAATGAGATATGCGTTGTTCGAGGCCCGGACGTCAAGCTGCCAGCAGCCTTGCACGTCCGGAATGTCAGCTCATTTCGAGCACCCTTTTGAGGGATCATTTTAAGTCCAAATTTTACGAGGTTGGTCTTGAATTTTAAGTTTAAGAAAGATAAACGTTTTAAGGAAAATTTCATGTGATTTAGAGGTATGACGAATAAGTTGTGATATTTTGAAAATGGAGGGCCGAGCTGGAAACGGCAATAGTGTGGTTGTAGGATTTTTGCTTAATATGAAATGTTTTTGAAAATGTATAACAAAATCTGCTGTTGTGAAATTTACTCCCTATATTGACCTATGAAAGCTGAATATTTCAAAGTAAATTTTGTGTAATTTGGAGCCATGGTCTGGAAGTTATGGATTTTTAAGTTGGAGACGCTAGGGCTGCCCGCTTAGAAATTTTCAGCAGCTTCTATTTTCGGGTAAAGGTTTTGGGTGGCTAATGAGCTTCAAATTACTTAGAACTTTGATATGTTATGAAAATTAGTGTAAGGATCAGTGTAGAATCTGATTCTTATGGCTTCGGCATCCTTAGAATAATGTTTGCATTATAGGATCATCATTGGTAAGTCAAACAACATGAGTGATGATTTTGTATGATGAGTTGCGTGTAATTGAATGAATATTCCTCCTTACACAAGCGAGCCTTTGGATAACGTTAGTATGATCCAATTGTAGGTAAGATGACGTTCAACACTCAAGCAAACGAAGGTAAGTGAAAATTGTAAGTAGAAACTTACGCCTTTCAAAACTGGAATGATACACAGCATGAAAGTATTTATGAATAAGCACATCAAGCATGACATTATCAAGCACGACATGAATACATCATGATCATTTGCATTCATTTTTCTCGTGAGAAAGGAGAAATTTTATGCAAATGAAAGTACCATTTTTATGCTACTTTATGACAAGTAAGTTAATGAACCCAAGTCGGTCGGTACCGTACCAAGTCAAGAAGGTGCATCCATACTGAAGGACGTTTACGTGAAGGGTGGATGTCACCTAGGACACCCATACCGAAGGATGCTTGCAAGAAGGATGGGTAGTCCAGGAGGTATGTGCAATCACACTGAAGGATGCTTGCAAGAAGGTGTGAACCTCCAAGGGTTGTGTCTAGCCACTGAAGGACGAATGCGAGAAGGTGTGCTAGCTCAACCATATGTAAGCTCCCCAAGGGAAATAGGGGACAGTTCCAATGGGAACGCACAACCCTGATGCCAGGGGTAAGTGGAGCTCAAGTAACCCATAAGATAAGGATTGGAAAGATTTTCCAAAAGTAAGAGATTTATAAGTATAAGTGATGTTTTCAAGAGCAAATGCATGTGCATATGCAATCATGAGGCATACACGTGCATCGCAATTCATGATCATGCATGAATTACATAAGTTTACATGATATTTCAAGTTCAAGTTCATTATGATTTCAAGTTTAAGTGCATGCTTATGATTTCAAGTACAAGTGCATGCTTATGATTTTAAGTTCATTATGATATCGAGTTCATTATGATTTCAAGTTTAAGTGCATGCTTATGATTTCAAGTACAAGTGCATGCTTATGATTTTAAGTTCATTATGATATCGAGTTCATGATGATTTCAAGTTTAAGTGCATGCTTATGATTTCAAGTTCAAGATTATGAGTTCAAGAACAAGTTCATGGTTTCAAACTCACGATTTCAAGTTCATATTTCCAAACTACGATTTCAAGTCCATGTTTTAATTATAATTCCTTACTGAGTCTTTCGACTCACAGTTTTAAATTGTATCATTCCAGATAACAATTCAGGTGGGGAAATCTAGAAGAGGAATCGATGGGAACGTCCTCATCTCTCTTTGTTGTTTCATTAAAGGTTAGATGTAAATTTTTGAAGAGCCGGCATATACCTCCGTTGTGTGGTGGTCATGGGTTATTCGCAGTCATGCGATGTCACTAAGACGCTTACCCTATTTCGAGGAAGTCGTTTTGTGTAAGTTGAAGTTTATAGTAAATCTCTTTGGTCGTCTCTCTCAGTTATGTGTGTAAAAAAAAAATTCCGCTGCAAGAATAAGAGAAGACACTGGAAGATTCTTTGAGTGAATGTTCGCGGCTGTCATTAACCCCCTTCGGGCTAGCGTTCGGGGCGTGACATTTTTGCTGTGTTTCGAACCCTGCAGGGTGTTGTCAAGTTTGGTTGTAGACAAGGCATATAAACTTGTTGTTTTGCTTTGTTTCGAAACCCATGGTGCAGACAAGGCATATAAATTTGGCATAGTTTGGTTGAACTTGACATGGTTTTGTGCCTGATGATCCATTTGTTATGTGACTGTTTAAAATTAGTTCTGCCATTTTGACTAGATTGCAATTTGCTATATAAGATTGGAAACCAAAATCAAAGCTTGTATTACCCAACACAAAACAAGCTTAAAACTCTTTATAAGAGTTCATACCAACTAAACTGTCAGAAATTAACCATTACAAACTAACGAAGCTCCAACAATACACTTCAGTCTTCTCACAGTTAGCTTCAATACATCATTCTTCTTTTCCAGCTCTTTATTTCTCTTCGTCAAATACGATATCACCTCAATCCACACCTGCAAAACTTTGTGTCATATGGTTGTTGCTGAATTATAAGTGACGATGGTGATCCAGATGAAACATGACTGAATATAATACAAAACACAGTTAGATGTGCAAATTGAACTGTTAAACACCTAAATTAGTACATATTCCTCATTTGGTTTTCTTAACTGAATGGCCATTTCTTTTTGCAGCATTTTGATTTATCAAGAAAATATCAAGCATTCTACTATCCAAGAAAATATCAATCTAGACCTCCAATTCTAAGCCTTGCCCTCTTAGATGAACCCAAAACTGCGAAATTCAACAAGCACATGCCAAATGCAATCATATTCTAATAAGCAACACTTAAAGAAAAAAATCTATAACAGGATCATATCATAGGGGTAAAGAATATATAAAAGCTCTCAATATGGGTTAAAATCTACAAATTCTACAACACTGGACTTCAATATATGTAAATAGAAATGACAGATAATGTAGGACATTTAAGCAAGCAAAAATAAGAACCTCAAAAAATTGAGTGATTGGCACAATTTTATTTGGTCTAAACTCACTGACTTGTACTTTTAAGTGAAGGTGATGTGGAAACATCTTATATTGATCCCTCACAAATAGAGTGCTCGATACATAAGTAACTCCTAACAAGTGGGTCAAAGTTAATAGAGCAAGTGGTTGTTGTGACTATGCACATTGACACTTGCTCTGACAGCAGAGTTATGGTAGTTCTGACAGCAACATGACTGATTTGCTAGATTAAGCTCTCTTGAATCATCTATTCACCTTCTGATCCCTTTGGATCTTTCGAGTTATATGCCTTCAAGTTAAATTGGATAACTCCTGCGTCACTTCCATTTACATTGGATAACTCCAGGAAAAATGAAAGAACATGTAGAATCTCAGCTGTTTACTTTTATTTTTTCCAATTACGGTCCCTATCATGTTGTAGGATCTCAAGAAATCCATCTACATGAATTTTAAACGAAGAACGTCCTTATCATGTTGCAGGATCTCAAGAAATCCATCTACATGAATTTGAAATGAAGAACATTATTTCATACAAGAAGTATACAATCGTTTTAAATTGGCATGTTCTACCCTTTTTGTTTTTCCTTTCCTGCTTCTCTCTTTGAACAAAAACTTCACATTTCAGAAAGCTACTTGTTGAACTGGACAATCACAACCTCCAAACCAAAATACAATACGTATGTGTTGCAATTCACTAGGTTCGAATAGCAACGAAGAAAGTAAGGAGATATGTTGTCAATCCACTATTCAATCAAGAGTACTCAATTGTACTTAAATTTATCGTTAATTATTTATGCCTTATATTTGATTTAAATATCATGGTTTGTATCTAAACTATGATATTTTTCATTGTAGGAGTTTTCGTGTTGAAATGAAAAAAAGTTTGGATATTAAAAGCACTAAAAAACTCCATATGCCAAGACGGTGTCGACACATAGTTGACATGGTGTCGATAAAAAGCACAGAAGTCAGACTACCATTTTGATGGTATCGACACATGGGAAGCACAGTGTCGACACAAGTAAAGATGGTGTCGATACATCATGAAGGGAGTGGCAACACATGCCACATGCACCTGCGATTCAGTTTCAGACTTGATAAACGTGTCGATACATAGGTATGTATGTGTTGACACATGTTGCGGGAACACTATTTTTAAAAAGATGACTCAGCATGCGAATCAAGATGTTATGGCACTTAGGGCACCTCTCCAACATTCCAGAAACGCCCTCAAGACCCCTCAAGACTGGAGACCTACAAAGGGAACTTTATGGAGTGAGAAAATAAGACTTTTGCACAGCATTTGCCTCTCTACATCATCATTGATGCCCTAGCTTCCAAAAAGTGAGAGAAAAGAGCAAAAGACAAAGACTGCACATTTTCCAAGAGATCGGGTCCTTCATTGCTGTCATCATCATCTGATCTTGTCTTGTAGCCATTTATTGAGCTTTCTTTTGCTAATTTGGCTTTGAGAGTCATTGTTTATTCATTCCTATCATTAAACTTTGAAAACTCTTTGAGTGTGGAATACACTTGGGCCTACCAGTGAGGATAGAAGAAATGTCATAGGCTTTGAAATTTGTGACTAGTTGAAGAGTTGAATAGTGAGCTTGTAAAAAATCTTGTATCGATTACTTAGTACCCAGAAGCTAAATTGTAGACACTATTGGATTATAGTGGAGAAGCCCAAGGAAGGCAATAGCCTTGGGGGTGGACGTAGGTAAGTCTTGGCCGAACCACCTAAAAATCGCGGTGTTATCACTCTTCCATCCTCTCATACTTATTGCTTTCATTTATTGTTATTTGGTCATTATTGCTTTAAATATTCAAATCTGCGTTTTTATCAAAAATGGGCTATTTTTTTTTTTGATAAACTCAATTCACCCCCCCCTCTTGGGTTGATATTTAGACACATAATTTGTATCAGAGCTGAGGTTTAATATCTTTACTAATGACTACTCTTGTTAGCTCTTTGTTGTCTGAAGGTCAATCCACTAACCGTCCTCAAGATAAAAATCTATATTCAAGCCGTGGACTGTGATGTTTGGAAGATCATCATAAACGGCCCAAGACTGCCCGAGGACAAAGATAGCTTGCATAAAGAGGAAAAAAACTGTGATGAAGCTGATCATAAGCTTATGTCTTTAAATGTTAAAGCTATGAATGTTTTATATTGTGCTCATGATGCTAAAGAATTTAACTGTGTTTATGGTTGTGAATCTGCTAAAGAAATATGGAAAAAGTTGTTAGTTACTCATGAAGGTACTAATCAGGTTAAGGAAAACAGGATTAGTATACTTGTGCATAACTATGAGTTATTTAAGATGAAATCTGATGAATCTATTTCTACCATGTTTACTCGTTTTACTAATATTATAAATGAACTGAAATCTCTTGGTAAAACGTATTCTATTGTGGAAATGGTGAGAAAAATTCTCAGGTGTCTTCCTAAGGCTTGGGAACCTAAAGTTACAGTTATTCAGGAAGCCAAGGAATTAACGAAATTGTCTTTTGATGAGTTTATGGAATCCCTCATGATCCATGAGATGAATCAAGTGAAAGGAGATGAGATTGAAGGAAAAGGCAAAAGAGGAATTGCCTTGAAAGCTTCTTACTCTATTAGTGAAGAATCTTCTGATGACGATGAGATGACCTTGTTTACAAGGAAATTCAAGAAATTCTTTAGAAAAAAGCAAGGTGACAAGAAGTATTCGAGAAAGAACAACTTCAAGGGTGCTAGCAGTAAAAAGAATCGGACCATTTTTGTTGGTTGCAAATAAGCCCGGTCATATCATATATGAGTGCCCCAACGTTGAACCGCACAAGAAGTCAAAACACTACAAAGATAAGAAAAAAACATTCTTAGCTGCATGGGGAGAATCAGATGAGAGTGAAAGCGAAAGTGAAGAAGAGGAAGTAGGCAACCTTTGTTTGATGGCAAAGGACAGGGAGGATGAGGTAGTATCTTTAAATACTCAATATTTTTCTTTGGATGAATTACAAGATACATTTGATTATCAATACCTTGAACTGAAAATAATTGGTTCAAGATATAGTTCTCTTAAAAAGAGTTTTGAAAATAGTACAGAAGAGAACGATTCTTTGAAAAGTCAAGTGTTTACTCTTAGAGATGATCTTGCAAGGATCAAGGAAGAAAACGAAATGCCCTTGCAAAACCAATCAAGTATTTTGATTATTGAAAGTGAATCTTTAAAATCAAAAATTGAAACTCTTACAAATGATCTTGCAAGATTCACTTAGGGGAAGAAGAACCTTGATATTCTTCTTAGTTTTCAAAGGTTTTGCTTTAACAAAAGTGGCATAGGTTATGATTACTTCAATGATCAAAAATCATATTCTTATATGATCAATAAATCATCTACTTCTTACAAATTGTGCAACTTTTGTGGCAAATCTGGATATATCTCACATACTTGTCCAATTAGAAAGAAAGCTTCTAGTGGTATCAAATTTGTTTGGATTCCAAAGGACAAGGTGAAGGAAAAGCATTTCAAACATCAAAGGACCGAAAATGATTTGGGTACCAAAAATCAAAAAGTGATTATTTTTTCAAGGAGTGCTTGAAGTCTGCCGAAGTCAAGAAATATTTGGTTCTTGATAGTTGATGCTCCAAGCACATGATAAAGGATAAAAGTTAGTTCAAGTCTCTTAGTCCAAAAGAAAAAGGATCGGTTACTTTTGGTGATAACGGGAAAGGAAAGATTCTTGGTATTGGAAATCTTGGTATGACTCATAACCCTACTATTAAACATGTTCAATTTGTTGATGGGTTGAAACATAATTTCTTGAGCATCAATCAATTATGTGATAAGGGAAACCAAGTTATATTTGAATCATCAATATGCATTATTGAAAATATTGAAAATAAGAAAGTTTTGTTTGTCAGACATCGACAAGAAAATGTGTATGTTGTTCACTTAGAGAATATTTCTTCTGAAAATGTGTATGTGACAAGGATAGATGATTGTGGCATAGAAGACTTGTTCATGCATGCATGGACTTTATTTCAAAATTAGCCAAAAAAGACCTTGTTTCGGGTTTGTCTAACCTTGTTTATGAAAAGAATAAGATTTGTGTTGTTTGTCAAAAAGGCAAACAAACTAGAATATCTTTTAAACCCAAAAATATTGTGTCCACTTCTAGGCCACTTAAACTTCTACACATGCTTAGGTGCAAACGATATGACTTTGTTGTGGTTGATGATTACAGAAGCTATACATGGACTCTTTTCTTAGCTCGTAAGGATGATGTCTTTGATACCTTTGAAAAACTGATCAAGAAGATTCAAAATGAAAAAGGTTTTGTTATTTCTAGCATAAGGAGTGACCATGAAAAAGAATTTGAAAACTCCTCTTTTGCAAAATTTTGTGATGATTTTGGTATAAACCATAAGTTCTCGGCTCCTAGGACTCCTCAACAAAATGGAGTTGTTGAGAGGAAGAATAGGACTCTTGAAGAGATGGCGAGGATCATGCTTGGTGAAAACAACTTGTCAGACCATTTTTAGGCAGAAGCAATAAAGAAAAACAAAGACAACTTGGGTAAGTTTGATGATAAAGCTGTTGAAGGTATATTTCTTGGTTATTCTATTTCCACTAAGGCTTATCGTGTGTTTAAAAGAAAACTTTAGTTTTTAAAGAATCTATATGTGTGGTATTTGATGAATCTAACGTTTCTTTGAAAAGAGATGATGAGGATGTTGTAAATGTTGAAAAAGATGGTGAGAAACAAGTTTCTTAGCCACAAGACAAAGATGAACAAGATCATGAAGAAGAAACACCTCAAAGCAGCAAGAATCTACCAAAGGTTTGCAAGATTGTCAGAAATCATCATATGGATCAAGTCATTGATAATGTTGATAAAGGTGTAAGAACTTGCTCTCTTATAATCAAGCTAATAATTATGTTTTACTTTCTCAAATTGAGCCAAAGAATATTTCTGAGGCAAAAGATGATGAAAGTTGGATCCATGTCATGAAAGATGAATTAAAACAATTTAAGAAACATCAAGTATGATATATAGTTTCTAGACCCGAAGATTATCCAGTTATTGGTAATAAATGGGTTTTTCGAAAAAAAAAATGGATGAGTCTGGGTTTGTGGGAAGGAAAAAGGAAAAGTTAGTAGCCCAAGGTTATAATCAAGAAGAAGGAATCAATTTTGATGAGACCTTCGCACCTGTTGTTCGTTTAGAATCTATTCACCTGTTACTTGCATTTGCTTGTTTTAAAGATTTTTAGTTGTTTCAAATGAATGTAAAATGTGTTTTTCCTAACAGCTATCTTTCTGAGGAAGTGTATGTAGAACAATCTCTGTGGTTTGAAGACGAAAAGCAACCACATCATGTGTTCAAGCTCCCAAAAGCATTATATGGCTTGAAGCAAACACTTAGAGCATGGTTTGAATGATTGAGCTCTTTCATTATTAAAAACGGATTTTCACGACGTATTATCGATACCACTCTTTTTACTAAGAAAATAGATAATGATTTACTTATCGTTCAAATATATGTTGATGATATCATAGTTGGTTCTACTAATGAGTCTCTTTGTGAGGAATTTTTCAATGTAATGAAAGGTGAATTCGAGATGAGCCTTATGGGCTTCAGATTAAGAAAAATCATGATGACATCTTCATTAACCAAGCAAAGTACACAAGAGACCTACTCAAATCAGGTAGGATGGACAACTCAAAACCGATGAGTACACCAATGAGTCCATCAATGAGTCCATCAACTAAAATGGAGAAAGATGAAAAAAGTAAAGATGTTGACCAAACAAGGTATCGAGGAATGATTAGCTCTTAACTTTACCTTACTGCGAGTAAACATGATATCATGTTTAGTGTGTGCATATGTGCGAGATTTCAGTCTTGCCCTAAAGAGTCACACCTCATTGTGGTTAAGAGGATATTTCGTTACCTTGTTGGCACACAAGATCTTGGTTTGTTTTATATTAAACATATTGAGATCAAGCATCATTTTCTGCATGATCATGCTCAAAAAGGTGACATTATTCTTGAATTTGTAAGAACAAATCTTTAACTTGGTAATATATTCACAAAACCTCTCAATGAGGATCGTTTCTGCTTCATTCGTCAAGAGATCAAAATGTGTTTTCCTCCCAAATGATTGATTTTTTATATGAATTGCTTATTCTATCATTCATGTGTTGATTGGATGATTTTTGAAGTGATTATATATTTTCATGCTTAATTGAATTGTATCATCCATTTTCTGTTTGAAATTATATCATTTTACATATTTGCATGTCATGTGTCAGCACTTGAGTTCTCAAGTGTCGACACTTCTGGACTTTCTTGAATGTTTTCTCTGAAATATGTATGTGTCAACACTATTCAGCTATGTGTCGACACAATGGATGTTCCTACAGAAGATGGTTAAGTGCCAACACATGTTTTCATATGTGTCGACACATGCTTTCATATGCATTTACACATGTTTCGAATGACCACTTTTTAAAATGTCAATTTATTTGCTCTCATTAACTTCTCTTATGTTTAATGAGTCGACATCTTATATACTAAACCTTTAAAGCCCTAAAATTCATTTCTCTATCCTTCTCAAAACCTTCCGTGACCTAAACCTCTTAGATGCACCTCTCTCTCACAGCCAAACCTTCCCATCTTCATCTCTCGTGCCCTAATCTCCATCAAACCTTCATTCCTCCACCAGATATACATTTCCTCTTTCTCTCTCCTTCATATAATACTCTAACCGTGCATCCCAAGATGTCTAGTGGGCGAAGGAAAATAGTTTTTATCATGGGGAGTCTTCACGACCGCGACAGAGAATGAGTCGAGAAGGTGATTCTTCAGCTCAGATAGAGGACCTACCATTTCGATCAAGACTCCATCAGCACAGACTTCAAAATGATTTCAGGCATCGCAAGGTAATTTCTGGAAGATAGGTTCTATTGCCATGGTTTACCGAGAATGGATTTGATTTTTAAGAACTATTTGAGGCTCAGGGGTGGTCAAATTTCATGAGTTTGAAATGTGACTATTTTCCTTATTTAGTGAAGCAATCGTATGCTAATTTTCATTTCGATATGTCTGAGATTTCTTCAGGATTTGTTAAAGGAAAAGAATTGGACTTATCTGTTAATGGGCTTAATGTCGTGGCCCTTTCCCCCAATTCTGGGGTGAAATTCTTTGAGTCATACACATGGGCTGGGATGTCAGATATAGAGCCCATAGAGATTCTCAGAGCAGTTATGGATGACCCTGATTTGACTGAGGTTGAGAAGCTTATAGTCAGTGACCTGAATGTGCATAAGAGATTGTTACATTACATGGTTTGTAACATTATACTTCCCAAGATTTATTTGTGATGGTCTGCCTGATTACAAAGTGGCAAATGAATCTTGGCCACCTCCTATTGAACCATATGAAGGCAGCTTATGAGAAGAAGCGAAAGGGTTTGCCTTATGGGATGTTGTTCACTCAGTTGTTTGATTAGTCTGATGTGGACACCAATGGTGAAGAAAGGGAGAAGCCTAAATCTCCAGAGAGTACAATTAGAAGACTTTGCGACTGATGGGATTTGTACAGAATGAAGATGATGAATGGGTCTAGAAGGCAGAGGCAACACCTTCTCAAGAGATTTAAGAAGAAAAAGCAAATGAAGAAAAAGCTGAAGAAGAGGATCTAGAGGAAGTGGAAGTAGTGGCTGAGGACAAACCAGAGAGTGAGATTCCAGTAACAGCCTTTCCACGTACTCCAGCAGTTAGTCGATCAGTGTCTTCAGGATCTCATGCTACTAGACTTGCCCTCCTGGAAGCATCCTTCTCAGACCTTAGAGATAAGTTGTTCTCTATTCATGTTTATCCATGGATAGGTCTTGAGGAGATCAAATCTCTGTTGGTGTCTCATACTGAGGAGTTGGCTTTATCTATTCGTGAAGCTCATCTTACTCACAAAGTTTGCAATAGACATCTGGATACTAGTAGATCTATGATGTGGGATTGGTGGACGACATTCAGAGGACAGACAAATGATTTGAAAAAGTCTACATATATCATGATTACCTCCATCAACTGAAGAGTGTGTAGACGATGAGGAAACCTTCTCACCGGTAGTGAGGTATATGTACTGATTGCCGTACTCTTTTTACGTAGAGCATACATTCCATTCCATTGCATTGTCATATATCTTTGTAATTACTTGACACTGCTTGATATATGATTGCTTGTTATGGATAAGTTTTTGTTAATACTTTCTATCCTTACCTTACTCTAATTGATAATGGTATCTTATTTGACATTACATTCTCTCAAATTTACAAAGCTTCGTCATTGATTACGAGGTAGTATTCCTAGACTTTAAACTCCTTATATTTTCAAGAATATTGAAGTGTTTGTAATTTAAGATCATATTATGGAGTTTGAGAAATTTGGAGGATGATAAAGAAATGTTTCTTACATGTTTAAATTTTTTGGAAACCTCTAAATACAAAGGAGACTCCTGCAAAATTTTCTAAAAATCCAAAGAACTTTGCATTAATTTAATTTAAAAAAAACATTTGCTTGTTTTCAGGGGGAGCTTTTTGTTTTCATTGCAAAGATCTTTAAAAAGCAATTTATCACCATAAAAAACAGGGGAGATTGTTAGCCAAAGGTTGATCTTGAGCTATCTAACTCGATTTTGATGATAATAAATGATAAAATAACTTTGGAAGTATTTTCGAAAAAAATTTGGAAACCTCTAAATACAAAGGAGACTCCTGCAAAATTTTCTAAAAATCCAAAGAACTTTGCATTAATTTAATTTAAAAAAAACATTTGCTTGTTTTCAGGGGAGCTTTTTGTTTTCATTGCAAAGATCTTTAAAAAGTAATTTATCACCATCAAAAAGGGGGGAGATTGTTAGCCAAAGGTTGATCTTGAGCTATCTAACTCGATTTTGATGATAATAAATGATAAAATAACTTTGGAAGTATTTTCGAATATGTGATTGTCAATCCATTATTCAATCAATAGTACTCAGTCATATTTAAATTTATCGTTAATTCTTTATGCCCTATATTTTTAAAAAAAACACCATGGTCTGCATCTAAATTATGATATTTTTTATTGTATGAGTTTTCATGTTGAAATGAAAAAGATTGGATATTAAAAGCACTGAAAAACTTCATCTGCCAAGATGGTGTCAACAGATAGCACAGACGCCAGAATGCAATTTTGATGGTGTCGACACATGAGAAGCACAGTGTCGACACATGATGAAGGAAGTGTCGACATGTAATACCCCAAACCTTTTGAGCTACTTTTAAGACTGGCGTTAAGGTTGTTCTTTCAATATCCTCAGTACTGTGTTCTTAGTATTTGTTTTATTTTCTAAGTTTGTACCTTGTTTAATATTTACGATTTAATTAATTTCTTATAGAATTTTTTTCCTTCAATTTGTAATCTTTGAATTAAGAGCACTATTTTTAATGCAATTCATGTGTTTAAATTTTTTAATTGATTTTATTTTATTTCCTCTAATATTTTAGAGCAAGTTGGTTAAATTTTTAGCATATGGCCGAATTAAACTTTTGATAAAATTTGTATTTTTAACCTTGATTTTAATAAATTATCTTTCCTATATTAATGTGACTTTATTTGCCTAATTTACTATTATTATTTTAGTTATTTGGTTTCATTAATAAATTACATTATGGGCTTTAAGTTTATTAAGAGTTTTCCATAATGTGTGATATCTCTTCCCTAAATTTCCAAATTTCTCTAATTTCCTTGATTTCTCCTATTTAGCCAATTAACGATTATGATCATGATTGTCTCTATTTTATCGGGTTTACGCGTTTAATAAACCGTTTTAGCGCTTGTTGAAAGATTAAAACCTTTTTAATGGCTTCAAAATATCTCAAATATACTCTCAAACCTTTTTACATACTTATAAGAAGTTAGAGTTTAAAATTGGGTATTCTAAGTTAGTCAAAATCAAGATTTTAAATCAACCGGATCAAGCTTAAGTTGAGGAGGTCGACTGGCTCAATGAAGCGGTCGACCGGACCTACGACCGCTACACCAAGCGGTCGACCGGTTGCATTTATTAAAGAGTCGTTAGGCTTCTGACAAAATGACCGTTGTGCAACGGTAACTTGAAGCGGTCAACCGGTTCATGTAGCGGTCGACCGGCTCATTTTAACAGATCACTCTAACGGCTATAAACGACTATTTTTCTCATGAGGTCTATATAAAGCCATTCCCACGCCTTTGAAACATAACTCAATCGTCCATAATCATTTTACAAAGGCTAAGAGTGATCAAAAACCTTCCAATCCTCATTCAAACTTCATTCACACATAATCTTCATTTTCACATCCTTGTTATTGTGTGAAGCCTAAGAGCTAGTTATTTTTCATTGTAATATCTACTCCATCAAGGGAGTTTTAGAGGGAAATTTTGTTCAACCATACACATTCCTAAGAGAGTGATTCTCTTGCATCCTTTCGGTGAGGGTTGTTTATCGAAAGAAGGAGTTTGTAGAGGTTTGTTCTCAAACTCGTTCTTGAGGCTTGAAGATGGTTTTCTCAAGCTCAAGTATAAGGAAACCTTTCCCTTGGTTGAAGGGAGAATAGTGAAGAAACCTCAAGGCTCGGTAAAGGAGCTTGAGGGGTGGACGTAGGCGGGCTTGCCGAACCACCTAAAATATTGTGTTTGCTTCTCTTCCCTTATCTCTTTATTTGTGCTACTAGTTTATTGCTTTAAAGTTTTCTCTTGTAGCTAGCAAACACACTCTTTGGGGTAATTTTCGAAAAAGTATTGAAACCCAATTCACCCCCCTCTTAGGTTGCCTTAATCCTAGGAATATCACTCCCTAGGTCACACGGCACACACACAAGGAAATCTTTGTTTGGTCTTGTTTTCCTTGTCTTTTTCCCCTGTCTCATGTTCTTGGCTTGTGATGCATGAATAGTAAGATTCAAAGATGGACCAACCGGCCATGCTTGCTTGCAATCACATTAGATTTGATTTTGAAGTGATTTTAGCTTGTGTAAGTGATCTTAATCATTACCTAGGGAAGGAGGAGTGTGTCATTTGGCTCCTTTAGCCCTTATTCCGCCCAAGCCACCCAATCAAGGGGCTTGCTTGTGGCAGCCACCCCTTGACCAAATGATGGCAAGGTTGGCTATAAAATCCAACCCTTGTCATGCATTTCTCACACCACATATCCGGCCATTTGAGTTAAGAGTGAAGAGTGAGTGCTGAGAGCATTCGACCAAGAGAGAAGAGGAAGGAGAGAAAGAGGAAAATAAAAAGATAAGGAAGGTGGAAAACTTACATGTCAAGGTAAGTTGGCAAAGGGGTTCCAGCCAAGGCCTTGAACACCCCTTGCACTACCTCTCTTCTATTTCCTCATCATCATTTTCACTTATTCTTAGCCCCTATATCAGTTTCATTAACCCAAAGATCTTGTGTTAATATAAGAACATCAAGAGCTACCCGAGATCACCAAGATAAGGGTTTAGGTTCTTGACTTTTGTTGAGGGTGGATAACATGTTCTTTTGTGTTGAATGATGTTTGCCCAAGGTTGTTTTACAAACAATCCATAAATGATTTTGATGATAACAAAAGTTTCAAGTTTTTGAAGACTTTAGATTTTATTTTTGTCAATCCACATTTTTCAAGTTATATCTACAAAAGGATTGGTTTATCTCACCAAAAGTCTTTTCAATGCACTTAAAGAACTTTACACAAGTTGATTGATAAATTCTTCAAGTTATAGACACTTAAAAAAGTTTTGGCATGAAATGAAAACTTCAAATACATTGATTTTTGTCTTCAGGACTTTTAGCTGTCGACACATTGCACTTACACCCGAGACGTGTTTTTACCAAAACATGTGTCGACACATTGATCTTATGGTGTCGACACATTGCACTGACTCCCGAGCACTCTTTTTTAGTTCAAATTTCATGTGTGAGCACATGTCATCTGATGTGTCAGCACATTACACGTTTTTTAGGATTTTCCGGAATGACATCAAAGGCATCAAATCGCTCCTAAATTCATGGGAAACTTTCCAACGGCTATTCTCACCTACCCAGTCGACCGTTGAAGACAAAATGGTTAAATAGAAGACCGGTAGCTGAAAAAGGAAGTGCTCTCACCTACACGCACGATCTGGCCATTACTCCTTAACCTAACTTCTTTAAAAAAAAAAAGAGAAAGCTTTGAAGGTTCCTTTGAAAAGAAGAGTTAAAGCGTAAGCTCGAGAAACGCTCTGTGAAGGTTCCTTAGCACCCGGGAAGCTTAGGTGTACTACGTATTTGATAGATAGTGGACAAAGCCCAAGGAAGTCAATAGCCTTGGGGGTGGATATAGGCAAGAGTTTGGCCGAAGCACCTAAAAATTACGATGTCATCTCTTCAACCCTTATCTCCTTAGTTTTAATCTTATTCTCTTGTTGTTATTGTGTTTTGTGTTTTAAATTTCTTAGAAGAGGTTTTTTTTTGAAACCCAATTCACCCCCCTCTTAGGTTGCTACATAGACTTTCAAATGATCATACTTATTTTTGTGCATAGAGTTGTGATTCAATGATGAACATGTTAGGTTTATGTTGGTTTCAAGGTTTTGCAAAAAGAAAGGTTGATAGGTGACATGAAGTAAAACCTAATCTAGACACCTTGCATGTTAAGCCTTGATGAATATTTCTTATAACATGTGTATAAGATTGCTTGTTGAGTTGGTTTGATTATTCAAAAGAGTTCTTGACATGCTTTATGAGCTATAACAGTGGTGATAAGCCTAAGCTTGGAGACTTATAGACCACTGGTTTGTCAATGAAAATGATATATGGTGTTGCATGTTGCATGTTGCATGATGAACTTCATGGTTTATGATACAACGCTATGCATATGTGGTATGAAATGGTGATGCAATAATAAGTATGATGATGGCCAAGAGGCATGGAAGTATCTCTGATCAAGATAAGGCCAAATGGGGCCAAAGAAAGGAGTAATGGGCTCAAGAAAGAGGTTATGAAAGTTGAAAGCATGATACAATGCTATGCATATGTGATATGAAATGTTGAGCATTGTTGAGAATGATGATGTTCAAGAGGCCTATAAGTATCCTTGATCAAGATAAGGCCGAATGAGGCCAAAGAAAGGAGTCATGGGCTCAAGAAAGAGGTTATGAAAGTTGAAAGCATAAAAAAGATGCATTATGCATGTTCCTTGATGACAATGCAAATGATCATTGTTTGCCTTTAAGTTTCTTGAAGAATCCATATGTTATGTGCTCTATGATTTTCTTTATATTTCTAGATTAAAATTATTTTTAGCCTGAAGTTTCAAAAAACATAGATTAATCAAAAGCATGAACACCTATCTAGGACATTTAGGCAAACATAGGTGCTGCCCAAATTGACCCAAAGCTACAGGTTGTATTTTTACATGAAACTTTTTAGATAGTATCCTTATCTAATATTAGGATCTCTGTAAAAATTTCAGCCCAAAATGATGAAATAAAATGTCAAAAATGCCCCTGAAGGTCTCTGAGGGCAGATTCAACATTTTGCCTAATTTGTTAGCGTAAACGGGTCTAAAATGAGAAAATGATTACATGGTTGGATAGAGCACAAAAAATTGATTGGGGAGCCCAAATTTGAGCTCAATCCGAGTTGGAATAAGGGCTCAAAACACAAAACCCGTGTAGGAGCCTAAATGGATTTTAGGCCCAACACCCCTAAAAGAGCACCAAGTCCAATAATACATTGGGAGTAGGCCCAATATGGTCTAAGGAGGCCCAATAGGCCTTCATTGGAGTTTAATGGTGGTCTGAGATCTTCTAGTTATTAACATGGTTATTTCAATTGTCAATGATTATTCTTTGAACATGTAATGTTGTTTATGCTTCTTTCAAGTTCATATCAGATTAATGTGCATTGTTACATATGTAATTTAATGCTTGGTTATGTGATTGCATTCATAAGAGGGAAAACGAAAGTGAAGAACCCCTTCCCAGAATGGTAGTGACGGTACCGGGCACTTAGGAGATGTGCAACCCCCCTACTACAGGGAGTGGGTGTCCTTTATGAACGTTAAGGCATAATGTTATGTTAAGGGTCTTGGTACTGGAAGCAACGAAACAGTCCCATAGAAGGGGAGGGGACGTACAACCCGACTCTGGGGATGAACAAAGCTGATATCGGGAACTCCTCAAGAACCAATGATGGTGTGATGCATTGCATATTTTAATTTACCCAAGTGCATACTTATTATGCTGGAAGTTAGTTATACATCATGCTTAAGTAAATTATATGCATTGTATTTGTTTGATCGTGTTTTCCCCGCCCCACCTTACTGAGTCAATAGGACTCACCCTTTCTCTTATATTGTTTTTGCAATGTTTGGCGGATTGGGTATTGAAGAATGAAGCTATTCGAGGATGAGTTAACCTACTATTCTACCCTTATATCCTGGTGCTCAAGATCTGAACATGGGTTTCGGAGTCTCTTGAAGTATCAGTGGAGCATGAGGCCCACTAGTTCTTTAAGGAGCTCTTAACCTCATCCCATGTACCTCCATCCCCTACATCCCTACCATTCATTGTGCCCCCACTATCCTCATTACCACGATTTGAGGACTTTGGTTTACCAAATGTACCGCCCGAGTGGCTAAGGTTCGATTTCGTTCCCCCGGCCTCGCCGACGGAGGATAGTAGTGCCACTCTGAGATCTGAGCTAGGTTAAAAGGAAGGAGAGAAAAATGGTTTGTGAGACAAAGAGAGAGAAAATAAAATTAAGGAAAAAATAGAGAGAGAAAACATAGGGGGAAGTGTCGGCCAAGGAGAGAAGAAAAAGGGAGAGAGAAGAGAGAGAGAATAGGGAAAAGGAGGTTAAGTTAGAAAAAGTAGAGAATAAGGGAATAAGATGTAAGGTTTGTTAGGTTAAAAAGAAAAGGTTAAGTGTCTCTCATTTCTTCATAGAATTATAGCATTGTCATTAATGAATCTCTCTTGTTCTCTGCTAGTCCATGTTTTCTAGTAGACTGCTCTTGTTCTCTGCTAGTCCAAAAAATAATTAATTTTATCACCCTTCACAAAAATAATTAATTAGTTCATGGCATCATATGAAGAAATTAAATTTATAAAATAATTACAATGCCAACAATTATAGTGCAATTGATAAAAATAATGATTTTAAAATGTGTCTAGACGCGGTATGACTTAAGTACAGACAAGTTAAAGATGGAAAAAAATTTCTTGTGCAATAAATTAAATCTAAGTCATAGAAATTCAACAATTAAATGCACAACTTAAATTTATACCTCATAACTATTTTTTTATCTAAAACCAATATTTAAAATATTAAATAATTAATATTATATTAATTTTAGATGTGCTAAAAATGTAATATTCTAGCTCAATGAGAGACATTATATTTAATTTTATACTTTTATTTTATATTTGTCGTAGTTATCATTATTTTATCTTGAGAATTTGAAATTAAGTTGAGTATTGTATAATTTTATTTTAAGTTTTTGTTTGTGTTCATTGTAGTTATCATTTTTCTCTTTAGGATAATTCGGATAAATCTAATCTCTAATAAAAAATACAAATATGGATATAAAAAACTTAAAAAAATGAAAATTTAATTCATTCTCATAAAGGAGCCATCAACTCTAGAAGGTTCGCTGGCACGTGCATAGAAAATGTCAATTACCCATACTATAGAAGGTTAACTAGCTGCTTCTTTGGGTACCTCACACCAGTAACTCGGTGGCTCATAATTGTGGTAAGAATGACGCTAGCGAGTGTCTTAACTTGACCTTGATTTTGGAGAACCTTCTCTGTGAGCCAGGGATGAGTCTTTTGTAATGTCGCCTGTAATTGTACGTTGCTAAGAAAAAAAATTATAAAAGATTTGACACAATTAATCATAAATAGAATTTTGACACATTATACCCTTTAACTATTAATGTTAGACTTAGACATTTTACACCTCAATTTAAAAATGACAATAATGCCCTGAATGACATTGATATGAACATTTGTAAATCATCTATATAACCATAGCATCATGTCTCTGATCTCCATCATTATGAAAAGAAACGCAGACGATGATGCACAAGCAAGAGATCTAAGAAGCGTCGGGTGATATGTTCGATCATACAGATGTTTTCTAGGACCCAAGGCAATACAGGATGGTATAGAATCCCCTCCCCACAAACAACAAATCCTGATCAATGAAAGCAACCCTTCCCCGCTGGCCTCCACCCAATAACTTGTTCGCATAATTAAACAACTAGTTTAGCCCGAACCAATTTTCCTCAATTTCTCAGTTGCTTTACCCATTAGGGGCGAAGGTTACATACAGCCCAGCTTGTTTAGCATTTTTTTCACCAAAATGTCTTGCAAAACATGGCAACCGAACTCAATAATGAAACGCAGGAATACAGATAGATATAAAGGACTCCCTATGTTGACGGAGCTAACTGCTTCAATTTTGCCTGCAAGATTGCCGTGGCTTCGTCAGAGACACTTTTCTTTTTAGAAGCAACCTGCATTTAGAATGTTCAGACCTGTTATTTTAAAGACAACAAGAATACAACGTAGCGAATCGAATAAAGATGCAGAAGGCAAGAAGTATTAAAATATTAAGAACCGCAAAAGCCTCAACTTTCAAAGGATTGCAGTGCCTTAAAAACGATTTATTGCATTTGTTACATCTCTTCCTAGATATTTCTTTCATACCTAAGAGTATATGGTATGTCTACAAGGAAGAAAATCAAATAAACCAGGATATATCCTATATCCAGTCGATGGGACAATTGTAACAAAGGTAGGAAAGTTTCCGAGTTGCTGATTTGATGCCTCTCTGCATCGAATCTCACCTTTGCCCACACAATGGACCAAGACAAGATTTGGAATTCCCTTTGACAAATGGCGCATCTAAGGTGGTGTTTGGCAAAGACATATTTATGGTAACAAAGGCTTTTACAGAACACTGATTCGTGCACATGTACAATTCAAACCTAGTGACCAGATATGTTCACCACTTTCCTCCCAACTCTTGCACATTATGCGTGACTTTTCATAAGCTTCCCAGATATGTCAGGCAGTAAGGCAGGTAGAAGCTCTTTTACCCCTCTCAGACTCTCAGAGATCAGCACGCTTCACAAGAGTGGTAGTCTTTCCACCCTTTCTATTAATGTCCTTTCTGAAACAACTAAAATTGTTAGGAACCACTTTAGCCAAAAAGGTACTGATTGATGCTAGCTCGGACCCAAGTTCATAAAGGAGAAGGTACGTACTCCCAGTGTGATATAAAACAAACATAACTGACTATACAATTTAGAGAGACTAGGTGTCTTCCCCTTTATATACCAAGGCTGGAGGCCTTCTAAAATCCAATTTCACCAGGGAGGATGTTGAAAGACACTAAAGAGATATAGTATTCTAAAATCGTCCCAATATTAAAGGGTTCAAGGCTGGCACTCTTGGAGGTATCTTACAGTCACCCGTGTAACTTGATCTAGTCCTCTTTCCTGTCATTACTCGTCTCAAGAAGAATAAAGAGAAGTTAAGTGGACATTGCTGGGAAGGGAAACCCTCGAGTCACACTCACGGCTTATACAGACATGTAGTAGTAATTTTGATGTCATATCGACTGCTCCAACAGGTTTACAACCAGTATGCTATTTCCCAAGGGTCTGAGTGAAAATTTAAATTGTTCTAACTCAAAGATTACTATTGTAAATGCAGGGAGCATACCTCAACAAGTTGGTCAAAGTTAGATCTCAGCAAGTTGATTTTACGCTCACAATAATCTTTGCCTTCCCCCATTGTTTTCTGATTCAAAAATAAGGAACACATAAAATTTGGATAAGTTAGTGTCAATAATAAAATGCAAGTACATATACCAACCCCCCCCCCCCCCCAAAAAAAACACTTTGATGATAATAAATGAAGAGAGGGAAAAAGTGTGTAGAATAGTTCATTTCCTGTTTCTTCTCTCTGATATCTTTCTTGCGGCTTGCGTTACAATCAACACAAAAACAACACTTTGGTTAAAAGAGAACAAACTCACCCAAAGTATAGAAGACAAATGAAGTGGTGTTTGCATGCAAAAATTTTGGCCTAATAAAATAACCACAAAATAATCTTTCTCCCCATCAAACCATCTCTTTCCATTACAATAAACATAAAGAGTTCATTCAAATCATCTCTCTCTTCACTTTTTCACCAACTCCCGTAAACCAAAATTTGACCACCCCAAAATTTTGGTTCTCAAACACCAACGCCCAAAGCCGTAATCCAGTCATAAGTGATATTAGAAACATAAGCTTCAGCCTCATTGCAGGACAGCTCAACACAAGGTAGAAGTTACCACATCATACAAAGCAATACTGCAATCTGAATTACACTAGTGCTCTGCTGTCCAAATATACCTTCTAACACCCAGAGCAACTCAAGTGATGTCCTCAGAATTATCTAGTATACCAAAGTGAACACTGAACAAGAATGACCACAGCTCTCTGCCTCTTGGAAGATGGAGAAGTGGATACTTTTGTCAATGTATAACCATAGAGAAGATCCAACATTCTGTTTCAGGACTAAGAAAGTCGGAACTTAAAAGAAAGACATAATAATCCACACTACTATACTCCTAGAAAGTCGTTATTCTTCTGCATGATATTTGCAATTTATGCTGAACTCTTTTTTTTTTGATAAGTAAGTCAATCTCATTAAAAAACGAAAACAGTACAAGGAGCTATACCGAAGTCGCTTACTCCAAACAAGCAACAAAACTAAGGAAATCTGGAAAATCACCAAAAGGGCTACCTAACATTACATTACATTACATTTATGACCTAATAGATATAATTCAATTTTTCCCTTTAGATAAGTCACATTTCAATTTCTTTTCACAGTACGGACTATCACATACGAAAAGAAACACACAACAACCGAGCAATCACCACTCTGTCTTTCCCTAAAATTCCTAACAGGACAAACAAAAAGCTTCATTTTGAGGTTTAGCCTCAGGAATAGGTTGCACACTTTATAGCCCGCTTGGCTTGAAGATTCCAACTGCCACCAGATGTAGTTTCCATCAAAGAAATTTAACAATTCAGGGCACCTTCTAGTTGCTGTGATTACTCTAGGTCTGCAAGCAATTCTGCAGTGTGCTATCCAAACAGAAGTGTCCTACACTGAGATCTATGTTTATCCCTATTATGATCTATGAATATATTCAAAAAGAAAAGGAATATGTTTGAGAATGCTAGCTTTATAAAGTTCATAACAAAACTAATGTTTATCACTTCTTTTTTCCCCCAACAACCACCACCTAAGATGTACCCCTGGCCACCATGGAGATTTGTTCAAAGACCAAAGTAAAACTCGAAGTCCAAACATTTATGCTCAGGCAGAAAGCCCCATCATCTTTCATTTTCTCCCTTTCAAATCACAATTCTTCGGTAGAATTTCAAAGGACTAAAGGGCTGGTGCCATTACATAAAACCCCATCATTCTTTTCCCAAAGTAACAGAACCTAGTCCAATCTTTCCTCTACTCTGCAGTCTTATCTACAATCTGAACAAAAAAGAATATGGGAGATTGAACAAAAGCCTGGCAACAAATGGATTCTAAAAAAGAAGATGTAATAAAAAAAAATATTCACAATCAAATTACAGATTTCTGATATCATTTTTCCCTCAAAAGGAAATAAATGCAGAATGCAGATTCTAGGCCCAATGACAAACACATAACCAAAAGAAAACACTAAAGCAACATCTACCCAAAATAACATAGATCAAGGGGAAAATAATTTTGAATAGTCGGAACAAAAATTGGAAACTCAGAGGTTAATCATATTTTCCTCCCTTTCCTTCTGCTTTCTTCATCACAGATCAGAGGCCAAGCATATTTTAGGACAGAAATTTGCATGAAAAATACTGTGATGAACAATATCGGAAGCTATCAACTAACCTCGATGAAGTATCCAGTGCCAACATCTACCAAGACTTTATCTGAATCGTCAAGTGTACCAGGTACATAGAGAGATGCGGTAAGAGGCACCAACATTTTCTTTCCTACAACAAAAGGAATTCAATGATAAAGCAGGTAAAATAAACAGATGCAAGTGCACAAACATGCGCACTTTACAAAAATACAAATTCAAAACCACAAAGAGAGAAAAAACAGGGATAGGGAAGAGGTTTGTCCTCTAATCGCATGCACAGAGGGCCATAAAAATAAAGGAATTAAGATCCTGGACCCTATTGTCTAGGATTTGCTGGTTTTCATTTTGGACGAGGATTCGTCCTTTTTCCTTGTGGGTTGGGGGAGGGATGCCATCAGTTTGTCAAATTGAGGAAGAAACCATAGTTATTAATCAGAAGAACTTAGTTATCTTAATTGTGATGATGGCATAATGCTGGAGCAAACATGGAGAGGAAATTATCTTTTGTACTCTCGCTTGGAAGCCTTAGGTAATTTATTCTATAGGCGAACTAGTGCCTATCTATAGAGTTGGAGTACAGTAAACTCAAACTTCAGAGGTTTTGAAAGTCTTCCCATCGCAGGCTACCCATTTTAACGCTGCTGCAAATAAAGCATTGAAATTTGCCCGTCACTGGAATAGCTAATCATTCTTTTGGGCCAAGAAATTTTTCACTCCTACTTCCACTTTCAATCTCGTGATCTTTGGATGTAATTCAAAGGCAAATTGCTGGAAATCATTCTTAATACCTTCGCTTGAATCAATCAGCTAGGAAGGTGGCGACTTTCTACTCCATCACATCTAAACTAGACTCAAAATATGTCTAAATTCTTGTTGCTCCAGCAGAAAACACCGTCACGGAGCAATGGGTAGCCAAATTCGTGACAAAAACATGGAGTGGAAGAACAATGAAAAGGATCTTGTTCTAGTCCATTCTATTAAGCCTGGATTCATTACTTGAATGGTAAAGCAGTGAATTTTTTATTTTTCTCTTCCTTCGAAAGTATAGTGTTCATATTCAAGAAAACCAAAATGCATCACTATGCTTTACCAGGCTTTCCCCCATATTAATCATACAAACAACAACAACAGCGACACGAGTATTTCGTAAATTGAAACTCGAGCTACTTTAGTTCTCTCTCGGTCCATCATAATTTTGTTTTCCTTTTTTTCCACTATCCGAGTAACGAGAAAACACTTTCCAGAAGAGAAACGCAAGCCAAGCAATTGAGAGCGAGAGTGCGTGAGGACCTTGGGGACGGAGAGAGAGGTCTTGAAGGGCAGTGGAAGCAAGCTCGAGGCGAGTGGTTGCGGTGCGGACGTTGTTGAGGCTGTCCTGGAGAAGATTCAGTTCGAGATCGGCCTGCTCCTTAACTGCTCTCAGCTGCTCCACGCTCATCTTCTCCATCTCCGCTACCATCACTGCTGCCCCTCCTCCACTTCACGAAGACGCCATTGATAAACCTCCGCCTCACTCCTTTCTCGTAATTTCAGCACGGACTTACAGCTCTTCAATCTACTGCGACGAGGAATAACTTATATTCCCTGCTTTTAATTTTGGGAATTTGGCAATTTAGTCCATGGGTTTATACCCTTTGACAAATAGGTCCTTGGATTTCAACTTTTAAAATTTTAGTCCTTGAGTTTTATTTTTTGGACAAAATGGTTCTTCCGTCAGGGATCCGTTAGTTTCCCTAACGGAAGGCCACATCAGCTGACAACTCAACAGCTGATGTGGCAATGAAAATTGACAGTTTAGTCCTTAAGTTTTAGGGAATTTGGCAATTTAGTTCCTGAGTTTATACCCTTTTACAAATGGGTCATTGAATTTCAAATTTCAAAATTTTAGTTCTTAGGTTTTCGTTGTTTTACAAAATGGTCCTCTTTTAGTATTTTCAAATTCTTTCATGTCTAGTGTTTGCATACTCAATTTTTAACAACTATAAATGCGTCTTATATATTCTTAAGTAAAAAAAAAATTGAAAATATTTTTCAGAATTTTAATTGTATTTATATAAAAAAAAGTAAATAATATACAAAAATAAATACTATAATAAATACTATAAAATTCTTTAATTGGTTTGATCCTCGCATATGCCCCTGTAATATGGAAGTAAGATCGTATTTTACAAAGAAAATCAAAGACCTATAAGGCATAATTCATAGACCAATTTTATATTATTATTATAGTATTTATTTTTGTATATTATTTACTTTTTATAGAAATAAAATTAAAATTCTGAAAAATATTTTCTAATTTTTTTTATTTAAGAATATATAAGACACATTTATAGTTGTTAAAAATTGAGTATGCAGACACTAGACATTGTAGAGATAATACAAAATTGTCAAAACTGACACTATTCAAGGGATAGAATATGCAGACACTAGACAAGAAAGAATTTGAAAATACTAAAAGAAGACCATTTTGTAAAACAACGAAAACCTAAGGACTAAAATTTTGAAATTTGAAATTCAAGGACCCATTTGCCAAAGGGGTATAAACTCAGGGACTAAGTTGCCAAATTCCCTAAAACTTAAGGACTAAATTGTCAATTTTCATTGACACATCAACTGCTGAGTTGTCAGCTGATGTGGCCTTCCGTTAGGGAAACTAACGGATCTCTGACGGAAAGACCATTTTGTCCAAAAACTAAAACCCAAGGACTAAAATTTTGAAAGTTGAAATTCAAGGACCCATTTGCCAAAGGGGTATAAACCCAGGGACTAAATTGCCAAATTCCCTTTAATTTTAGACAATTAAAAACAGTAAAAAGCAGACCATTTGAATATAGAATCTGAATTTTCTTCTTGTTAATTCGAACCTAGAACTTTTGCATACTTTCTCACGTTCACTTTAAAGTTTCCTTTGAAAATATGCTCCAATTGCATATGGGACACATTTGACATGAAAGTTTAGAAATCTTATACTTTTAAAAGTAACTTCGTGTAATATTAATTTTTAATAAATCGGTTTTTAGAGTATAACTTTAAACATGTTAATTTTTAAAATCTATTTTTCAGACATATTAGTGGATATTTGATGGACTGAATGACTTATATGTCTGAAAATTGTTTGGGTAATTAAGCTTAAAACTTCTTACTTCGTAGATTCATTGTGAAAAGATATTTTATTTCATATTTGCTTGCTTAATATTAAATTTATTGGAATTTGTTTAAAAAAAGAATTAAAAAAATCATTTTTGGCTCAAAAAAAATTTAAACTAAAAACAAATTCTCAAAATTTTTTGAAAATTTTGTGCCAAACATGACATTATTGTTTGAAAACCAAAACTTTTATTTTTATTTTTTTTTTAAAAAAAAAAAGAGAAATTTGGCTGCCAAACATGAAAATAACTCACATAGCAATCCTCGAGTTCTTCAATTTGTTTAAATATATACACAGAGTTCGGTTTTCATAATAAATCTTAATAAACGATCATATTTTACTATTGGATTAATGATTTCAATGCACAATCTAGAATAAATTATTAAAAAATATTTTTTTTTTTTTTAAAGAATTGGAAAATCCATATCGGCTATATGTCTAACTTATTAAGGCATATTTATAAAAGTATTTTAAGATATAATGAATACAACAAAACTTACAAAATCTCAAAAAATTCTACACAAATACAAATACCTTTAACACAAACTTTAAGAACTTTTCACATAAACTACAATACATTTTTTAAAAATATTATAACAAATATTTTATCCCATACTTTTTTATCAACCTTTAAGTACTTTTTTTTATTAAAAAATTACATCAAATTATTTCTATCTACACATTTTTACCAACTTCAATAAAAACTAAATATCTTTAAAAAAATTTATCAATTTTTACACAAAAATCTATAAAATTCCAACCAATATTTACCGTTGTACCGAGATCTCCAAAACAATCCTAAGATTTTATGATAACGAATCCGGATGGACACTGTGAGAATGAGAGTCTTGCATCACGTCTAATTCCCCTGTTATAAAAATTATATATTATAGTAAAATAAAAAAAAATTAAATTACGAAGGCCCTATATTATAGCAAAAATAAAATTAATGGGTTGAAAAAAATCCTTAAATTTTTCAGATAAAACTTAATTAAAAGTCTATAAAATATGCATAATTAAAAATTCGAAATAAATAACATCCTAGAAACTAGCTAACTTTTCAAAATAAATAGCTTCATTCATAATAAATTCTTAGCTCCTAAAACTTAGAATTCCAACTACCACAATATTTCAAAACTAGGCATATGTTTGGTGAGGAAAAAATTTTCAACTTGCTAACAAATTTTTTTCAAATTGTTTCTTACTAAGAAAAATTGTTTTTTCAACTTTTTAAGAAAAAATGTTCAACGGGGTCAGAGGTGTTTTCAACTAAAGTTGTGTTGTAGAATTTAATACTGATGTTGGCAAGGGACTATAGTGAAGAGAGGAGGGAGTTGAGATTGGCACAGTAGATGTTATTCCCAGAGAAAGTTGTGATAGCACAGACATGAAAGAGGTAACTGATCATGATAGCAGGGGTCTAGGTCAGGAAGCTAAGCGTGGAAAATAACAGGACGAGAAGAAAAAAAGTGAACAAAGAAAGGCAAATTTTTGATGAATAGATCTATGCCCCTTAAGTATGTAGGATTTTCATAACTGAATTTAGATTAGAGTTTTCAGAATCGGATACTAACACTAAGCACATTTCAAGTGTGCAGGATTTTCATAACTGAATTTAGATTAGAGTTTTAAGAATCGGAGAGTAGCACTAAGCTTATTTTAAAGTCAATATACCGAACAAAAAGTCTGCAAAAGGTCACTGAAACTGAAAAGAGAGAACGCTCCCGGATGGAAAATTCGCAACATACTATCTGCATACTAGAATAGGTAAAAATTGAAGTCTGCAATAGTTGGTGTCAACAGAAAAGTGTCAACACATTGCACTTACTTCCGAGAGCCCAACTCCTATATATTTTTATGTGTCAACACATGACATCCATGTCTCAACATATGCCACAAGTTTAATGAAAATTTTGAAAAGTTGTCAGAACTTTCAAATCACTTCCAATTGACGTGGGTGCCCTTCCGACGGTCCTTTTTGCTAGTCTTAATGTTGTTGTAGCCGAAGAAGATTAAATACAAAGAGTTAATAGAAATGTTGTTCAACTTTCTAATAAATTTTTTTTCAACTTTTTAAGAAATATTGTTCAACATGCTAAGAAATTTTTTTCAACTTTCTAAGAAAAATAATTCAACTTTCAAGTATGCAGGATTTTCATAACTGAATTTCGATTAGAGTTTGTGAGTCCTAGTTTCAGGATTAAGGCAACCCAAGAGGGGAGGTGAATTGGTTTTCTAAAACTTTTCGGTAATGACCCCCAAAGATGTGTTTGCAATTAAAGTCTATTTTAGCACAAGTATATAATATGTAATAAAAGTAAATATGTGCTAAAAGTAAAGATAAGGGTAAGAGAAGCAAACACAGTATTTTTAGGTGGTTCGGCAAACCCGCCTACATCCACACCTCAAGCTCCTTCACCGAGCCTTGAGGTTTTTCACTATCTTCCAATAGCTTTTACACACTAGCTTCCGGTTTTTCTCCCGGGATCAACACTCAAACCCTCCCAAGTGGTTTTTCTGGCTCACCACTCACAACCTCACCAAGCTTGAGATATACACTCTCAAAGCTTCTTCTTTAGTGAACAGTCTCACTAAAGGAAACACCTCTTTTGATAGGTATATTGAGGAACAAGACTCTCTCAAAGAGTAGATATAAAAATGGAAAGCTCTATCTCTTTATTCACAGAAAGACAAGGATATGAAAGTGTGTTTTGTGTGAATGCTATGAGAAATATAGAATAGGAAGGTTTAGAATATTTCTCAAGTAGTAGAAATGATATGTGATCGTTGGGTATTCATTTTAGACGAAATGAAGGTGTAATTATAGGCCACATATGAAAACTAGCCGTTTATAGCCGTTAGGGGTCGATTTGACAATTTTATCGTTGTACCGGTCGACCGCTTCATGTACCGATCGACCGGTTCAAGTAGCCGTTGCCCAACAGTCATAAAATTTGAATACTGTCAAATTTTTGTCCTACGCGCTCAGTCGACCGCTATAAATCATTTTCATCATCCGCTACAGGCGGTCGACCGCTACAATTCATTTTCATAGACCGGTTCATTTAAAACCATGTTTTTTACTACTTTTAAACACCCAATTTTAAAGGCTTACTTCCCATAAGTATATGAAAGGTTTGAGAATATATTTGAGGTGTTTTGAAACCTTTAAAAACATTTTAATCTTTCAAACAAAAAGTAAAACGGTTTATGCACGTTTTGAAAGATATGCAAGTGGGTGATTCAAATCCTTGTCAAATGTGAAATAAAAAGTTACAAGGATTATACCCTAAGGTCTTGAATCTTTACTTTAAGCTCCTTGCATCTTCTTGTTCTTCTTTCTTCAAGGTTTGACTCTTTTCGTCAAGTTGTCTTTGTCTTTGAAGATGTCCATTTTGTAAACTCATCCATTTATTGAAAATCATCAAAATCTCGATTGTGCACAAAAGTTAACAGAGTTTTCAGAATCGGAGACTAGTAATGAGCGCATTCCAAAGTCAATATACCGAACAGAAAGTCCGTAAAAGGGCACCGAATATAAAGTCTAAAAATGGCTCCGAGATTGAAAATAGGGACCGCTTGCGGATAGAAAATTCGCAATGTACTGTCTGCAAACTAGAATAGGTAAAAATTGATGCCTGCAATAGTTGGTGATCAATCATCTTCAGACTTGCTAAGAAAATTTGTTTAATTTTCCAAGAAAAATTGTTCAACTTTCTAAGAAAAATTATCAACTTTTTATGAAAAAATTTCAACTTTCTATGAAAATTTGTTCAACGGGGTGAGAGGTGTTTACAACTGAAGTTGCGTTGTAGAATTATGTACTGCTATTGGCATGAGACGAGAGCGAAGAGAGGAGGGTTCTGGGTCAGGAGGCTTGGCGTGGAAAATAACAGGACGAGAAGAAGGAAGCGATCGAAGGAAGACATATTTCTGATGAATCAACCTATGTTTCTTCAAGAATGCAGGATTTTCAGATTTTTTTTCCACAAAATCTCAAAATTGTCTTACAAATACCACACATGTTCACACAAACTTAAAAAAGATTATAAAAAATTATTTACTAACAACTATGTCTCAAGATAGATTAAGCGAATTAACAATTTTATCTATCAAAGCTGGTTTTTATTGGGTAAATTTGAATTCAAAATTTGAATTATAAATTTTGCATCTAAAAAGGCAAGAAGCAAATTTATGGTTTAATTTTAATTTTTTAATTTTTTAACTTTTAGTTTTTTACTTTTACATTAAAAGGCCTCATTTTTTTTTAACTTGCCTAAAGCCCCAAAAAGGTTGAGCCGCCCCTGCTTGTAACAAGGAAAAACAACATCGTTTTGGGGTCTAACATAAATAGCTAAAAAAAGTTTCAACCTAGTTTCGTTAGTGCTAAGGAAAAGAGAAATTTACAAATCACACAATAGGTTTTAAAGCTTTTTTAAAAAACTCATTGGGTTATAAAAAATTTAAAAAAGCTCATGTCCCAAAATCCTCCCTAAACTTTAACTCGTGTCAACTCAGTCCCTTAAACTTACTGAAACTTAACATTTTCGTTTTTGACTCATTTTTAACGATGTTGTACTACGTTTTGTCCCACATGTGTATCACGTGAGCTCATGGAGTTTGGAGACATGTGACACGTTTGGAGAGAACTCATGGAGTCGGAAATGAGTTTGAGAGTCGGGAAACAATCTACTCGAGGGAAATAGCATGGGCTCTGAAGTTTGAGATGGGTTTGGAAGGGATATTAGACTGTTGTGACCAACTTCATCCGGCATCGTGTTCAGGAGGCTTGAGATTGGATTCTGTTTGTGGGTGTGAGAAAGGCTAGGGGAATGGTGAAGAGAGTTTGGATGCTTTTGATCTGGGAATACCTTCATTCCATTTGACTCAGTGGCTCAAATTTGCAGGTGCATATTTACTGCATTTTTTCTTCAACTGAGACATCAAATCTACCTACAGAAATGGATAAGTTGATTTGATGAAAGACCTTCGTTAAATGCACCAGACTTCCTTTCCTCGGCATTTTTTTCCTTTGTGTCTTAGCTTCCATCAGCAAAGTACGGGACACAAACTCCGGTGGGTGCCAAAGTCGACGTGAAGTTTGTGTTCTGCAACCTGACAAAGGGGTTGTGGGGGACGGTTTCGTATCTTGTGGAATACTGTGTAAATAATCAATGGTCCATTATTCCCTTCTTGTAATATGGGAAGTCAATGTTATATAGATGATTCTAGCTGGTCATGTGTTGGCACTTATTTTTCATACAAACCAAATTTGTTGTATGCTTGACTCTGTTTGGCTGACATTATTTGTGAAGGGAAATCTTCTTCTGCTTCTTAAGACAGGATGGTAGTGGATAATGCACAGGCACGTCGATGTTGGAATAGGGCTACATTAATGTCTTTTCATCTATTCTACCGAAATGCCAGACTTGGCAGTCATGTAATTATGCAGAAAGCACCCTTTTCAAAAGCTCAAAAAAGAGCATTTTCAAAAGCTCACAACCAGCACCGGAGACTTCAGAACTTACTCAAATTAGTTAAAAGGATCTTTCCAAAGAATAAAAAGGACTTTGGTTAAGAATCAACTTTCCATTTTATAAACTAATTTCTCCATTTCAGCTCACTTATCTACCTAACAAAGCTTCTAAACCATATCTGATAGTTTTCTTCACTTTTATATACCTAAGGAACCTAGACTTGAAACATTAATGTGTATGCATGCTCTCAACAGTTAACCACACAGACAGAAGCAAAAGCACAACTCTATCAAGAACTGCACCCCGAAGTTTGCTGAAAGACATTTATGGGAAATGTCACTACTTCTCCACCACCAAAGTGAGCTGTTGTACTAACTAGCTAGTAGTCTTTCATTACATTTTCAGAAGACTAAGAACTGATTCTTCCTCCCTTTAGGTAAGAAGTCAAGAACGAGTAACCATTAGGAGCAGATACATGACAGACAACGCCGAGGAGGAGAGAGAGTTATCTGTCTTCGTGGGTAAGAACGACCTGCCAAACCATATTAATGGAAGTATGCCATGAAAAGCTTGTTGCGCAGCAGCGCCAGTGCCCATCCCCAAGTCTTTTAATACGGAGACGGTGGGATGGAAATCAGAGGTCAGTGGCCAAGTTCTCTCGGAGAATTGTTTCAACTAGTAAATGGGTTTTGGGGGTAGTTTTGTCTTTTAATATGATAGAGCTCACGCCTAAGGAAACAAATATGATATAGCTCACATGATACACTTCAAACGGAAAACGTAGTACGACATTGTTAAAAATGAATAAAAAAAGGAAATATTACGTTTAAGTAAGTTTAAGGGACCGAATTGACACGAGTTAGTTTAGAGAAATTTTAAGGCTTAAATGCACCCCATGCCCCTGGGTATGCGGAAAGAGCAAATATGCCCCTGAGGCAGTGGCGGAACCAGGACCAAAGTTCAGGGGGGTCGAATTCTAAAGACGAAATGACAATTTTTTTTTCTTTATAATACTAAAAATTGTCTTACAATTACAATATCAAAAATTAAAGACTAAAAATATTAAAAAATATTATAATACATGTACCATGCTATGTACTGCGACTGAGAGGTGATAATTGCATCCTACGATTTTGCATCTTTTGAAAATGTTGCAAAACGACTTCGTTCTCAATATCCATAAAAACATCATGCTCAATGTACATTACACGTGGAGATGCAAAGTGAAGTCTCCTGTTCACAATCTCCTCTTAGCCTCTCCGTAAAAGTTATAATGATTTTTGTTTTGACTCTTGAAATATAAACCCTTAAATCATAGAAAGATCTATAAGAAATTCTCTTTAGCTATTTAGAAAAATATTTTTCCCTTAAATCATAGATGACAACCAATTCCACAAAAGCAAAACAGTACAATAATATATCCCAGCACTTCCAACAGGCAACAACCCACAAAATTCAACAATATATCCCAACACTTCCAACAACCCACAACTTAACAACCCACAAAATTCACACATTTCTAATTCACAAAATTCATAAAATCCCTAATTCACATATTCATAAAATCCCATAAATTCACAACTTCAGCAATCACAAAATTCATAAAATCCCAGCACTTCCAACAACCCTCCATCCTCGCAGAAATTTCTTCCTCTCGTGGTGAACTTGTCTGCGATATTTAATAATTAACCCAAATGGTAGTAAAGGGTGGAAAGAACTGGTGGAGGAATTCAACTATATTGAACAACAGTAGAAGGAAAAGCCAAGAAAACCCAATACGAGACGCTACTGAGAAAAATGTTTTTATGACGTGTGAAGACCAGGGGTGGAAAAGAAAGCCTAGCCCAGTACCTGGAGCCCAAATGCGGCCTGCTTTTGAATTCGTCCACAGAAACTGGGAGTTGGGCCAACAAGAGAGAAGCTTATCTGAAGCATGCCAACAAGAGAGAAGCTTATTTGAAGCATGCCAACTATGGTAATATATCCCCTGAGTTTGTTTCACGCAGACTCTAGGGTGCTGTTGCATGCCAACAAGAGAGAAGCTTATCTGAAGCTTTCTGAAGCTTTCAGAAAAGTTTAGAGACATCACCACCCAATATCAAGAAACTTGGAATCTCTTATCAGGAAATGAGCCCTTGACAACCCAAGTCAAATTAACTACGGGGAATCCCATAATGCTAACTTTCGCCAATTGGATAAATTTGGTTGGTTCTGAGGGGAAAGGAAAGTGAAGGACCAATTCAGTGCTTCTGTTACAACTCAATCTCTCTGTTGAACACATTGGAAACCTATTGCAGCTTGGAAGTAAGTGTCGCAAATAACACATGCGCAAGTGTGCCAGCATTCCTCAATGTCTAGATAAAGCACAATTTGAACAAACTGACGTTAAATTTCTCATGAAAATAATAGAGAATCACTCAGTAACTTTATTTTTTGAACTATTGAATCAATCACCAACGTAGTTTCCATCAAGTTCCAAATTTTCTTTTGACGGCTAAAAGTTAGGCAGTTAGCATCAATTTACAAGTAGAACAGTTCTAAACCCAGCCTCAGTTTTTTTTATTCTTTCCTGATATTATAAAAAAACTCCACGTGGAAATATCCATGAAAGGTCCGAATTATCTGAGTATCACTAAAAAAAAGTTATGTTCAGAAATCAGTAGAGTTCAACAATCTGACCGAAAGGACCGTTTAATTTAACCAATTGAAGACAAAAACAAAAAGGTAGTGGTGTTGGAAACGAGGTCAGTATGGCTTCAAACATCATAAGAACAGAGAACTCATTATTAGGTATAGAGGGGAGAAATTTCAGGAGTATCGGGCCAGGTAAATTTATTTAAAAAATAAAAATAATAATGCAAAATATTTTTTTTTGTGGCTTGAGGGGTAGCGGCCGCCCAGGGTCGCTACCCTTCGTTCCGCCACTGCCCTGAGGTAAACAAAGTCATTTTCATACCCCCGAGGTATACTTTCAGGAGCAAATATGCCCCTCCGTTATGTGCCGTTTGAAACCCTAACGGTAAATGCTGACGTGTCAAAATTAGACACGTCATCACCAATCACAACTCGATTCCTGGCATTTTCGAAATTAAAAAAAAAAACAGAAACTGGGCTCGGGAGAACCCCTGAGCGGCGAAGGGATCTGGGCTCCCTCGTCGCGCGCCGCGAGGGGTGGCCTCGAGCCACCCCCGCGTCTCCCCTGCTCAGGGGTGGCGCGCGGCCGCCGCGGGGAGCCCAGATCTGGGCTCCCTCGCGTCGCCCGCGCCGTTCGCCGCGAACGGCGCTCGCGCGACGAGGGAGCCCAAATCTGGGGTCCCCCTTCGCCGGGGTGGCCCCTGTCGGCCACCCCTCGCGGCAGCGAAGGGAGCCTAGCTCCCTTTGCCGCTCGGGGGTTCTCCCCAAGCCCAGTTCTGTTTTTTTTTAAAAAAAAAAAATTTCGAAAATGCCAGGTGTCGAGTTGTGATTGGTGATGACGTGTCTAATTTTGACACGTCAGCATTTACCGTTAGGGTTTCAAACGGCACATAACGGAGGGGCATATTTGCTCCTGAAAGTATACATCAGGTGTATGAAAATGACTTTGTTTACCTCATGGGCATATTTGCTCTTTCCGTATACCCCATGGGCATGGGGTGCATTTAAGCCAAATTTTAAGATAAATGAGAAAGTTTGAGGAAAATTTTTATAATTAGCCCGAATGGTAAATAAAAATGTAATAAATAAATCCTAAAAATTTGGTGTAAAGCCTTAACCCGAGAAAAAACCCTAAACCCCAGTTTTCGGTTTTTCCCTTAGCTCGCAATATCACTTCCACTCCTCTCCTCCCGCTTCTCACCTCCTGCCTCGCACTCCCGCAGCCCGGCTCTCCATCTCCACTTTCTCACCGCACTGTTCCGGCGCTCGTGCTCCCCCCTTGCCGCTCGTCTTTCACGCCGGTGCTCCTTTGTTGCCGCTCGCTTCACGATCGAGATCATTATCGGCAAGTGTTCGACACCTGTTTTTTGTTTCATTTTCTGATTATTGTGAGAGTTGATTCTAAAGGGCTGCCGCAGTGCTCCAGCTCTCTATGCTGGCTGCCGCTACTTCGTTTCCGCCCAGAAATTAGGATTGGGCCGTGGAGGCCCATTTCGTATACCGAGCCGCAGCTTCGGTGTCGCCTCTTCTCGGGCGAATCTTGCCTTTTGTTTCGGCTTGTGAGGAAAATACACACTTTCGATTCACCTCGTGTCGGAAGTACAGCCCTTTAAGGTAACTAGCCCCTCTATCCCTCTCCTTCACCGGTCTGTGTTACTTCTTTTTTCTGTTACTCTTTGGGTAGAATCTGTGGTGTGATTTGAGCCGTGGGTTTTATCTGTGATTTAAAAAAATATTGACTTTCTTCGACACCTATATCGAGTTCATTCTTATGTGCATGACAGAGCTCAACCTAAGAGTGTGCTTTGGTTCACTTACGACTTTAGAGTCTTAGTTAGAGTAGGATTCGGAGATTGATTAAGTGTGCAATACTACTTCATTTAAGATGGTTATCTCAACCTGTTACTCTGTGGACAAGAGCGGAATACCGTTAGTATTTGCTCTGTCTGTGTACGTCCAATGTTGTTTGTTGGTCATCTTGTGTTCAAAGCTATAAATGAATCAATCATGAACATGTGACTGATAGATGTTGAATGCTCCTTAGCGTAGAGGTTAATTCTCAATATATTGAATGGTTGCCAAACTAAATTTATGAGGTCTAATTTTATTGGTAAAATGTACTAGCTTTAAGGTGAAGGTATGGATAAAATGGAGGATTCCATGCTCCTGCTGGATGAAACAAGTGGGGACTTCTGCAATTTGATCCTATCTCGCTTCAGTGACTCTGCCAAAGAGGACCACCAGCACCTCTGCGCAGTCATAGGCACCATGTCCCAGGAGCTTAAGGACCAGAACCTCCCTTCCACACCAGTTGCCTACTTTGGTGCCGCTTGCTCCTCCCTGGATTGCCTTGTTTCCCAGCCTACCCCTCCCATCCACATTGTCCAAGCCTTCCTTACAATCCTACAATTGGTCCTTCCCAGAATACCAGCAGCAATTTTGAACAAGAAGGCTGGGTACTTTTCGGACCTTGTGATTCGGGTTCTGGGGTCACAGCAGCTGTCACTGTCAATTGGAACGGTAACATCTGGATTGAAATGCATTTCCCATTTGTTGATTACCAGAGACTCTCTCAACTGGTCTGAAGTGTGTCAGTTGTACGGTGTTCTACTGGGGTTCCTCACTGACTCTAGTCCTAAGGTACTTCAATAAAAGCTTTACAACTGGTTTTGTCTTTTGGAATTGAATTTGTTTGCCTTTTTATGTGTCAGTATTATCTATAGTGTGCCCTATGTGGTTTAGATCTTGAACTTGTTGCTATTTTTGATTGTGGACAACAGGTGAGAAGGCAATCACATCTGTGTCTTCGAGATGTTTTATCAAGATTTCAAGAAACATCACTCCACGCACCTGCAAGTGAAGGGATTACAAAGATATTCGAAAGGTCTCTTCTGCTGGCTGGTGGATCAAACGCTAATGCCACTGAAGGACCCAAAGGAGCTCAGGAGGTCCTATGTATTTTGGATGCTTTGAAAGAGTGTCTTCCTCTCATGTCAATGAAGTACACAACTAGCGTCCTCAAGTACTTCAAAACTTTATTGGAACTGCACCAACCCCTCATAACAAGGCGAATTACAGACAGCTTGTACTCAGTTTGTCTTGTGCCAGCTTTAGATGTTTCTCCTGAAGTATTGCTCGATTTGTTAAGTTCAATATCTCTATCCATCTCCACGAATGAGACCTCTGCTGATGCCATGACATTTGCTGCACGATTGCTTGATGTTGGAATGACTAAAGTGTATTACCATAATAGGGAACTATGTCTAACAAAGCTCCCTGTCGTGCTCAGTGCACTCAAAGGTCTGTTTCCTTTGTTTATATTTAATGATGGTTACTTTTCTTAGATCCAGAACCTTTCTCCTAGTAAGTGGATTATATCCGAAACTACTAATATAACACAATTGATATGCACTTATTCTCCCTTTTGTATTGGTAGATATTTTGGCATCGGAACATGAGGAGGCCATATATGCAGCAACGAATGCAATGCAGAACCTGATAAATGCTTGCATCGATGAAAGCTTGATTAAACAAGGTGTGGATCAGATTTTGATGGATGGGTACAGTGATACAAGGAGGGGTGGGCCTACTACGGTTGAAAAATTATGTGCCATAACTGAAAGCCTTCTTGGCTATCATTATGCTGCTATCTGGGACATCACATTTCAAGTTGTCTCCACAATGTTCGATAAATTAGGTATCCCCATTGTGTATCTAACTTCTGTGATAGTGTTCCTGTTCCTGTTCATGTTGAAATTTCTATTTGATTCTCAGTTCTTTCAATCAGAAATGTGCTAGAATAGAGGATCAAGCAATCTGATACAGTGTGGAGGGATGATCTCCCTCCATTCATCAGATGGTTTCTGCAACTCATACCTCCGCATTTGATCTTCTTGTATGTTGTATGTTTACTTTTATTGTGTATGGGTCTAAATTCGTAATATTATGGCAACTATTTTCATACAGGGCATCATTCTTCTCACTTTTTGAGTGGAATTATTAAGAGCTTGGCTGACATGCAAAAGTTACCTGATGAAGATTTTCCTTTCAGGAAACAGGTATTATTGTATTTCTGACTATAGGAATTTCTGTGCGGTACTGTCCATTGATCTTATAATATCACAATATTCAGTGGGCCCATGTAAAAAAGATAGGGACCATGTAAAAAAGATAGGGATTTGTTATCTCAGCTAAGTGCTAGAATTTGCTATATACTATATGACTAAGCCATTCATTCTTTTTGGAGGAACACTTGGTATATCTTTTCATGATCTCTACACAGTTTTGTGCTGACTATAAAGATGTCCTGTTATATCTATATTCTTTTGTTAATGGGTCTGCTGGTCCTAGTTTAATTGCATTGTTTTGAACCATCTTATCAAAGGTTTCAAAAACTTATGAACCTGGGCCTTAGAACCAGAACTCCATAGAGATAAAAGTCATTTTGTAGTTTGACTTGCAAATGATAGATATTAATTATGTTTTGGTCTATAACCTTCTGGCAGAGTTTTTGGAGCATTTTGGCCTGTAGCAATTGCTCAAGGATATTTGCAATTACCACTGATACTTGTGCAGTGTACTCTATTAATGTATATCATTATGTTATGATCTGTCATTGTTATTTGTTGACCGACAAGCACACATCAGACAATATTAGAAAAACTAGTTGTGTCTTGATATGAAAGCACCCTGTAATTTGCTTTATCTGCTTGTTTTGAGCTATGCATTATGCACTAATATCTTGTTTCATCATTTTGCAGCTGCATGAATGCCTTGGAAAAGCTCTTGGTGCTTTAGGACCTGAAACTTTCTTGGGGTTTATACCTCTTAATTTGGAGGCAGACGACCTATCTGAGGCAAATGTTTGGCTCCTTCCAATTCTGAAGCAGTATATTGTTGGTGCTCATTTAAGCTTCTTCACCGAGTCGATCTTGGGTATGATTGAACTGATGAAGGAGAAATCTCGAAAGGTATGAACTTTTCATACCAAGTAGATTCTGTTTTTATCATTTCTCCGGTATTTGCTGAGTAGTTTCATGTTCTGGCAGCTGGAGCTACAAGGACGGATTTTTTCATCAAGAAATGCAAATGCGCTTGTGTACTCTTTGTGGTCCTTACTACCTTCATTTTGCAACTATCCTGTGGATACTGCTCAAAGTTTCAACGATCTAAAGAGATCTTTATGTAGTGCACTTAATGAAGAACCTGATACTCGTGGAATAATATGCTCTAGTTTGCAGATTCTTATTCAACAGAATAAGAACATTTTGGAGGAAAAAAGAGAGATGCCTGTTATTGAAGAAGGAATTGCCATACAGCGAGCAGTGGCCCATTATACCCGGCAGATTGTAGAAGATAATTTGAGTGTGCTAAAGTCATCTGCTCGTGAGTTGTTAACTGTTCTGTCACGTATCCTAACGCAATCAACAAAAGATGATGGTGCTTCTTTGCAGGTACGTAAACCATCTCAATCAATTGAGAATGCAGCTACCATGCTTCTTATTTGCTGGAAAATAGGTTCTATTTTTATTTGTCTACCAAAGTTCATATTGTTCATTTTATTTTGTCTGTGTGCATGTATATATACTTACGTATCCTCCGTTTATTTATTATTGAGAAGTTTCAAAGTTAATGCATTGGCCTTCCTTCCAAGCCCTGAAGTCCACAATAGGTGAATTTGTACAATTGGTGAATTTGTTGTATTTGTACAATTTCTTACAATATTGTTTGCACCATGCAGTCCACAATAGGTGAATTTGCTTCCATATCAGATAAAGTAGTAGTGTCAAGGTTCTTCAATAGTACAATGCAGAAGCTTCTGAAGGTCACTCAAGAGGCTGGCACACAAGGCAATTCAAGAAATTCTAGTTCTATGCCGATTGACCATGGGTCAAATGAAAGTTCACCATCACTTTTGAGGTTTTCTTTCTCCTTGTTGCATTATTTTGTTAGTTGGTTGCACTTCTGACTTCTTCTTTTTTTCCTTTTGTATTATCTAGTTATAAGGCCTTAAATTGTATTTTACACATGAAAATGATGACTTTTGAGGTTTTTTGTGATGTTTGATTGATAGTTATCCCTTTCTCTAAACTGCAGGGCTCGTCTATTTGACTTGGCAGTTTCACTTTTGCCTGGTTTGAATGATAAAGAGATAGATCTTTTGTTTGTTGCAATAAAGCCTGCTTTGCAGGTTTGTAAATGATTCCATCTAGTGGGGTGATTTAGCTTAGCCATCTGTGGAAGAAACTCCTAGGTGGCGTTCTTGTTGGGAAAAAATGTAGGATTTTAGAAAAGTTGTGAATATTTATGTTGAATAGTGTTTTATAGGTGTTTGTGTAAAGTGGAGAGAGAAATGATTTGATGTAATTGTTTAATAAAAAAATATTGGAGTTATGTGAAAAAATATAGAGAGAAAAATTGTGTTAAATAAAAAAGTAAAAAATTGTTGGAGATTGTGTTAGATGTATTGGTGTTTGTGTTTGAATTCTTAAGAATGTTCGGTGGTAGTTTTGTGAATGGATTTGAATCCTAGAAAAAAGTTAAAAACGAACATAACCCTAGAAGGAAAAGCTTTATTATAACTGAAAGGATGATGTCATTAAGAGTTGAACATTTGAACTGCAGGATGTTGATGGTCTGATACAAAAGAAGGCTTACAAAGTTCTTTCAGCTATTCTTAGGGTATGTTTTTCCCAACTGCAAAAGCTTTTAAGTTGTATCTTTCGCGTCATGTCATATGACAGATAATTAACATCCATTCTGCCTTACTGTAATATCTCGGTTTGTTGAATGGAAAGAATCAGGGTTAACTGATACATATTGGTTGGTTTTATTTGGCTGAAATCTCAGTAATGCACAATTCATCCCAGAAATTATCATGTGCATTCTTTCTGCCCTTTAAATGAAGTTGTCTGACTGATGGATATCTTTTGTTGGGATTGTGTGAGCAGAACTGTGATAGATTTCTTTCGTCAAAGCTTGAGGAGTTGCTTAGACTAATGATGGAAGTGCTACCTTCATGCCATTTCTCTGCCAAACGCCACAGACTGGATTCCCTGTACTTTCTAATAGTACATGTTTCTAAGGTAGCTGATGCTAGGAAACAACATTAGTTTGTTTCTGGGATTTAAGGGTGCACTCCTCAATTGGGTCCAGGGTCAAACTGGATGAATGTGCAATTTGATCTTGTCCTAAGAATTTATCCGTGTCTATTTACAGGATGTATCAGAGCAGATGCGACGTGACATCATTGGTTCTTTCTTAACAGAAATAATACTTGCACTTAAAGAGGTATATTGTGTTATTTGCTTGAACATTTGCTGGAAAATATAGTTATCCCCCCCCCCCTTTTCTCTTCTTATTTGGACTGGTGATTGTTTGTTATGCCCTAATAGAAATAAGTTTATCTCTGAGATCTTGTCTTTTATAACCTAAGACTTTGCCTCGCTGTTACTGCTCATTTAGAAGTTTTGATTTGGTGAAAAAAATAAACTAGTTAGTACTTTTCCATTTATCTACATGGTGGCAGTGATGATTAATGGCTTTGTGGTGTTTTTTTTTTGGGTTAGTGAATTTGTGGTGTATTATAGATTTATGGGAGGGAAAAAAACAAAAAGTAAAACTTGCTAGAAAAATATATTCTCTTTGACGCACACATTCTGCTCTGAACCTAATTTTGTATAGGCTGACCTGTATTCTATTGTTATTTTTGCAGGCAAATAAAAAGACAAGAAATAGAGCATATGATATTCTTGTCGAAATTGGTCATGCATGTGGTGATGAAGAGAAAGGCGGAAATAAAGAGAACTTGTGTCAACTTTTTAGTATGGTACTATTTTAAACCATTTTGCCCAGTTCTCATTATTGAATTGATGAAAGTGCTGGCTATTTAGTGGAAGTCTTAGAAACATCTTCGGAATTCTGAAAAGTACCCTGTTTAGGCACTTTTTCTTTGAACTTGTTTGACTTAACAGTCGTCTTGAAATGATTTTGATATTTTATATGGTGAATCCCTATTCTTCGGAAATGACCATTTGGTATTGTATTGGTCTCAGGTAGCGGGAGGAATGGCTAGTGAGACACCTCACATGGTCAGTGCTGCAGTCAAAGGCTTAGCTCGCATGGCTTACGAGTTCTCAGATCTTGTTTCAACTGCTTGCAACTTACTTCCGTCTACCTTTCTGCTCCTTCGGAGAAAGAATAGAGAAATAGTCAAGGTTTTTCCCTTTTCTTTGGAGTTATCTACTTTATTCTCATTTAAGTTGGTTTCAGTTTACTGGTTAATAGGTTATTGTTATTGCTTTCTCTCTGTGACGTTATGTTGACATATTCTTTCCTGTTTTCAATGCAGGCTAATTTAGGCTTATTGAAGGTGTTGGTGACAAAATCGAAACCTGAAGGCTTGCAAATGCACTTGAGGAGCGTAGTGGAAGGTTTGCTGAAGTGGCAAGATACTACAAAAAACCACTTTAAAGCCAAGGTTTATTAATCTGGCTTTTTTTTTTTTTTTTAAACTTTGTTTCAATTGCCAAGGCAAATGGCAGAGTCTATTCTGATAGTTCCAATTCATTTGGTAATTTTCCTTTTCCAGGTTAAGCACCTCCTAGAAATTCTTGTCAAGAAATGTGGTCTGGACGCGGTCAAGGCTGTGATGCCTGAGGAACACATGAAACTCCTTTCTAATATACGGAAGGTTTGTTGAAAGTCATCATATGCTTGAATAAAAACTTGACTGGGCTGTGATTTTTGTTGAACTTAATGCTTGTCAAACACAGATCAATGAACGGAAAGAGAGGAAGCTTTGGGCTAAATCAGAAGCAAAATCTCAGCTGTCAAAAGCGACTACATCCAGGTTACCCTCTCTGGAAATTTGATACTTAATATATGTATATCTATATACCCAGATGTACATAAATTGTACTGGGTGTCGGGCCCAACCACACTTTGCTGGTACAAGCATCATGTGTTTTGTACCTGAAATTCTTGTGTTTACAAGCCTCAAGGGTTCCCCACAGCTTGATCCCCAAGGGTTTGGTGTGGTGGTAAGGCTTCGGCTTGGGTTCTAACATGTCCCAAGTTCGAGCCCCAACACCCTCATTATCTCCCTTGACTTACCCGCTCCCTGGGTTGTGGGGTCGGTCCAGGGGGCCGGGGTATGTACTTCAGGGTTGGGCCAAAAAGGTCCGGCTTTAGGGGATTTCCTCGTCATAAAAAAAAGGGGTTCCCCACAGCTTGTCAAACACAGATTGCAGAAGTTTCTGGCTCCATGGTGGGATCACAGTACCCGAGACAATAAGCCTTCCTGATTGTTTCTAATCTATACTGGCTATTAAAGAGTTGATACCCATAGTCATTTTGGAAGTTGATGGGCGATGCAAATTCAAATGCACTCAGTGAAAAGAGTCTGTCCCTTTCAGTTGTTTTTTCATTTGCACATCGATGTTTTTGTAATTATTCATTTTCACCTTTCCAGGCTGAGCAGATGGAATGACACAAAAATATTTTCTGATTTTGGAGACACGGATACCGAGGGAAGCGATGTGGAATACATGGATGCCAGGACGATATCTGTTCAACGGAGCAAGGGTTCCCTAAAGCTAAAGCCCAAAGCATCTTCAATACGGTCAGTTTGGGGGGGGGGGGGGTTCATTTGAGACTACTTATTTCGTGATCATTTCTCTTTGGAGTGTTAGCATCCAATATGTACTATTTCTTTTTTCCTCAAAATAAATGGTGGATGCTAGAAAATTGCATAATTGACACATTCCAGCCGTTCTAGTCTGTCAGAAAGTTTTTTTGCTTAATGATTCTCTGAGATGCGATAGTATTTCTCTCTCCTTTTGCTATGACAATCAAAATTGTCCTGTCCTTACAAGGCAGTTTCCCATACCAATGTTTGTAGCTGCTTTATTGAACATAATCAATGCATTTTTATGAACTCTTTTGCTCCACACGTCATTAATGATGATTTTTTCCTTCAAACCTGTCCAGCTCCAAGAGTAGAGCAGCTAAGAACTTGCCTGAGCACTTGTTTGACCTATTAGAAGACGAGCCACTTGACTTGCTCGACAAGCAGAAAACTATTTCATCTCTACGATCTTCTAAGCTTGTCAAACGGAAACTAGATCCGGATGAGCCAGAACTGGACTCTGAGGGGCGCTTGATTATTCGTGAGGGAGAAAAATCAAAGATGGAAATTCCCTCTGACCCTGATTTGGATGCAAAGAGTGAAGCAGGTAGTCACTTGTCAGTAAACTCGAGGAGAAAGGAGAAGCGCAGGAAGATGTCAGAGGCAGGTTGGGCTTACACTGGTACTGAGTATTCTACCAAGAAGGCAGGTGGGGATGTGAAGAGAAAGGATAAGCTTGAACCATATGCATATTGGCCACTTGATCGCAAAATGATGAGCCGGAGACCAGAGCATCGGACTGCTGCCAGGAAAGGGATGGCAAGTGTGGTGAAAATGACAAAAAAGCTTGAAGGCAAGAGTGCCTCTAGTGTACTCTCCAGCAAAGGCTTGAAGTTCAAACGGAGTCAAAAGAAGAAGGGTAGCAAGAAATAAAGCAGGTAAAGAAGGATCTATATTGTTTATATTCATTGCGTTTGGAGAAGTGCACTAATCAAGATTTTTTCTCATTTTTTTTTTGAGTAATTTAATTTGAGGGCTCAAAGTTTTGTAGGTTGTAAATTAGATAGGAATCGTGGTATCATATTGTTCTCTACATGTAATGCAATTTGAAGGTAAATTGCTCGTAATTGGGAAGTTGCAGTTTTGCTCGCACTTATGTTATAGTTGAATTCCTTGACAATCTGTAGCTACAATGTGATTGAAAGTGCACATTTAATGTTTACTGGTACACCTTTAATTGGGATAAAGAGAGTCCAATCTTAACTATTAGGGTTATGATATTTTGCACTTTTAATTGTCATTTTTGTAATATGGCACCCCACTAACTATAGATTTCAGACACTTTATATTAAATTAGACGGAAAGTTATTTTTTAACCTTGATGATTTTTCCTTTTACTAAAATGTCACGGCCCAAAATTTGTGAATAAAATTGTGATTTCATGGGCCAAATACTTGCTTTCCTTAAATTGATAGTATTTTGACTGAGGATGTAATGTGTGTAAAATCAATAGTTTGCACGAAATCAATAGTTGACACGTGTAATGTGTCAAAAATGGTAATTTGGGGTGCAAAGTATTATAAATTTCAAAGTCAAAAGAGGAATAGTGTATTAATCCTCAATGAATTTACTTATATAAGAAAAATTAATCCTCTGAATTTATTTAAACTTACATGTACCATCATACAAAAAATTGTACTAGAGGAAGCTTGAAGACATTTATCTTAGTTACTTAAAGGCATGTTGATAAGCTAAGTTATGACAGTAGCAAAGGGATTTTGGTTTATTATTAGGAATTTTAGGATTTTATTGGATAACGGGAAGTTTAGAATTTCGGGATTTGTTTGAAATATTTGATAACTTGATCTCGAATAATGCAGTTAATTTTTTATTTGCTACTTTGTATGCCTTCGTATTATTTTCTGGTGCAATTGCTAAATCTGCAATTACGTTCTTAATCAGTACACTAAATTTCAGTCTACAAATTCCTGGCCTTCAAACAGGGGATAGAGGAAGAAGAAAGAATGTTTTGCTAGCTTGGCTAATTGATAGAGGAACTATATTGTGATTTGGGGGGTTTTGGAAGCTCAAAATTTGAGTGATTAGAAGTCTAAACTTGGAAGGATTGAGTTATAGTTTTGAAAAGTGTCGATAAGTGGAAATGAAATTGAAGACGTAAACTGTCTGTCGGCATTGCTGCAACAGCACCAAGTGCTCCTACTAGATGAGCAGTCATTGGTTTTGGAGAAATTTATAGGGTTAATGACCTTTTTAGTCCCTGGGTTTAGGGTCATTTTTCATTTTAGTCCCTAGGTTTCATTTTTGTTCAAAACAGTCCCTAGGTTTTCTGACTTTGTCAATTTACTCCTGCCGTCCAATTCTGTCACTCCCGTACCCAGTCACCTAACGGTTTGACACCTCACACCCAATAATAGCGTGACACGTGTTATTTTTTAAAAAAAAACTCTCGCCGACTAAACGACAGCCACCTCGGCGCCGCACTTAACAAATTTTCATTAACTCAAAAACTTCGAACAGAAAACGCAGAAGGAAGAGCCGACCGAGTGTTTCCCCAAATCTGACCTAGAACACAGCCGAGAAAATCCCATCTGCTCCTCCCCCAAAATTTCGATTTGAGCTTTTAGAAGAGGGCGAAATCTGCTCCTCCCCCAAAATCCCATCTGTCGTCCATCGAGTTAGCAGCTTCTCCTTTTGGGGCTCTCACATTTTGCCCTTTCCAAAGGTACTCAGACACTTTTAAATTTGTCCTTTTGCTTTGTCTGTCATATATTTTTGTCTTTGGGTAGGTCCCTATAATGTTTTCGAGCTGTCTGTGGTCCCATAGTGTTGTCTCTTTCGTATTATTGTGGTCTGGGTTAATGTGGCCCCATAGTTTATTTCTCACTGCTATGTTATGACGGTTGTGAAATTGTTATTTAATGATTGGTGTGGTTTGTTTACTATTTGTTCTACTTGATTCATGTTCCATAGTGTTGTCTCTTTCGTTTGTTTTCTTCTTTTATTTGACCAAAATAGGCTGTCGGCTTTGACTTGTAAACTTTTGAAAATGTGGTTCCTAAAGTATTGTATCGTTCTGCATCTTTATTGCCATCTTTGTTATGAGGTTGACGAAAGTTTGCCAAGGGTGCATGTGTATAGGAAGCTTGTAAACTTTATTGAGTGGGGCCCTGCAAGCATTCAGGTCTCTTTCCAGAGTATAACTTGTACTTTGTTAACATTGTTAAATTTTCCCCACTTAGTAAAATACATTATGTTATCCAGAACTTTGTACTTCTGGTTGAGCATTAAAAACAAACAAGAAGAAATTGTCTGTAGCTGAAATTTCAGATGAGCTTTTTGTTCAAATTTCAGATGAGCTTTTTGTTGTAAGGCAATGCCCCATGTTGTGTAATGATCAGTTCTTCCATTATGCTTTTTAAATTGCCATATGTGAAGCAAGGACCTTTAAAAAATTGTCATCTTTAGTGATTAAATAACTATTCAAAATTATACTTCGACATTTTCAAATGTTCTTATTATTGTTATTTGTGCATCTTATTTGTTACAGGGATAGACATGGTGAAGGTGGTTATGCACCATGGTGGATCAATTTCGAAGGATAATGCATATGTTGGTGGGTACGTTGAGAATGTGGGTAGGGTGCATGTGGACTACTTGACAGTCCCAGACCTACAAGGTGTCGTTAAAGGATGTGGCTACATGAGTTGTGGGGAAATGTATTGCACGTTAGATGACGAAGAATCAATCCATATGAAGCCTCTGCAGAGAGATACGGATGTCCTAGCAGTCACCGAAAGGATTGTGGCTCAGAATTCGAAGACACTACATATATATGTGAAGCACCCTGTAGACATACCTGTTGTAATGGGACCTGGTGAGGGAGGGGGGGATGATGGTCATGGTGAGGGAAGGGGGGATGATAGTGACGGTGAGGGAGTGGGGGATGAGGGTCATGGTGAGGGAGAGGGTGATAAAGAAGCCATGAGTGATTTCAATGAGTCAGATGATGCAGATCCAGACTGGAGTGATAGTGATTGCAATAGTGTGAAGGTTGCTGCAGAGCAGTGGTTCAAACAATGGAGTTGGGGTAGTAGTCGTACTGGAGCTGAAGGTGAAGTGGAGTCCGACTACGCTAGCTCGGAAGAGTGGGGGAGTTTAGATGAACCCGAACAGTCTGATGGAGATGGTGAAGTTAAACGAAGGCGGCCTATGAAAAAGTCCTTCCCGAATTACAAAGAGACTCCAGATTTAAGGGCTAAGGTGACGTTTGAAGTGGGTGAAGTTTTTCAGAATTGCGAGCAATTCAAGCGTGCTCTTCGGACACATTGTATTCAAGAGGGATTTGAGTACAGCTTTGTGAAGAATGACAAATTGAGGGTTAGGGTCGTGTGCAAGCTGGGGTGTGGATGGGAGATCTATCTTGGGCAGACGCGTGCGAAGGATGCACTGCAGATCAAGACATACAATGCTAAGCACACATGTGGCAGCCATCATACAAATAAAAAGGCCTCAGTTAAGTGGTTGGCCCACCGGTATTTAGAGAATTTTAAAGATGATCCTTCTTGGACGCCGAGTGCCCTAAGAGGAGAAGTTGCAAGAGAATATTTAATCGACGTTCGCCCACTTACATGTTGTCGTGCAAGAAGGATGGCATTGAGGATGATTTATGGCGAGCATGCAGAGCAGTATAAGCATCTGGTGGAGTATGGCCTTGCGATCAAGGAATGGAGCCCTGGTAGCTCATTTTATCTGAAGAGAGAAGGAAACATGTTTCAAAGAATGTACGTATGTTTGGCTGCATGCAAAGAGGGATTTTTGAAAGGGTGCCGCCCTATAATATCAGTTGATGGATGCTTTTTGAAAGGCGAATTTGGAGGCCAATTGCTGGCCGCTATTGGGAAAGATGCAAATGACGATATTTTCCCAATTGCATATGCGGCATGCGAGTCGGAGTGTAGAGACTCATGGACGTGGTTCCTGAGTTGTCTTTTGGAAGATATCGGGAGTGTGGACGACCATGGATGGACGTTTATGAGCGATCGTCAAAAGGTATTCATTTATCCCTTCTCATTGGTGTTGGTTTGTTTTGCTTGTATCACTGGTAATTGGTACTCCTTTTATAACTAGAATGTATCACTTAGAATTTGTATAATTAACTTCTTCATGACCGTGTTACATATACAGGGTCTTCTTCAGAGTTTTGACAACTTGATGCCTGGAATTGAGCATCGCATGTGTATTAGGCACTTGCATGCAAATTTCAAGAATGAGGGATACAAGGGAAAACCTTACAAGGATGCATTATGGGCAGCTGCTTGTGCCTCCAATGAGACCGCTTTTAATCAATCGATGTTGGCAATCAAGCGCATGGATGAGAAGGCTCATCATTACTTGTTCAAGCTTGATGTGCGAATGTGGTCTAGGCATGCATTCAACTGGGTTTGCAAGAGCGACATGTTGCTGAACAACTTCGCAGAGTCGTTTAATGCGTGGATAAGGGAAGCTCGTGACAAACCAATTCTGACCATGCTTGACATCATACGGAGGCAAATAATGATTCGGTTTCAAAGTAAGAGAGACCGCATCCGAGCAAGTACCAATCAAATTTGCCCAAAGATTGTGAAGAAGCTTAAGCGTTCTAAGACGGAAGCTAGAAATTGGGTTTCTCGATGGAGGTCAGAACTGACATTTGAGGTTGACCACGGTTGTCACCCAAGGCGTGTGGTTGACCTAAATTCACGGGAGTGCACATGCGGACGATGGCAACTTAATGGAATACCTTGTCCTCACGCATGTGTTGCAATATATTTCAATAAAGAGCAACCAGAGGACTATGTACACAAGTACTACCACATGAGTACTTACGCGAAGGCCTACGCCCCAGAGGTTACATCAATGCCAGGTCCCGAAAACTGGCCCCAGCATGAGGGGGAGGAAATACAGCCCCCGATACTAAGGAGGCAACCCGGACGCCCGAGGAAAAATAGAAGCCGTGCGCCGTATGAGAACGAAGAAAACCCCACTAAGCTCTCTCAGCGTGGGTACGTCATTACTTGTGGAAATTGTGGTGCTGTGGGTCTCCATAACGCAAGACGTTGTCCCGAACCTGAGAACCCGAATAAGAAAAAATGGCCTAAGAGAGTAAGAAAGCGAAAGGATCAGGTTTGGTACCTCTTGGTTCGTTTTATCACTTGTATTTGGTCTTCGTATCTGTTTTAGTACCTTGCTTTTTTTGAATTTGACATGTAAGATTAATTATATATCCAGGCCACACCTACCGAAGCTGGTGACGCTAGTGAAGAATTTGGTGGAGCTGAACCCTCACGTGGAGGAGATGAATCTGCTGGAGGGACCCAACAACCAATTGGACCAAGGCGAAGAGGATCAATGTCGAAGGGTCCAGAGATAGGAATGGCAACCCAATAATCAGCTTCAGTGTTTTTTGTGAATTGGTTGGGACATAAGCTGGTGTGTAGTTACAAGATGGGGATGTTTTGGCAAATATCTGCTTTTTTTGAATTGGTTAGGACATAATATTTTTTGAGGTGTATCTGCTTGGTGTATTGGCAGATCGATGTATTGGCAGATTGATGTATTATAAGCACTGAAGATGCAACTTTTTTTGTGGATATGGAATCAAATTGACAGCAAGAGCAATTTCTACTTTCTCATTTAAAAGGTCCATAAGTTACCAACAGTCACTTTTGGTAACTCTCATTCAACTGGCAATTGAGGGCTGCAAACCAATAGCAAATTACATCCGAGAAATAATAATAGATACATAGATTAAAAACAAGTCTTCAATTAGATACATCATCCACGGTACCATCATGTTATCAAATAGATACATAGATTAAAAACAAGTCTTCAATTACAAAAAGATAAATACATGACAAGTCTACTTTGTCTTGGAAACCATCCACACGGAGACGCACACAGACACAATGGTTACTGCCCAAGACACAAAAGAAAACAACATATATTTTTTCTCCCTAGATTGGTACATATGTACTTGCTTCTCTAGTATCTTCGTCTTTCTCAACATTCTTGATAGGACCTCCATTCCACGTGGGCAAATTTCGGGATCATACCACATGAAGAACCTACAAACGCCACCTTCCTGTGCACAAAAGAAATGTATTACTTATTTAAAACACGTAAACAAAATCGTTACGTAGTTTCTGCATACGTACCGATTTCTTGTTGTACCTTCCACATCCAAAAAAACGACGACCTGGATTTTGATCAGTCCAAGATGTCCTCAATGGTGCTTTGACTCCGCAATAGCATTTGTACGATTCTGGACCCATGCACTTGTAATTTGAAGCAGAAGTCATGGAAGAACTTTCGGGTTTTTCCTTCCCCTAACATGAAATATTAGTTTTGGACTTTCAATAACTGAAAATTTTCTTTATCTTAATGTTACAAATTCTATCATAACATTAAGTAATTAAATTGAATTATAATTAAATTTTAAATGCAAAGTCAGCTTCTGTTAATGTTGCACATCTTCAAAATCAAAAAATTAGGATCTATGTTATTTGCAATACGTTGCTGATTAATGGTTTCTAATGGGTATAAAAATAGTAGCAGACCAAATATTATACTGCAGAAATAACTTTCAATAACCACATCAAAACTCCATTAACTCCATTACGACAAAACTAATACCAAGTAAGGCCAAACAAAAAACTCGAACACATGGTTTTCTCACAAGAAATCAAACAACAAGCGACCTATAGATGCAGAATAATGCATTGAAGAAGAACTTTTGAACTCCACAGCTTCAAAACTTCCAACTTCAACCCATTTTTAGAAAGAAGAACAAAATCACAACTCATTTACCTTGGTGCTTCTCGTACTCATCTGGAGGAGGAAAGGAGACAAAGACGCTGCTGCACAGAAGAAGGAATCAGCGTCGACACTGCTGGAGAGATCGGGTTCAGATCTGTTTAAGGTGTTTCGTCGGGGAGTATTTTAAAAAATACTAACATGTTCTGTCGGCTGTGTTCTAGGTCAGATTTGGGGAAACACTCGGTCGGCTCTTCCTTCTGCATTTTCTGTTCGAAGTTTTTGAGTTAATGAAAATTTGTTAAGTGCGGCGCTGAGGTGGCTGTCGTTTAGTCGGCGAGAGTTTTTTTTTTTTTAAAATAACACGTGTCACGCTATTATTGGGTGTGAGGTGTCAAACCGTTAGGTGACTGGGTACGGGAGTGACGGAATTGGACGACAGGAGTAAATTGACAAAGTCAGAAAACCTAGGGACTGTTTTGAACAAAAATGAAACCTAGGGACTAAAATGAAAAATGACCCTAAACCCAGGGACTAAAAAGGTCATTAACCCAAATTTATAACCAGTAGGAGACACAATTTTGGGAATTGGTGAAAATTTTTTGGGTACGAGAGTGGGTGAAAAAGTGAAAAACTTTATGGGAGATGGTGAAAAAGTTAAAATTTATGAGAATTAGTAAAAAATTGAAAGAAATTTTTTTGTTATGATTAAAATTTTCTAAGGACAATTTTAGTCTTCAAACGCACCCATAATATCATAGGTACTGGAATATGTTGTGCTATCAGAACCCATTGGGATAGGGGAAGAAGAGCTCCGTACTCCCACGAATCCAGCCAGATTCTCTAAAACGGGGTCAATGCCTTGGTACAAAGTACACTATTTCACCAAAATGGTGATGAACTCGGGACTTGGGCTATAGAAATCTTTACAAAACATGCATGCTTACACAAGATTGAGTCAAGTTTTTACGAGTTAATTTTGTTAAATGTTCGAGTCAAATTTTGTGTTTAAAACTCTCAATCACTTTTTCTCTTTTTGGTTAATTAGGAAAAAGGGGAAATGAATCCACACATCACTTATAATGGAGCCAAGTTTGAGCTGGGTTATCAGTTGACCTCAAGCAGATGAATCGTTGATGAACAGCAGCTAGGTTGGTTTGGAGCCCTAACTTGCGGACATCATCATTGGATGGAAAACCTATAAAAAGATATCTTTCTCTTGAACAATATGATGATTGGCCTTTTTAATTTTTCAATTTGAACTCACATTTTTTAAAAAAATTCTGAAAGTTCTCTCTCAACTAAATAGGTTCTTTCTTTTATGTTTGTTTAGTGGAGAGGCGACAAATGTGTTGGGTGGTTGAATAATATTTAGAATCTTCATTCGTACCTACTCTAGACTTGTCTCAAGACTCCGACCCTTACCAAAAACACATCATAGTGAATATTAAAGAGAACTCCCACAAGGATCAAATCAAGTAAAGGCAGGTCTACTGCAACCCCAAGGGGTTGGCCTAAGTGATTAAGGCTTGGATTTTGGTAGTATATGCCTTTCAAGGTCTCAAGTTCAAAACTTCATAGGTGTTACCATCCTTTGGAGTTACCTTAGAGCCTTTGGCTTGGTAGTTGCCTGATTTGTATGGGACGTAGAACACCTTAGAGCCTTTGGCTTGGTAATTATTTGATTTGTGTGAGACAGATAATTGCATAGATTATAAAATTAGTCGAGATGTAAGTAAATTGGTCCAGACACTTGATTAGAGATAGAAAAAAAGAAAGAAAAAAAAGATGGGTCCAATTTCTCATATTCTCCAATCTCTTCTTTTGTACAGATTAGGCATGTATGAATTATGATCGATGCTATCTCATATTTGAAGAACTAAAGGACAAGGCAAACAAATATACCTAATTAATGCCCCCGACAAGTCCGAGGAAGACAGACATCGGGGGCTGTCTTGTACAAAAATATCACGAAGCTCTGTATCTTTGGGTGCCAGAGTGAGTCTCAATCTATGGGAACAGAGGACCGCTTGATGAACTCCAAACAATCTGCAATAGCTTCGGCATAGAAAGAATTGGACCTTCCGAACGATCTCAACCTACTGTCACTTTTACCCGTGTTGGGTAACTCCATAACCAAACTCTTGGTGCTGCTGCCGCTGCTGTTATTCCTCTTGATGCTATTTCTTCCGGGAAGACATTTCTTTAGCGATTTTAGAGCTCGCCCATAAGAAGATCTCAATCTATATAAGAGCTTGAAGAAACAAAGGAACCTCGCGCGCAATCGTTGAACCGAAAATCGTTTGGGGTTCAGCTTGAAACCTCTGCTTCCATGGCATGATCTTCTGGCTCCGTTGCCAACCTTGTTGTAGCTCAAATGACTCATATTGTTAGCTTCCGCAAGCAAAGACTTTTACGGAAATATCTGCTGTGGGAGGATGACTTTGTTGGGATGCTTGAGGTTGCGGTGCTTAAGAAGATTTGGAGTCTGCAGGGAAGGAACTCGGAAACTCGTGGCTTTCAAAGTGTGCTTTGGACTTTCTGGACCGCGTTGTGCGAAAGGAGAGAGGCACTAACAACGTGAATATGACCAGATCATAAAATAAAGAGGGGTTTTGGAATATGACTGGAACGAAAGGTAGGGCCCTGAAGGGGACAAGGGAAAAAGAAAATTAGAGATTTGGGTCTCTCTGTTCAAATTAGGTGACTAATTAGCAGCTTTACAATCAAACCAAATCATTACTTAATAAAAAAAGGTGCAAATTTCTGCTAGTCTAACAGCTTTTGACTTGGGAATGCCTTTTTTTTGGGCAGAATGGCCAACTTCTTAGTATGTTAATTTGGAGACATGTTTGTACACACAGATCTAACATTCAGTCCAGACAGCAATGTGGTACAAGTGAAAAAGTGTCACAAATTGATTAGTGTAGTTTGTCGGGCAGGCATCTCTTAGGTCAGCAACTCCTCAATCCCAGATTTTGTTCAGTGTGAAGTTGGTGGCCCAAAATACCACGTATTCATTCACTTATGGGCAGATTAACACGTGAAGGAGACATGTTTGCATTCTTTCAGATGGAGCCAAGTACTTGTGCAGTTACGCTTCTGTTCTGTAACAGCCATGGCTTCACTTTTAACTCCCACTTTCTAGCTCTAATTCCCATGACCGGAAAATGCTTGTACACAGTGACAAAGCAGCAGGGGACCAATTAAATGAAAAAGATTATTAAGGGGTCAAAATAAATAAAATATAATTTGTTTTCCAAAAATTTATTAAAAAAGAGTAAAGAATACGTTGTTTTATTTTGGGAGCTTTTAGAGGTAGGGCTGAACAAAACCGGACCGCAGACCGGACCGGACCGGAAAACCGGACCGAATTTGCGGTCCGGTCCGGTTTTAATTTTTAAAAAGCGGTCCGGTCCGGACCGGATTGAAGGACCGAATTTATCCGGTCCGGTCTGTAGATTTATGAAATGCGGTCCGGACCGGACCGGACCGCATTTCATATTTTTTTAATTTTTTTAAATGTTTTAAAAAATAATCGCACCTATACTGCTTAAATTTATTTTTTACTTTTTTAAATATTAAAAAATTAATCGCACTGCGCAGAGCCTATGCTCTGCGCAGTGCATATAGCTCTGCGCGCAGAGCTAGAGCCTATAGCTCTGCGCAGAGCTATAGGCTCTGCGCGAGCCGCACTGCGCAGTGCAGAGCCCGCGCAGTGCGGCTCTGCGAAATTTTAATTTTTTTTTTTAAATTTGAATCCTGCGCGGGCTCTGCTAAATTTTTAAAAATTTTTTAAAAAAAAAATTTAAATCCGGTCTGGACCACTTAAGTGGTCCAGACCGGACCGCATTTCTTGAAACCGGACCGGACCGGACCACATATATGTGGTCCGGTCCGGTCCTTTAATATTGGAGAACCGAAAATGCGGTCCGGACCGCATTGCGGTCCGAAAACCGGACCGCATTTCTGGTTTTCACCCCTATTTAGAGGGTTGGATGGGTCATGGCCCTGCCAGCCTCCTTTGGCTTCACTATGCTTGTACGTGTACGACTTAAAACTTCGTATGTTCTTGACAAGTCTTGTCGCAACGAAAAGGATTCTATAATCGAGATGGATAGTTACAATTTGATATCAATATATCTAATGACACATGATGAGGAGAATCTGACCTGCCGACCTAATTCACTTCACTAATTTAATGTGTCGTTCTCATTATATTATTAATTATGATGAGATTTAATCTTAATCATTTGTCCTGAACGGATATAATTCTTTTCCCTTCTCAAAGCTCAGACTTCAAAGCAAACTAAACGTCCTGTGGCTAGACTACACTCCCTCTTCTTCTATTTCCCATAAAAAGGAAAGAAAAAAAAAACTGCCTCTTCCCCTCGGCAATTTTCTTTTCTTTCTAATCTGAGCAAATTCTTTTTACAAGCAAATTTTTTGAAGTTCCCCCCTTCATCCATCTCTTCCCCTCTCACCAATACCCGGCTGTACACCAACGGAGAAGGAATAATGTTTCTTTCCTTCTCCGGCCGCCGCCCTTCTCCTTCTCTCTAAACACCAGAACTCCACCGCCTCGTTCCATTTATTTGCCTGAAAACAGCCGTATCTCCGTTCGGCTTGTTTTCTGCGGCGGCGGCTGCTGTTCGTTCTTATCCTCATTGTGTGACGCTTCCCTCTACTTCTTCTCCGGTTCGTGAAAGATTCTTTTTGGTTTTAGTTTGCGGGTACAACCTGTGGTTTGATCTTGATTTTCGGGTTTAATATGTTATGTTCATTTATGGGGTTTTATTTCAGATTGTTGGACTTTGTTTACGCTTTTTCCTTGATTTAGATATCGAAATTTTGTACTCGTTTCTTTTTTAATCTGCTACGAACATACACGCTTTTGGGTGTGTGATCTGATTCGGATGTTGAAATTACGTCTTGGTTCCTTTATACTTTTGCCTACACATTCTATTTGTGCTTGCGATCTGATGCATAAAATGCGATTTTGTAGCGAGGAGAATCTCACTTTCCCTCTCTCCCTTGCCTTCAAAAAAGGAGAAGAAAAAAAAAAACACCAACGAGTCAAGCTCGAACTCAAACTTGACTGGGCTCATTATGCTTGTTTTAGTCGAGCTCAAGCCCGGCCTGTAGAGTTATGCAGAGGAAGAAAAACAGAGTGTATAAGCGCAGATGAAGGAGAGAGAGAGTAATGAATTTCTGTGTGTATTCAATCTAGTGGAATGAATGAATCTGTACAAGTGTCCGGTCAATGTTATATACAACAACCTCAACTGTAATATTACATAACAGAACAACAAACTTCATAACTAAAAATGTTGAGATGGAAATATTGCTGAGCTGGATCATGCTGATACATCTTCACAAAGCGATTTTATGTGATTGTTGAGTTGAGTGCAAGCATAATTTTAAACCTCCTAAGTTTGATAATCCAAACATTCATAGTTTCCAGCAATCACTTGAAGGCCAAAGGAATTAGATTAAACCCTGGGGTTTTATGTTTTCTAGGGCTCGCTTTGCACTGGGCCATCATTTTGTTTTATGGTTTTAAATGAAGTACGCCCTGATAAGTTTCAGGTTTTTTTTCCAAATTTCACAATTCTTGGGTCCTAAACGAAACGGCAGGGCTCCATCTCAAATGGGTGGTTTCGCTTGCCTATCTATTATTTATGAGTTAGTCTTATACAAAACATAACCATATTGGACTAGAATATTGTTTGTTTCTGTTGCGTTACTTATTAAATAACCTAATGCAGGTGGATGCCTATGATGTCGGCAAAGATGTCATTGATTTTGATGGAGAATTGGATGTGGCACTGATGGTAACTATTCAATTCATGCTTAGAACCGCAAAAAGAGAGACTGAGAGAGACAAAGGTTTAGAAGAGATTTTATGAGCCAAAATTGATCTTCAATAACTATCTGCAATCTGGATTTGTTGTGTGATTCTTTGTCGTTATGATGCCGTGTAACGACCCAAGGAACCACATCTGCGCTTTTGACTTCAAAAAGACTAGTCAAAATTACTTTTTGAAGCTCCTTGAAATCATTTTTTGATAAGTAAAGCTCCTTGAAATCATTATAACTATAACACCCAATTCTAACTAGTAAGGATCCAATGTGGGACTAGCCTTATACCATTCCTTTCTCAATCCTTATCATCTTCCATTCCATGTGGGATTTGGCGTATTACATGCCGTTTTGTCGACATCACCGTGTCATGTTTATCACTCTTGACTTCAAGAACCCACCCATCTTATATACCGTCTATTGCTTTCCCCTATGAACATGAAAAGCCCATTGCTTGTTTAGATTCTTTTTTTTTTTCTGTTGTTAATTGAAAATCACATATTATGATGCAAATACTTCTGCTTGTCTTGATAGGGATCTATTCATGAGCTCTCTATAGAGGAGCATCATGCTCCTCCTGTGTCATCCTCTCATATGCAGGGGGAGGCTTCAGCAAGCGGGCAGGCAGCATCTGTTGATATTTCTCAAGGTTATAGTTTTCCAGTTGTTCATATTATGCTATTTATTTGGACAGAGTGCAATATTGTATGTATCTTTCAGGTTCATCTACAAGCAAGAAGAAAGGTCGTGGCCCTACTCGAGGTTTTGCATTGGCTATGGCAATGAGGATCAATAAGGATCAGAAGCTTCCTCTAACAGTGGACAATGGGGAGCCTGTTGGTGTTAATTCCAAATTTTTTATGAGTGAAATGGGCCGACTCATCCGTGAGCACATGCCCATAAGAGTTAAGAATTGGGCATGTATCAACAAGGAGACGAAAGATAAACTAATAATGTTATTATTGGTACTTACAATATTCATGTTTATTTTTTAAGTTTCATTTTTATACTTTTAACTACAAATTTTCTGGGCAAGAATAATTTCCACCATCTTTTTGTCCCAGGAAAAATTCAGCTGTGAGGACACTCCCGAGCTTAGGGCGTCATTGGAAAAGAAAGCGAGCAGAATATATAGGAAATGGCGCTCAGACTTGCACGCTGAATACAAGAAGTACGAGACTGATGCCAAGTACCTTGAACACATTCCAAAAAATTTGACGAAGGAGGATTGGGACCATCTGGTTGAGCACTTCAGTTCTGAAACATTTAAGGTGAGAAGCATCTTTGAATTAAGGCACTATTTGCACACTCAATATAGTTGCTTCTACACCACCCTCTCCAATGTGATTGAACCAACCATGTGAAAATGGTGTGGGAGCAAGAATCTTGGGTATGGGAATTTAATTTCCCATTAGTTATTCTGCTTTGGATCATCTGGTTGAGGACTTCAGTTCTGAAACATTTAAGGTGAGAAACATATTTGAATTAAGGAACTTTTTGCTCACTCAATATTGTTGCGTCTACCCCACCCTCTCCAATGCGATGGAACCAACCATGTGAAAATGGTGTGGAAGCAAGAATCTTGGGTATGGGAATTTAATGTCCCATTATTTATTCTTCTTTCATCAAATAATGTTGTGTTGAATCTATGCATCTTCATATAGAGCCATCATCCATTTATTAAGTTGCTTCTTTATGCCTATGGAGGGTATAAGCATACAGAATTCGAAGAATCGTGAGAAGCGCAAGGAGGTTCAAAGGACTGGCAGGAAAACCTTCCAGGCAATTAAATATGACCATGTAAGTAAGTTCATTCTTGTCGTACTCCTTGTCCCAAACTTTTTTTCACTGGGAACTTAATTTTTAATTTCATCTTGTTGCTTTGAACTCTCTTCTATGTAAGTGTAACCTGCTGCTCCTTGATTTCACATAAACAACTGAGTGCCAACACTAAAGGTTATTGTCCGAAAGTCAAATTTTACTTCTGGGCAACAAAATAATCTTTGGACATTAAAAATAAAAAGAACAGAAATTTGAACTAATTTATGAGGGACAGAGCATCATAGTGTTATGATTGTTGTGTTCAGTGTTTGTATATATCTATAATTTTTTTTTTATTGTTTTAGATATTTATTTTCTTCAAGATCTTGTCCTGTTGAAATCTTGAAATTGCGCTGGAGTTTGGACAACATGAATTTGTTTAAAGCTCTTCTACATGAATTCGAAGAGCTTGTGGGTTAGTAATATAGCTCAGAGATTATATGTACCCAGATAATTTACAAATGCTATAACACCGAAGTATAATGTGTCATATATCATTACATAAGCTCATTTGTTCTATTGCAACATAGGGGGAGGCCACAATGACCTCCACTGAGTCCGCACAGGAGCAAGAGAGGCCAGTACTGTTGACATCTGATGACGCAATGCAGCAGCTCAAATGTGGCCCAAAGCCTGCAAGATCAACAAAAAGGCAGCGCATTCAAGCGCAGTTAATAAGGGATCTTGAGGAGGCCAAGAGGGAGCGAGATGAGTTCAAGAGGGAGCTCGAGGAGGCTAGGAAGGAGCGGTATGCACTTGCACAGCAGGTCGCAGAGATCCGAGTTTTACAGGATCAGATGAGACAACAACAGGATCTGTTGAGGCAGTAGATGGTCATGATCCTCCAGGTCTGGTGTATTAGTCTCCAGAGGGACCTATAGCAGTAAGTGCATACTTGTTATTTTACATGCAAATGTAAGTTGTAAATCTTAGTTCCAAATAACAGGTGCTCTTGAATCTTATATATACCATCATTTAATGCTTACCCCCAAAGGTGCAAGGGTGGTGTCCACAAATAACTTCTGTCAAAACAAACTGGTGGAGACAGCTTCGAAACTGAACACCTGGTTTGGATTCTAAGTGTGAATATGTAGGTCACAGTTGAGACTAAAGGCTTACTAGGCATTAAAGAAGCCTAAAGGAAAAATCACCCAATACTCACCCAAAGGACATGAGGCCAGGGTAAATAGCTCATGCAGAAACAAACTTGGGAGAGAAAAGATCCAAATTGGACCGTTATTCCTGATTTTATGTCAGGTTTCAGGTCAAATTCAAACTTAAGAGGTCTGCATCATGAAATCATCCGATACTCTCAAGTGGAGTGAGGCTGGTATGACCATGTAGTTGTGCCGAGAAGAACTTCTGGAGAGAAGATGCATCTATATTGGACTGCTGACTTGTATTTTGCGTGCGAATGCAATTTGCAAGTTATAGTAAATAATAATGATCTGCGAGTGTAGCCAACATATGCACTAGTGGTATGAAACTGGTAAAAATGAGTAGTTCATGCTGAACAAACTTGTGAGAGCACGCATTGTCAATCTGGACTGCTTGTTGGATTTTGAGGCATGACATGTTTTTATGCATTATCTACAGTAATTATTATTTTAGTTAATAAATTAGTTGTGTGAGCAGTTGATAACTAATTTAGACTCTTGTCCTTAACTAGTGCAGTTTGGATCATAAATTTGACAAGGACACTGTTCTTTTCTTATGCACCCCATTTGGCTTTTTTCAGTGTTGATCTTGTGACCTACTTTGTTTACATTTATGTATAACAAAAATTTATAGTGCATGGTAATTATGGAAATATTGATTGATTTAGAGGCCTATTCCTCATGCTAGATGAAATGAGTGTGTTTTGGGCCAGTGTGCTTGCAAAAGTTGCCAGCCTAAGGTATCCTATGATAGTGTGAGAACTTGAACTATCTTCATCTATGATAATCATTCCTTTCTAATGCTGCTACTCATTTTGAGATCGAGATCGTGTCACATTTTAAAGGCCGAAGATTATGGAGAATTAGCTCATACAAGGGACCAATAATTACGTTAACTTGCTCAGCCTTAAGGTTGTTGTGGAATTTATGGAATTGCGATTGCGATGTTATTTTTTTTTTCAATTGCAGTTTTTCCAGTGATAATCGCCCCGATTCACGTAGATGGTGATTTTAGTCAACTATATGAGGATGCTTGTAAAGATTTGGGCATGATTTGCTTGGTACCTTTTCGAACCTGGGGAAGGTTGGATTTCCACTGAACAATGAAGTGTAAGTTGAGGTAAAAATGAAGTCACGAAAGATAAAAATTATATTTCAGTTAAACCTCTGATGCCGGAGCTGCTCTGCTTGCAACATCTGGGAAGAGCGTCCGTGATAAGTTGGTGCAGTCACGGCGTGCAGAAGCCTTGAGAGACCTATTCCAGGCAGGCTACAATCCCAGTTTATTGGGGCTGGTCGTAGCCAAATAGAATTGATCTATCATCAGTGTTCTCTCCCGTCTTTATTGAAGCGAATTATTAGGGTTTCTGTTATCTACATAGTCTTGTAATTGACACTGCAATTCCACCATATTACCCTGCTTCGAAATGGCCAACTGGTTAAGTAGCTGATACCACGACCTCCATTTCCATGTCAGTCAACAATATTCTCTAATTTGTCTTCCGTTCTGTGTAGAGGGCTCAGCTGTTAGTACTCATGGTTGTGGGGTGGACCATTTCACTCAATTTCAAATGTTTGTTGAACTCAAGGGTACGACAATCAAAAGCATCGCCTCTGTCCACCAAAGTAAGCACTGAAATACAAGCTCAATAGAGCTGAAGAAACAAAGAATTTCATTTTCATCTCCAAATTCTTAGTATCTTTCAGGACTAATCCTTTCCTACAGAAGCGAAACCTACCAACTTGAGACATTCTGAAACTGCACTAGTACATCAAAATGAATTACAGTAAAGCTGCAATTAAACACTTAACTACCTACGAGTTCAGACAATGAACTTAACTAGGGGGATATACCCAATACAAAACTTGGCATTTTCACCATTTCAGATCACTGCTTAAATATTGGGCATTGGTGTAGGCAGCCTCAAACACCACTCTACTCTGACTGCTCAAATGGGACACGGACAAACAACTGTCCGTGCAAGGTAACCACAGCTGATGTCTGATGTGGGTCAATTCTTGATGGTAAGCTGACAACCTTATAAACGAAACCAAATCCAGTCAGTAGGCCAGCTAATTGAAACAATAGTAAGGGCCAAAGTTTTCTTTGCAGTGATATACAAAGAAAGAAAACAACGTAGCACTGATGCAGGACAAAATACCGAGCCAATAATAACCCAATCAGTGTTTTAGTGCTTGTTTCGATTTTGAAACTGCTTTGAATCAATTATCCTACCTGAGTGATTTTACCAACTATTCAGTGTAGAAATTTTATCTGTCTTATCCCCTAAATATACCAAAACACAATTCTGAGACAAACACAGGTTATTCAAACTTCAAAGATTTCATTGCCTTAAACAAGTTGATCCGTACTTTCTCTGTTCTCAGATTATAAGCAAGAATCGTAATACAAACCTTCTTGAAGGGTGTAACACCCCATGGGTTATCAGCATGTTCAGGTTCACCGCTTATAACGAGTCGTCCTGCTGGATCTGATTGAACGCGTACCTGATCTTGCAAGACAGCAATGTAACTAAGGGCGAAATGCAGACCATGCCATTAATGTATGGTCAGAATAAAACATCTAGATGATTGATGCTAGAGATAAAGCCGATGCCACACTTCTTATATGCTTCAACCTTCTAATAAAGCATTAAGATGGTGAATCTACTAAATTGGGAACACTTCTCTTAAGATATATTTTCTGTTTTTCATCTTTTTGTCTGGTGAAAAAAGATGACACAATGGCAATGCCACTCCTACACGTATAAAGCTCACAATGGTTGCCAAAAAACACAAGCAGGCTAGTTGGCATCTTCTTTATTCTCACATTTCATGAAACAAATGCCAACTCGAAAGCAGAACCCGCAAACTACTCCTGGAATATTCATGTTTTAATGATCATGCCAAGGATCCAAAAAGGTCATTCTTCTTGTCACTGTAGTTATTCATAACCGGTGATATGGGCCAATAACTCCCCACCATTACAAAGCAAAAAGGTGGTTCACAGAAACAAGTATCTAGTATAGCGATTTTTAACAGACACCAATTGCCTGTGCGTGTACTGATGTCCTCGGCAACCTTAGGCAGCTGCCAGATAATTATTGACCACCAACTGAACAAGTCAAAGGAACTTACCTACACGGGTTACTAATTTCCTTGAGCAATCAAATGAACTAAAAAGTAGCAAAGAAGCAAGAACAAGTATATGATTGCGTACTTATACTTACCTCCTCTCGGAGAAGGCCTGGAACTAAAGCATAGACCTCAAAACAATCCTTCTATACACACAAAATCCCACTCTAATTAGTCACAGATTCAGGAATGGATATTTCCGTTGAATATATATCAAATAGTTGATACAAAACTTACAGTTTTCTGCACATTGATCTTTACCCAATCAGCCGGGGGCCCAATGTCAACCACTGAAGTATCAGATCTAGCCAAATATGCACAAAACCAAAGAAAGAAAAAATTAACCGAATGCCATTTGTATTGTTCCAGTCATTGCATCACCCAGCCCATCCACAAATAGTTAACATATAAAAAGTTTTACTGCAACAAGAATCTTAACTGTGGTTTAGATGCTTTGGTGCGAGCAGCTTTGACTGTATGTTCTATGAAAGCTGGTTTCTTACGTTTAAGTAAACCTGAAGGGAATAGACAAACAATCAAACTAAGAAGCCGTCTGTCATCTGTCACACTGTTAACAATGAGAACACCGATGAAGGGCCGTACCAATGTTCTTAAGCTGCTTTTCACGCTTTTGCAATATTGAGTTCTTATCCTGTATCATCAAATTCTATCACATTACTATATCATTAAAACACAAAAAAACTACACAGATAATCCTGGGAGAAACAGCAAAAGTGAATGCACAAATTACATTCAACAGACCTTAATAATAGGGTCACTAACTTCACCATTAACGAGAAGACGCTGTGAGTGCCAACCCTGCATAGCGCGTGCTGCAGCATCCCTACGTGCTCTACCTGATCCTGAAGCCTATTTACCACGATAGCACATAAAAGGATGATATATTGGATGCTGTTCTTATTGCTAGTGAATGCATTGATTCCAGGTTGCGTTCTAATTTACCTGGAATGCTTTGCAAACTACATTAGGCCTATGATCATGTTCACTAGAGTTTTCTTCTTTACATGTTGAGGCGATGTGGTTTTGGGCACAAGCGGTGTAGATGGATCGAGTTTTGTATCTCTACAGTGAAATATTCTGTTATTGTGAATGATACTCCTGAAAGTTTTTTTGGTGACACCCGTGGTTTGCGGCAAGGTGATCCCCTCTCACCATTTCTTTTTGCTTTTTGTCCTGGTTATGGAGGCCTTCAGCAGGATGTTGAATAAGTTAGTTGAGATTGGTGTCATTCAGGGTTTCAACGTTGCTAGAGGAGGGGCATGGTGGGGTGTGTATTTCGCATTTGCTTTTCGCCGATGATACACTTATCTTGTGTGGGGCTGAGGAGAACCAGTTTCGCAATCTTCATTGTCTCCTATGCTTTGAGGCGGTGTCTGGGCTTAAGATCAATCTTGCGAAATATGAAATTATTCCTATTGGTGTGGTGGGACATGTTCGAGGCTTGGCTGGAATTTTGGGATGTAGAGTGTCCTCTCTACCTACCACTTATCTTGGCCTTCTTTTGGGAACCCGATTTAAAAGCATTCACATCTGGGATGACATTATTGAACGTACAGAGAGGAGGTTGGTTGGGTGGAAGCGGTGTTATCTCTTGAAGGGAGGTAGAGTTACCTTGATCAACTCCGCTCTTGTTAATCTCCCGACTTACTTTTTGTCTCTTTTTCCTCTCCCTTCTTCCGTGGCTAGTAGATTGGAGAAACTTCAGAGGGATTTCTTATGGGGGAGCGATGCAAATGCTCATAAGTTTCATTTTCTCAAGTGGGATAAAGTGTGTTGCCCTATAACGAGTAGTGCGTTGGGTATTAAGCGGTTGACCAATTTCAACACGGCTTTGCTTAGGAAGTGGTTGTGGCGCTTTGCAATTGAGCATAATAGTTTGTGGAGGAGCATTATTTTGGATAAATATAGGAGTATGGAGGGTGGGTGGAGGACCATCTAGAGTGGCGGATCTTACGGAGTTAGTCTATGGAGATACATCAGTAAAAGGTTGACCACCTTCAGCGAGAACATCCGTTTTGCGGTGGGTTGTGGTAGTAGAGTTCGTTTTTGGAGTGATCTTTAGTGCGGGGAGAGACCTTTGAGGCGTGTTCCCGCTTCTTTTTTATCTAGCCCGCCACAAAGATGCTACGGTGACAGACTATTGGGATGAGAATTCTGGGGGGGGGGGCTTGGAATATTCAGTTTGTCAGGGCGGCTAATGATTGGGAGTTGGAGATCTTCTTGTCCTTTTTCTCGTTTCTTTCTCCCATGGCTCCCCGAAGTGGGGCTGACAATAGGATGTGTTGGGTGGGGTCCAGATCTGGAAAATTCTCCGTTAAGGCTGCGTTTGTTTCGACCGAATATGTCATGCAGAATATTTTCAAAAATATATGTGTTTGGTAGGGGCTGAAAAAAAAGTCAAAGGAAAATGAGATAAGCAGTTAAAGGAAAATAACCTCTATCAGGCTGAAAACAACTTACCCTTTGAAGAAGCGCAAGTTATTTTCCAGATGACTATATTTTCTCTATTTTATCTAACAGACGTTATCTATTATTTTTTCTCATCTATATTCTCTCTACTAACAAAATAAACTTAAATTATTTTTCAGGTGATTATTTTTTATCTATTCTATCGCAAAATATGCTATCTACTATTTTTTCTCTAACAAAAAAAATTAAATTATTTTTCAGTTAGACATTATTTTTATTGTTATTCAGTATTTTTAATATCTTTATCGATAATAAAAATTTATTTTAGCGTTTTAGGTTGTAATTCGTATTTTATTGGATCTCTTTTTATTATTTTTAATATCTCGCTATCATTTGAACTTTGATTCCACATTTTCACAATTAGTTTGCTGAGATAAAGTTACAAGAAGACTCTGATGAGTCGAAGCTTTATAGATAGCTCTTCATTTGTTGATTGACAAATTTGTAAGAAAGACACAACTTTCCGAGCCTTTGATAATTCAAATGGATAATTAGATGAAGTATCTGTCTAGATCCTTCTAATATGATTGTTATTCTGAATCTAAAGGTACATTAAAACTAAACAAGCTCACAAAATATTCTTTAAATTTTCAGGTGACAACCAAACACTATATGCTTATTTTCAAGGAATTAGCCAAACACTAAAACTTGTTTTGTTTTCCCTGCAAATATTTTCAGCTGCAAATATTTTCTTATTTTCCTCCTTTTACGCCGAAACAAACACAGCCTAAGTCGATGTATGAGATACTTTCTTGCAATCCTAGCTCCCGTTTTCCGTGGAGGCAGATTTGGAGGGCCCCCGTCCCTATGAGAGTATCCTTTTTTGTGTGGGAGGCTGCCCATGGGCGAGTCTTGACTATCGACAATCTTAGAAGGAGGGGTTTGTGTGTTCTTGATTGGTTCTTCCTATGCAGAAATTGTGGGGAATCGGTGGATCAAATCCTCATCCATTGTACGGTTGCTAGGGAGCTTTGGTCTCATGTGTTTTGCATTATGAACTATTGCTGAGTTATGCCGTCTAGGGTGATTGAAGTGTTGTGTGGTTGGAGGAGGAAGTTTATTGACCCCTTCGCTTCGGTTGTGTGGAAGATGATCCCTTCGTGTATTTGGTGGGTTATTTGGCGGGAGCGATAGATGTTTCAATGAAACTTCTTCATCTCTTGTAGGGTTGAAGGGCAAGCTGATGATTTCTCTGTTTTTGTGGGCTAATGTTGTTCTAGGCTATCCTTTCTCGGATTTTTCCGATGTCATTAGCTTTTTCGCTTGTATGGCTTATGTGGTTCAGTATAGCTCTTGTGTACTGTCACCTTTCTTCGTTTTTAATAAAGTTTTCCTTACTTATATATAAAAAAAAGAATGGTGACAATTTGGAGACTACTGCTAACAAACTGATTGTTAACAAGCTAAAAGAAAAGTTTTGAAAAACATGTTTAGCTTTCAGCCATTAGTTTGTGAAAGACTTATTTTTGGCAAAAAAGCAGAAGAAGGTACCTTGTTAACCTAACTTATAAAATAACAGATTTGACCTTTCAACAATTTGAATTATCTAGGACCAACCTGAGCCTGCTGCTATCTGAATTTCATGTAATTTAAAACAAGCGCGAGCACACAGAGAGACAGACATTCTGCTTTAATTGATAAGTAACACAGACTCAATGGTTTTTGGACTCGCAACCTCACTGTGCCATTCTTATGGGGGAGGAAGCAACATTTAAGCTACAAATCAAACGGTAAAATCATGATACATGATCAAATATGTTTGATGCTTTCTAGAAGGTAAATCTAATTGCAGACCCATCCAGGTTAACAGTTACTAGTTAGACAAAGTTACCATCTTAAGCACAAATTTGAGGCATCTTACATCCCTCTACAACTTTAATCCTAGAGTACACAATTAAGTGGACGTTATTCGGTTTTATAGGCATATCCCCGACAAAAACTGACCAAAAACATCCTCATGCAACTCAATTAAGTTTGTTAGAGTTCTTATCCTGAGCATGACAGATGCCAGTACATTGAGTGACAAATAGGTACCTACCTGATTTTCAATAGTCATAGGCTCTGAGTGAGAAGCAATAGGTACACTAAGTTCACCACCATGTGCTTTATGCCTCTCATAATCAAGGAGTGCCTGAAGTAACAGAAATCAATAATGAATAATTTCTCTGAAGTATTAAATTAATAAAGCATGACATATATGAGAAAAAATGAAAGAAGCAAAATGACAAATTGTAGGGAGCACCTGAAAAGGAGGTCTATAAAATGAACTCATGGCAGACTACAAGCAACCAAAAAGAAAGAGCAGACTAAAAACATTTGACAAACCCCTTAGAAAGTAACTGCTCGATACAGACAAGCATAAAACTTCTCAACTAATTATTTTTACGAAAGTTCAGATGACATTGTCTTAGGCCTTCAGAAAAAGAATGATCACAGTCATAGGACGCAATTAAATTAGCACAAGTATTTGTATCTTATCCAACAAGAACAGCAATAGCACATGTCTCAGAACAATATAAGAGATTCACTTTATGCATTTACTGATGTTAGATCTCCATGACTGCCACAGAAGTAGTACGACTATATGGAGATATTAGTTAGAAGGCCCTACAGGAAATTTTATCTATCAACAAAGCTCCTATATCTCAATTTAAGCCCAAGCAGAGCAATCTACCAGCAACCAACCCCTGAAAGGGGTGCAAGCCGCCAAATGGTAGAGAACCATTTATATCTTAGATTGGCGAAGATACCTCTAAAGAATACTATGAACCTCACATAATCATTTCCGAATTCCATACGCTCAACCATGAGAAGGAAATATGATAGTTCATTTATGCATGTTTATGCATACAAAGAAAAATAATTGGTGAGCGCTAAGAATGACAGATATTTCTCTGGACAATAAAAAAAATGAACGTCCACAAAACACTGAATCAAATGTGATCACAAGTACACATCACAACCTAGAATGAGATAAATATGGTAAATTTGCCAAAATTAAGGAAATATAGATACCAATCTGAAGTCACCTTCTCATAGAAACCTCGGAATGTCCATGAAACCGTAGTGCATGTCCTGTACAAAGAATATGTGATGAGAGCTTTTGTTCTTCAACAATGCGAGATGATGACAATCTTAGTATGGCATGACCCACGTATTGTTCCTTACTTTGGTGGTTTGAAAGACTCCCCCACTTGCCGCCACAACTTACAAGAAGTCACCTATCCAGAGAGAAAAGTAAAATATAATCATCAACCGTGACAAAATCAATCGTTCTTGAAAATCTTATTCATGGCACATAACCTCTAAAATCCTGATTACACCAAGAAACTAGCCCTTAACTTAAACTCTATATTAGACTTATTGAACTTCAGGTTTCAATTTGTACATTTTCCTCAATTTCTTTCTGTTTTTAGAGATCCCCTTTTGTTCTGCCAGTGTGTTTGCACTTTACCTCTATAATCCACAAACTAGCTCAAAAAATAAAAAGAGCAAGAGAAAACCTCTATGTTGTTAAAAAGCCAACAGGTAAGAACTAAGACAAAAAACAAAAGTATACAAGAACAGGGATGCACCATTTCCATTCACCCATTGTCAATCGAAAACTTTAAAATGGTACCACCACAAAAAACGACAAATCATTCTTTAAAAAATGAGTAAATTCATTTTTTGGTCCTTGGTATTTACATGCTTTTTAAAATAGGTTCCTTAGATTTACAAACTAATAAGATAGATCTGTGAGTTTTTCACCATTTTAAAAATTAATCCTTCCATCAATCAGGCCCATATTCCATTAAAGGAGAATACTACCACGTCATAAATGCCATGTTGTCACTGACCTACGTGTCTGATATCGTGGCAAATACTCAACCGTGTCAAATAAGCTATGCCATGTCAGCCTGCATGCTCACCAATGCCCAAAACGACGCCGTTATTACCTCAAAGACAAATAAAAAAACAACAGTATTATAGCAAAACCTTCCCCCTCCTACTCCCATGCCCAAAACAAAACCGGCTCTTCCTCCCCCTTTGATGGGCGAATCTAAGACCGACGTCGTTGTAAGCTGATGTCTTCTTCAAGAGACCCCGATTCCGACAGAATTTTTTTATTCACTTCCTCTAAACTACGTAATCAAAGAACTGCCAGCATCAAGGGAATCAAGACAAAATTGGGAAGCATCACTATAAAATGGCATATGGTTATACTGTCAAAAGCTACCATAACGCATTGCTTACCTCCTCTCCTACCTTACTATTTCTTCAAAACTTTCGACAAGTGTATTGATCGTTTCTCCTCGTCACTATCGGACACTCTCCTCGCTTCTTTACACTGATCCCACAACACTAGGTTTACGGTGAACATAGATCGGTTGTTGAGTACATATCAGCAACATGGCGTGCGGATATGGGTTTCCTTAGGGAAAAGGACTGAAGGCTTCTTGAAGAAGACATCAGCTTACCACGGCGTTCTTTTGGGCATTGGTAAGAATGCGGGCTGACATGGCATAGCTTATTGACACAGTGGAGTATTTGGCATAATATCAGACACGTAGGAGAGTGACAGCATGGCATTTATGACGTGGTAGTATGGTAGTATGCTCCGTTAATGGAATGGGGGCCTGATTGATGGAAGGATTGATTTTTAAAAAAGTGGCAAATTCAGGGATCTATTTTATTGGTTTGTAAGCCCAAGGACCTATTTTAAAAAGCATGTAAAACACAAAGACCAAAAATAAATTTACCCTAAAAAATGGATAAAATTTCTTATAATTCTCCTATTTCAATTCATGATGTGTCCACCACAGCCAAGAAATCAGGAGTGAAAGTGAATATAGCAAATAGGGTCTAAGAAATCATCCATATAGGTCCTGTGGCATATTGTATCCCAAAAACATAATATCTTTTTGATAAGTAAGGCAATCTTATTAAAGAAAAGATAGAAGACAGTACAAGAGACTATACTGACATCAACTAAAGCATACAAGCTAAAAAACTGAGAAAATCCAGAAAATCTACAAAAGGATTGTTAAACCCTAATTAGCCCATAGAAACAGAGAATGCAACAAAAAACCCCCCAAACTAGCCAAAGACACAGCCCTGTCTTCAAAACATCTCCCATTCCTTTCCCTCCACAGACTCCACCGGACGCAGGCGGAAATGATCTTCCAAATGGCCGACGCAGTTGGATCCTCAAACTTCCTCCTCCAACAACGCAAAACATCCACTACCTTCCTCGACATAACCCAATCATAGTTAAGGATGCTCATCACATGCCCCCACAATCCTCTAGCCACCGAGCAGTGAATAAGGATATGATCAACTGTTTCTCCATCGCTCTTACATAAGTAGCACCACTCAGTCACACAAACACCCCTCCTCCTCAAGTTGTCAATGGTCAAAATTTTCCCATGAGTGGCCTCCCAAACAAAAAATGCAACGCAGGGGGAGCCCAATTCTACCAACAGGGTCGCCAAGGAAAATCCTCTAAGGAGCCCTCCAGAAGTAAAACATACATCGATTTCACAGAGAAAACACGGCTCTTAGTACCCCTCCACAACATTTTAACCTCACCCCCTCTCCTCTTACTCCACGAATAGAGTAAAGAATAAAACTCTGAAAAAACTTCTATCTCCCAATCGTTAATCATCCTATCAAAGTGAACATCCCACACAACCACTCTAGAACCCATCTCCATGCAATCAACCACCCAAGCGTCCTTCCTGCTACCAAGAGAAAATAATTGAGGAAACTCCCACTCAACGGCCTATCCCCACGCCACTTGTCATGCCAGAACTGAATTATGGAACCGCTCCCTACTACAAACCTAATATGCTCTCTAAAAAAGTTCCACCCTCTACTGATACTTTTCCACAAACTCACACCATAAGAACCCTGAACCACCAAAGTGATCCAACCACCCTCCTCACACTCTTACTTCTCCATAATGACTGTTTTCCACAAGCTCTCTTTCAGAATTGAATCACCAAAGCCCTTTACCAAGAAGAGCTCTATTGAACAAGGTCAGCCTTCTTAGCCTCAAACCACCAGCACTAATAGGGGAGGGAGCAAACTTTAGGCCACCTAACAAGGTGAAACCTATGCTCATCACCACCACTTCCCCACAAAAAATCCCTTTGAAGCTTCTCTAACCTATTAGCCACCGATGTCGGTATAAGAAAAAGAGACATAAAATAAGTAGGAAGGTTAGAAAGAGTGTATCTAATCAACGTTAACCTACCCCCTTTCGAAAGATAAATGCACTTCCATCCTGCCAACCTTCTTTCAAATTTCTCAACAATGTCATCCCAAATGTTCACACATTTAAACTTAGCACCAAGAGGAAGCCCAAGGTATGTCATTGGAATGGACGACATTCTACAACTCAAAATATCCGCCAACCCCTGAACATAACCCACACTGCCAACAAGAATAACCTCGGACTTGCCAAGATTAATCCTAAGATCAGACACCACCTCGAAGCACAAAAGCAAACATATCATATTCCTCACCTGATTCTCCAAGTCCTCACAAAAAATGAACGTATCAACAAAGAGTAAATGCGAAATACACACCCCATTACTACCACCTCTCCCTACCTCAAAACCCTTAATAACGCCTCTTCCAACCGCCTCATTCATCATTCTGCTGAAGGCTTCCATGACAATCACAAACAATAGGGGTGAAAGAGGATCACCCTGACGCAAACCTCGAGAACTTCAAAAGAAACCCTGAGGAGAGTCATTCACCATCACAAAAAACTTACCGTAGAGATACAAAACTCAATCCAACGACACCACTTCTCCCGAAACCTGAATCTCCTCAAGAGATAGAAGAATTTCCAATTCACATGGTCGTAAGCCTTGTGAATATCAAGTTTGCACATAACTCCCGGAACATTCGACCTCATTCTCGAATCAATGCACTCATTAGCGATACAAAAGAAGTCCAAAATCTGTCTTCCGCTCACAAAAGCATTATGAGAAAGCGATATGATTTTCTCCAAAACCAACTTCAACCTATTTGCCAACACCTTGGTGAGAATCTTGTACACCCCTCCAACCAAACTTATAGGACGAAAGTCTTTCAATTCCACAGCACCAAAACATAATATCATGTCTTAGTTATCATAAATGTTCACTTGCTGATAATATGACTGTAGTCAGTGCAAGAGCTACTAGTACGTTTACTAGTCCAAACAACACATTGTACCAACATGTTTAAACTTTACATAGCCATTTCCAAACTCACTGCCATACAGGCATTGCCAATTGCTCAAATAACAATTAACTCACTACCCAAAAAAAGGCTATTTAAATGAAGACACTGAACTAAGTAATAATGCATCTGAAAATGGTAACCTCACTAGAATAAGTATGTTCAAATGGAAAACACAGCATACCTTATCATAGCCACCCAATCTAGTCACCGCTCTCCACAACCTTATCCCCACAAGAAGTTGATATACATCAGCCCAAGAGAGGTATGTTTTCAACATATCTTACATCTATCAAGAAAACATAAGAGAGTAAATGAACAGAAGAACTCACTTAAGGCAATTCAGACCCTCTCCATAAAACTTAGGAGGTTTGAATTCCATGCTCCTCTCCATGAAGAAATTTTCCAGCTCCTTCATGAAAGCGGATTGCTGTTCTTCTGTGCCCGATTCAGTACCTTCAGACATGTCATTGCCCAAATGAAAGGATTGCCTAGAGTTTGGGTTCCTATTCTCTACAGGCATAGTAAAGTCCTTTTCATTCACCTTGATATCTAATTCTCTCCCATTGTGAATCTGAGGTAATATGGTGTTTGGGTAAGTAAAATTTTAGGGATTGTGAAAAAGTAGAGAGAGAATGAAAAAGTGAAAAAGTTCGTAAAAAAGTGAAAAAAGTAGGAGAAAAAGTAAGGAGAGAGAATGAGAATGTAATGATGTTAAAATTTTAGACGCACAAACGCCATGTATTATATCAGAAGGTTTACCACAAGGCATAACAGGTTCATCATTAACTGTAGAAGCCATAGGTCGGGTGTCAGCACTGTCGGTCATTTTGGTCTCAGGAATTTGATAAGGTTCAGTTTTGGCCACAGCAGTTGGTTCAGCAGTTCCACGATGACATGTCGGCAGAGTATTGTTCTTGTCATCGTTGTTGCTGTGGTCAGAGCCTTTATTAATTGGTGGCAAGTCATTGTCTTCAATCTTGGCATCACAAGTAGGCTGAGTATCAGGCTTGACTAAATCTTGATCATCATTTAAAGGACCGGGCGAAGGATGAGAATCTTGAGTTGGCTGGTCCATATTGGACCGACATTCGATAATCTTATTATCATCAAAGGCTGATGGAGCGTCACTTGGAATCGACACCGGTGTTTCATCTATTGGCACAGAATTCGGAAGAGAGTCATGGGGTTCATGTTCCTCAGCTTGTGAAGCATTATGATTGGGCAAAGCAACCACCCCGGCAACATCTTCTTGTCCATTTTCCACATTCTCCTTCTCCTTCTCCTTCTCCTTAGAATCACTCATCTCAGCTTCGAAGCACGCAACCAACTAATTACTTCCCTTTTTAGTGTTTCTTTTTCTCGTAATCAAACAAACAGGAAAAGAACAAGATAAGTAAGCTCTTTATTTACATTATCAGCACTTTGTTAGATATAAAAGCAGGTAGAGAATGCCTCAAAGTCTCAACAAAAAGTTTCGAATTTTCTTCCTAACCCTAGACATTTTTTCTTCTTTGCATATAAGTGTAAGTAAACAAAACAAATATAAAACGGCAGCAATAAAGGTCAATTACCTAGACGGCGAAGCATATTGCAAATGCACTAATTTTCCAGAAATTTTCCAGAAATTTTGTTCTTATTTTAATAAACGTAAAAATTAAAAGAAAAAAAAATGGTAGAACATATTGTACCTGCTTCGGTATTGTAGGATACCTCCTCTTGGGAAGACAGCAAGAAAAAAAAATCGAAATGAGGAACGATAACAAAGAGCTTTCAGAAATGATAAACCCTAACCCTCTTTTTACTTTTCTAATTACCCCGTTGTTTTTTTCTATGTTCTCGCTTTTCTTTCTTTCCCTTAGTCAGTTAGTTGAACGCCTTTCATGCCGGGACCAGAAGTGGTAAGAGTTTACCCCCAAGGATTCGCACCGAACTATTACTAAAAAACGACGTCGGAGATTTCAGCTTTCTATTTCTGCGATATTTTCCTTCTTTTCTCCATCTTATGCACTGGACTAGCTGGGCCCAAGACAAATAAGGCCCATTTGAAACCGGCTGAAAATTGATTACAGCATTTCGTTTATCTGAGCATAAAGAAAGAAAGAAAGAAAGGGAGAGCCAGAAAACGAAATAAACAAAAAAAAAAAAGTAATCACTTTTCGAAATTTGGTAATCTTAACGTCATACTTCTAGCAGAAAGATCTCCGTTTAATCTTAACATCAGTGAAATTTTTATAATTATTTTAATAAAAATAAATTATTTTATTAGGTCAAATTTTTTTATATGCAAACACCACAAAAATAAACCAAGGAGATAAATTCGAAACACGTATCCAAAGTCAACGTGTAAAATTAATACCACTATTCTCTCTCTCTCTCTATATACATGTGTGTGTACGGAACAATTTGACAAATAATAGAGAAAAAAAAAGAGTGACATTTGTTAGGTTATTTGATATATTCAGTCAATTTTTTTTTACTAGCTTCCTAGCAGAATCATTGAACAAACGTATTATATATCATACCATATTCATAAACGTAGGGGGTTAACTAGATTCCTACCTTATGTTACAGTAATTTATCTCTGATTTTTAACGCATTGGTTGTTAATACTGATTTTGCACTTCAGCCAACGGGCCTTGTAACTTCCACTGATAACATCAGGTCAAAAGCAAAATTAACTTCAGTGTATAAAAAAAATTAGAAAATAAAAATATTATGCGCAAGAAAATTGCTACATTAAAGTCTTAACGGATACAAATCACAAATGGATCAAATTTTTCCAAGAATAAAAATGTATCTGTCCAGAACGTGATCAACCGACAAAATGTTCACCTTACGCCCACATCCAAACACGTCCCACGAACAAAATCCCAATCATTTGCGTCAAACCAGCCGACGCGGAATTACCAAAGTACCGAACAACAACAAGGGAAATACCACCCGTATCCCAACGGCCCCTTCCTTCGTACGGTCGTCCTTACTAGAAATGCAGAGCATTGGAGACGACAAGAAACGTCAGTAGGTAAAGAAGAGCCAAGAACACACTGGACGCGCTAGCTAGAGCATTCCAAACACTTCCCCCATTGAACTGTTAACAGCTGCATTTAATGAAATGTTTCCAAACATAAATAACAATACTCTAACTTGTGTAATTGACCAATTTTTTAATAAAATTTTTCGTGTCTGTTCTCTTTGATAATATCTTATATAGATTTAAGAAAATAAAAAGTATTCATTTTTTTAAAATTCTCAAAAATAAGTTCAAATTTCTAACTTCATCTTTAATCTACCTCTCGTTCCAGTTTACATTGATTTTTTTCAGAAACTTTTCTTTATTTTTTTTATAAAATTTCAAAACTCTCTTAATTTTCTTCATGGTTACTCATTGCTTTATATCTTTTGAAAAATCTATACTTATATCTCTATCTGTTATCACTCAAATATCATTTATAGGTATAAATTAAAAATTTTATTAAATTATCAAAATGTATTAATGTTAACTTTTTATTAAGATTCTTCTATAAATATGACAAAATTCATAATTCACGATACATTCCGAAAAGAGAATCAGGTATGATCATAACAAATTCCATCACATAACTCGCACACTATCACCGAGTTTAATGCTGTACAACGTGGCTTTTGTTTTGTCTTGTTCACCGAGGCATGACTAGACGACTCCTCGCATCTTCGATGGAAAATAAACCGTTGCCATCTACAATAACGCCTAGGGTCGACCCTCCTTGATCCTTTCAACCAATCACACGACACCCACGCTAGTTTTGTTCCCCATTGGTCGCGAATCACTCCTCTTCCGTCGTAGGTTCACTCAGGGCTGGAACGCATCGCTTATGCAAATGAATTGAACGCAACTCTACCCACACCTCAATGAGTGAGACGGAGTTGGTGGTTTGTTCTTTTTTTTTTTGGTCAAAGTATAATATAAAGTTCCCTCCACGTGCTAGGTTGAAATGCTTGGTTGTGTGATTCTGCAGGCTCTTCCATACATCCGTTGTATTGGGGAATCTTGGCCAATGACAAAGGAACGGTCATATTTTGAGGCACTTGCACTGAGAGAGAATGGTCGACTGAGTCCTGAGCATGTGCCTGAAGTTTATCATGTCGATCATGGTATGTCTTTGATTGGCATGCGTTACATGGAGCCTCCACATATAATCCTGAGGAAAGGGTTGATTGCTGGGATTGAGTACCCCTTGCTGGCAGAACACATGTCAGAATACATGGCAAGGACTCTCTACTTTACGTCCCTCCTTTATCGGTCCACCACAGAACACAAACATGCTGGTAAGAAATTATTTGAAGTGTCCATTTCATTTGATATTTCATAAACTCTTTATATTTTCTGTTGCAGCATTATCTCAAAATTTGTTCTTTTGGGGTGATTTTACTTTCTGTCATCTACTTTTGCGTCTTTACTTTTTTAGGCATTTTTTTAGTGTTTCTAGACAAGTACGTCTATATCTTCCATGGTGTATGTAATTGCAGCCAATTGTGGCTCATGTTCCACATTGACTTTCATGTGAAGGTTTGGAATTTTGAGGTCTTGAATCGAAGCTATAGATGGCTTTAAGATTCATGGGGTTGAGGCCTCCTCTTTCCTATTTCATGTCGCAAGCTATGTGTGTACATTAAGACTGAAAAAATTGATCACAGCTTGTATTGATTCCTGACTTTCTATTTACCTACTTCCCCCTTACAATGAATTCATTCTCCACTTCTTCTGGATTCAGACCATGATTATATGTTATGATGAGACGATGTCATTGGCATTGCAGTTGCAACTCTTAGTCATATGTGTATGGTCCTTATTGTAGACTAACTCATGCTTGCTTTTATGCAGTTGCTGAATTTTGCGGGAATGTGGAGTTATGCAGGCTCGCTGAGCAGGTTGTTTTTTCTGACCCGTACAAGGTTTCTCAGTACAACCATTGGACTTCGCCTTATCTTGATCGTGATGCTTAGGCTGTTCGGCAGGATAATGCTTTAATGCTTGAAGTTGCTGAGCTGAAATCCAAGTATTGTACCTTAATTGTAGTTCCTTTCTTTTGATAAGACGTGGCACTTCTGTTGCTTCTAGTCTCTTAGGATTTCAAACGTCACTTTTCCTGTAGGTTCTGCGAAAGAGCCCAGGCTCTTATACATGGAGATCTCCACACTGGTTCTGTCATGGTTACTCATGAGTCCACTCAAGTTATAGATCCAGAATTTGCATTTTATGGGCCTATGGGTTTTGACATTGGTGCATTTCTAGGAAACTTGATTTTGGCTTTCTTTGCACAAGATAGACATGCTGATCAAGTGAATGACAGAAAAGTATGTCCTGATTTAGTAATTGCCTCTTCCTTTACTTTTATGCTTGTTGTTTTATACCTCCATTTGTTTCACTTAAAATTGAATTTTCTCTTCTTGGTTGAACTCTGAACATATGTTGAAAATTTACCTATTCTTCTCATCAGTCATCAAGATGTGGGATAAGACAGGAGGATATATTGGGACATAAAGGTGTCATTTGCCTGTTATATATATCTCTTCTTGTTTTCTCAGTGTACTTTTCTTTTCTGGTATATAATTCGGATGTTTTTCCAGATCCACGTGTGCTGTCAAGTACAGGACTATTCTCTGGACTTTTGTCTCTTTACATTAGTTGTTTTGTTTCTATGGTGTGTTAAATGTGAAAACTGTATTACTTTTCTACCTAATATATCCAATTCAGCTTTAGCAATTCTGTACATATTCGACCATTGAATATGTTTCCTGTTAGTTTATTGATTACTATGCAGCTCTTAAATACATCAATTATTTATTTATTGTCTTAGAATAAAATATCTAATATCACCTTATTGTCCAGACATATAAGGAGTGGATTTTGAGAACAATTGAAGAAACTTGGAATCTTTTCCACGAGAAATTCATTGGACTCTGGGATGAGCATAAGGATGGTTCTGGTGAGGCATATCTTCCTTCAATATATAACAATCCTGAGGTTCAGCATCTTGTACAAAAGAAATTTATGGAAGATTTATTCCATGACACCATTGGATTTGGTGCTGCAAAAATGATAAGGTACCAAAATAGATTACCGACTTATATTTCACTACTTTCTGTAATCTCTAGAAACAAGCTCCTTATATTATAATCTCAGTAAAGGCATTTTCACTTACTTTTTGGAATGTACCATTCCTAATGCGGAGGGTTTTATTGAATCTCCTGTGCAATTTAACCTCAGAATGCTGAAAACTCCTAAATAGAGTATTTTGAAATTTAAAGAAATTAAGAATACTTTGTAAATCCATAGTTTACGTTATTCTTTTGTGATTATATTCTGCAATGACTAATCCAGTGGGTTGCCTTTGCTTTCTTGATCATTTTCCGGAACTCTGTTCCACTATTTTACTAGTATGAAGGCCATTTCCCTTTCTGAAGGGAATAATGCTTTCCTTCATATAACTTGCGGCATCTGATTTCGTCTCTTTAAGTACCCTTATTTAGCTAAATGTTGAGTTAAAATAATTTCCTATCTGTACAAATTGCTCCGAGTTAGTTTTAAAGCCAACAGTTGACACTTTTCTAAGGGTGGAAAATATGTCAGTGGATTAGCCTCTTACGGTAAGGTTATATTGATTGATTTTTTTTTTCCTATACTTAATATTTCATTTGGGGGTTTTCTGGGTGACAGGAGAATTGTGGTTGTGGCGCATGTTGAGGATTTTGAATCAATCACGAATGCTAGCAAACGAGCAGATTGTGAGCAGCAGGCTCTTAAAGTAGCAAAGCTGCTTCTTAAGGAAAGGAGGAAATTCCAGGCCATTACTGAAGTTGTTTCGGCCATCCAAAACCGCAGTAATGACTAAATTTTTTTGGTAATTGCTATTAGGTTCTTCTGGACAAGCCTTTTCGAAAGTTTGCGTCCAAGGAACTGTTAACTTTGTACATTGTAATGTCAACGTTAACACAAAGTAATAAGATTCGCATCGTCGCTGCTATTTTGTTTACTTTCGGTGTTACGAACTCTAACTTTCCAGCTTCTAATTAATGTGATACTTTGATCTCCACTACCCAAGAAAGTGTTGGGTGGGCCCGTTTAGAATTGTCCACTGCCCAATTAAGTTGAGATGGGCTGACCGTCTCCCTTTCTACTAAGTCGTACTGCCTTCCGAAAGGCACCGGCTACTTCTGTCTGTCTGTGTGGGCCTATGGCCCCCTTATTTATGCATGGCGCTAGAAAGTGCAAATTTTGAGGTTTGATCGTTAAAATTTTAGGTTGGTAAATATTTTGAAGTGTTAGAGTTAGTGAAAAGGTGAATAGATGATTTAAATGAATTTTTTTATATTTATTTGGAGTGAAAAATGATGATTTGATGGGAAAAGAGAATTTTGTATACTTATTTTATTAGGGGAATTACACTTTTTACCCTCAAATTACCACACTTTTTCACTTTGCACCCCAAAGTACTATTTTTGTCAGATTTCGCCCTCAAACTACCATGACCCAACAGTTTGCATCCTTCGTCCTTAATTTCTGTCAATTTAGACTGAAAACTCATTATGTGCGTCTCATGTGCCACTTGCTACAAAGGTAACATTCAACAGTCAACCGGTTCATGTAGCGGTCGACCGACGCACGTGATGGATTTTCCGTCTAAATTGACTAAAATTATGGACGGAAGGTGCAAACTGTTGGGTCATGGTAGTTTGAAGGTGAAATCTGATAAAAGTGGTACTTTGGGGTGCAGAGTGAAAAAATGTGTGGTATTTTGAGGGTGACAAATATAATTTTTCTTATTTTATTGGTACCAAAATTTTGGCTCCCAAAGTCTCCATAATCTCGGTACTCAAATCCCTTGGGCAGGTTCTTTTGTTCCCGTTCCACAGCTTTATATGGGCCGTATCCTGGTCAAGTACCCGTGGTTGATGTACTTGCGTAGTAGCGAGCAATTTGTGGTCCTCACATGAATTTCAGTAACGCCTTATGTGCTTTATAAAAAAAACATGCACCAAATAAATGGATTGATTTATTTCGGGCTAAAATGCTGAAGAAGCCAGTTCAACTCAAAGTCAAATGTAGTTCATCCTAAAATTTCCGTGCTCTGAAAGGGGCTTTAGGCTAGCTTGGCCCAATTGACTGTCCGAGTGGAATCTATACCATATAATTCAACGCGGCATTAGGATGAATGAGATCTCCAACTCCAAGAGCTGGAATGGAATAAGTCCACTTTTTCTGTTTCCTGATCAGTAGAAGTGATACAACTATAATCTTCGAATAAAACTGAGCTTCGGATTACAGGTGTTATACAATCCATGTATACGAGCTTTCTGTTTTGGCCACTGATTTGAGCCATGTGGTCAGAACTCATCAAAGGACATTTCCTTTCAACCTGATGGAAAGAAAAGCTTGACTGGGGCCTGCGGAAAGTGAAATGCAAAAGCGGGAGAGAGACACTACTTACTCCTACCTTAATCTGTTCCCATCTTGTAGATCAGATTTGGTCTCTCTTCTCTAATGGAGGACAAAATGAAAAGAAAGGGAGAGCTTTAAATCTCTCAAATAGCCGAACTCTCACCGGCAGAGAATTAACAAAGACAAACATTGATGATGTCAAGAATCACCACAAACTGAGAGCCGATCAATCTTGCAAAAATCACCGAGGGGGAGGGGCCTTGGATCAAGTCTCCAACGGCCAAGTTAGATCTCAAGAAGATATTTAGTACTTAGAGAATGGAATTAAGCATGACCTCATAAAATGTAATGCCTTACCTTTATACAGGTATAGGAAACATACCTCTATTGGAAGTCTAACTTTTAACCGAGTTGTGGAATTCTATTAGGAGAGAAAAAGGTCTCCCAAATATATAGAATCTTTATCCTCCTAGATCATGTCCGCGTTCGGTTAGGAGCCTTGAAGGTTCTAGACTTCTAACAAGAGATGTAGTGATCGGGAGAATGCACTGGCTATGGGTCAGACCAGGAGTGGTTAGGTCTATCAATAGCCCCCTCTTCAACCTTGACAAACCGAACTAGGAGAAAAATAAACTTATCGGTCGGACTAATCGGACTGAAATGGGGCCTTTACCCTCGAGCTTCCTATGGGCCCTCTTAACTTTGGATAGGCCCGGGCCCAACAACTAGTCGTTTAAAACTGGCTTGCAGCACACCCTACCACCATCCCTTCCTCGCAATTATACCCTCATTTGAGTCATTTCTAGCTTTCTACAGTGTTTTTAGCAATTTGTAGAGCCAAAAAATAGGAAAGAATTTACTTTGCACCTCTAAACTTTGGGGTCATTTCTAAGTTGCACCCACTTTTATTGATTTCGTTAGGTTAGTACTCAAAAGTTTATGTTTACGCTGATTTTCACCATGGACCTCAAATTGCCGTTACTTCTCTCGGCAAACCAACCACGTGTCATCCACGTGAGAACTTAAAGTTCCCAATTCTCGTTTTGTCATTCCTTTAAATAAATATAGACATCTATAATTAATATAGCTGCAAATATTAACCAGACTTATCCTCCTTATTCACCATTGAATCACCACCGTTCCTCATCTCCTTCAGTGTTCTCTCTATCCATTCTTTTCCCCCAATACCCACTAATCTTTGCAAATATTTAGACGCTTAAACACAAACAAAGCAGAAACAAAAAAACACAACGACAAGAAAGCAAGACGGTTGCTTTGTAGAAACGGGAAAACGTAACCTCCTTTTATATCCTTCTATTCCTTTTTTTGTATGAATTATAGGTGCGTTGTTGCACAATTCAGAGGTTTGAAAAAATGATTTGGATGTCAATGTCAAAGAGAAGAACGTGGGCTACCCACATGTATGATTTTATTCGATAAGAATAACAATGTTTTACTGTGCGTACCAAAATATTTTGGTGTCTGTTCAACGATATCATAGTGCAGAAACGTGTAATGGCAGCAAATGATTTATGGTTCTGCATTTTTTGTACAGAGAGAGGGGGCTTGGCTCCGCGTGTGGCAAGAGAGACACACAGATAGAATTAGAAGGCGAAAATGGGGAAGTGTCTGTTCTGTTTGTCAAGTGAAGAAAGCATGTTCATCCACCTCCTCTTTTAGCCCATTAATGTAGTTGTTTCTTCTTGCCAAGAAAAGAAGAAAGTAACAGACTTCAAATGGAAATGCAAGCAACCTCCTCTTTCCTGGTGCTTGTTTATTTAAATTTTGGTCTCTTCATATGGAAACGCAAACGTAGCTGTCGTTTATTAATGTGTAGAAAGATGGAATGTTGCACAAAGAATCTACTCTGTTTTCTTCCAAAATTTCCGTACTATACAGAGTAAGTTCATTTGCTTCTCCTTTCTATTTTTGAAGAAGATCAGAAAGCTCATATGTTTTGGCGTTGCCTTAAGGATAAAAAAAGGTTTTCATCTAATCTTTGCGAACCTTTGTTTGTTTTCTGCTGCATGTAGTATGCAGATTAATCTCCAGCTTTTTGAAGACATGGTTGCTTTTTTCACCTCCTCAGTAAGTGCAGCATCAACCTCCTCCTCTTCTTTCTTGGTGGAAGTTGAAGTCTTCTTCTTGCGACCAAAGTCAACTCCATAGTGCTGGAGATACCACTGCTTGAATGGTGTGCTGCATCAACCTGAACAATAGCACTCTTCACCAAAGTCTGAGTATGAAACAGCTCGTTGTTGGATGCATTACAGACAACATCAAGAAGACCGGTCTTTTGGGTTGAAATAGTTGTCTTAGGAAATGTTCAACAACGTTAAATGAATGTCAAAATGGGAAATAAAATCATTAAGTTCTCACGTGAACGACACATGGTTGGTTTGCGGTGAGAAGTAATGGCAATTTGACGTCCAGGGTGAAAATCAACGTAAACATAAACTTTGGAGTACTAATCTAACAAAATCGATAAAAGTTGGTGCAACTTATAAATGACTCAAAAGTTCAAGGGTGCAAAGCAAATTTTCCCCCCAAAAATAATATGTAGTTACCTGATTTTTTTTATTAAAAATAAACAGATGACTCACTAAGAATCGAGCTGGTCAAATTTGTCTTTTCAAGTAAGGAGAAAGTCATGTGTTGTTTACATGAGACGAAAATTGTTCAATATAACAACTTTAGCAGGCTTGTGGATGAAATCACAACGAGAAGTATAGTTTTTGGGGGTGAGTTGCAACAAGTTAAAATTTGTGATGGTATTTGAGAATCGGGTGATAGTTTAAGGGGACAATTGTAATTAACCCTTGTTTAATTGTAGGCAGCACTAATTTGGGTGATGTTGTTTTACCCTTCCCTTTGGCTTTTGTAGTATCATCATATGCATAGTCGCAGTGTTGTCCCAAATTTGGAGGGGGATTGGACACCCTGAATTTTATCCCTCTTCTACTAGGTGGTCCCCACTAACACAATGCACCACCACTTGCAGTTGACCCTACATCAGCCTCAAGGTCAACAAGTATTGACCTTTGGTTTTGTTGGCTTCCCACTCGACTACTCAGCCTGTCAGACTTTCAGGATCTCGTCCTAGATGCGACTCCAGGTTATGAACTTGTTGATTTTCATGATGCAGCCTGTTTTTGTCCCTAATCAAGTCACGTTATTTTAGAATTAATTGAGATGTCATATCCAAATTTTGAATAAAGCTTGCAATGAATTGGATACCTTCCTGGTACGGTTGGATTCGTTACACGATGGCGTCCCTAAGGGTACCTGATGTGGAACCATTACCAACAAATTAGAAAGAAGCAAATGAATTAAATAGGATGATAGTTTATGAATAAGTTGCATGTGATTGACTATATGGTTGCGATATTGGTGATTGAAAATATGGTGTCAAGATTTTCTGTGGCCTTTCATTGGATGTTTGTGATGGCCGCCATTGTCCAAATTGTTGTGTAGGAGGCTGTGAGGGCATCTGCAAATTAAACTTCGAAAATGTGCAACAAGTAAGCAATGCATGGAGGTAAACAAATATAGTCTATTATAAATGGTCCATGCTAGGAAAATAACTTACAATATCGAGCTGAATTTCAAAAGCCATTTCGTAGGCTGAATCTACGAATGGGGCTTCAGCTGCGCTTCTAAACGATTGACCTTTATTGGTGTTTCTCTTTTTTTTCTTAGGACAACTCTTATTGTGGCCTTTCTGCTTGCATTCTGAACATTTTATTTGGATCCCCCTTCTTCCGCATTCTATTAGGGTTCTTGGGCTCATCGACACCCTGAATCCTCACTTTTCGCGGCCTCTCAGGTTGTGTTCTAATTTCTAGAGGCTCTATAGCTTCACACCCACTTTTAACCCAATCATCTTCACTGGGCATAGGATATATCACAGGAGTGTATGCCAGCTTATACAAGTCCACACTATAGTATGGGTAGATGTAGTCCTCGAGCTTTCCATCGTCGTACAAAATGCAAGAAAAACAATGGCAACATGGGACTCCTATCATCTCCCACGTTCGACAAGAACATGATTTCTGCCTTAAGTTAACCACAAATTGTTTCAACCTACATTCTACTTTAAAGTAGCCCTTACCAGCGTATGTGGGTAGCTCCAACAGCTTCTAGCTTAGCCATTATCTTATGGCAGAATGTCCCTTCATACTTCTTTATCCCATCCCTCTTCATTTGGTATCTCTTCATCAGCTTCATCCTTATCATTTCTACCATAGTCACAATGGGCTTGTTGCGCGCTTTAATTATGTAGGAGTTGAAGCATTCAGAAAGGTTATTGACAAGCATTACCCTCTCACTCTCCTCTTTTTAAATGTAAATTAAGAATTGTTGGTATTAAAGAGAATTTTTAGCTGAGATTTTATTTCCATTTGAATTTGAATTCCTTAATTCTCTCTTTAAATTTGAAAATTATTAATTTGTTATGAATTTTACTCTCTCCCACTACCCTCTCGGCTCTCTCTCACTCTTCCTCTCTTTAAAAGCAAATTAAGAATTTAAATGTAAATTAAGAACTGTTGGGTATTAGAGAGAGAATTTTTAGGTGAGATTTTATTTCTATTTAAATTTCGTAATTCCCACTTTAAATTTTGGAAATTATTGATTTGTAAAGAACTTTAGTCTTTGGGTGATAAATTATAAGGAGATAATTTTTAGAAATTGAATTCTTCAACTCTATCCTTCCCACTACCCTCACGGTTCTTGAGGTTTTCTCTACTATCTTCAAAATAGCATATACTATTGCTTTCGGGTACTAGAGAACCTTACAAATGTATTTTCAGGGGTCAACATGACTCACTCGAAAATGACTAGCACAAAGGCTATCCCAAATATAAGAGCTTTGTTGTGTATTAATATTATCCTAAAGGTCAGATTAGGGAAGATGGATGAATTTCAAACTCACGTAAAAAAAACACAGAAAAATAAAATAAAGCGATGATATGTGTAATGAGTGTGAAAATGAAAATAAAAGAAAATTCACTGAACAAAGTCCCGATTTATACTTTTAGATTGTAGGGAGTTTAAAATGAAGTTAAAACACTATAAAAGAAAAGCCAAAGCATTTAAAACAGCAAAATTAAACTAAGACAGTAAGTAAAATAACTTTGTTGAAAAGTTTTGAACTTCCTTGAATGTAAAATATCTAACTTATAAAATTAATCACATGCACGAATGTCTATTCTGACTAACTTCACAAATGAAAGAGTTCACACCGTCCCTTGTTTAAAAAAAGAAACTAACAAAGCTAAATTTACTTTCTTGGCACAAGACATAAACGAACTATGCCTAAAAAACTTAATCATGCATTAAACTAACTAAGAACTAAAGCAGCAAGCAAACCAAACTTAGTCATTAATTAAATAAACTCGAAACTAAATCTAAGTGCAAAATTCAAAAAACAAGTTAACAAGCTCAAAGTACAAATTTACAAGAACGAACCAACTACAATCTACCAATACTAAATGCAGGAAACTAAGCACAAAAAGCAAATATTACTCATTGAAACAGAAACGACAAAAAACTAACAAAAACAAAACGAAGCATATAGTAAAACTGATTGAGAATCAACATGGCAAATAGAAAAGGAAATAAACATAAAACAATGGATTGAAAAAACAGCAATTCACCCATCTGGCATTTTGGATCCTTAAAGTGTTGTTTCTTCGTTTGAGATGTGACACGATCCTCACCCTTCAAAGACAGAGTTCTAATCCAAAGGCTTAAAATTGTTCTCATAAAAGAAAGTTATTTGTCCCACTTTTAAGCCTTTATTTACAAGCTTGTCATAGGGTATTCTAAAAAATATGCTTATTCATTTTTTTTTCTACGTAAGATGCTTATTCATTTAAAATATATTTTATGTCTCAAAATATTTTCACTGCCCTCTTTGATGTTTGAGCCCCAAATAATTGGGGCTAATTATTTAGGATTAATATTAAAAAATTCATCACATATTTTTTATTGTTATAATATTTATTAAAAATCTTCTCTCTTCACTTTTTCACTGACTCTCATAAAATATCTTTACTTTATAATATTTCACAAACCCTAATACCCAAAATTTCCACACTCAAACATACATTTTGTATCAGTTGGTCGTCCTAGTCTCTCAACCTTGTTCGTTTTCTCGCTCTTAGTTCGTATTCAATTAAATGTAACTTAAATCATCACAAAAGATAATTAATTTTTAATACACATGAATAAAATTAATCTTACAAATACACCTGGACACAATAAGAACTAGGTACGTATTGTTCGGGAATAAAATATTGCATAAAAATTTAATTTGATCTCAAGTCGTAAAATAAAGCACAAATCTTGCTATGTCGTTAATTTAAATCACAACTTGGATTAATGTCCTTTAATCAATTTTTTCATCTAAAACCAATTATTATGACATGAAAGAATTGCAATTGTACTGGTTTTAAATTTACTAATCATGCAATATTCTAGCTAAATCATAACACTCACAATCCAACCGATCTTGAGATATTTCATCTCTAACCTCCAAACTGAGTTTAACAATATTCTCTAAACTCTTTTCGATGACCAAGCCTCACTAAAAGGATACGAGAGAAATATTATCTCTCAACTACAAAGTGTTGAACGATTTTGTAACAAGAAATTTTCGCCAATGGAGTAGATAAAATAATAGAAAGCTCTATCTCTTTTTGTGAGTCCAGTGATAACCCAAGCGGGGGGTGAATTGAGTTCTAATAAAAATTAAATTTTTTTCTAAGATAAGTCAAGATAAATATTTAAATAAGTATAAGATAAATAAATGAGAGTTAAAGGTTACAGAGATAACACCAGTATTTTTAGGTGGTTCCACCCCCAAGGCTATATTCTTCCTTAGGCTTTTTCCACTATTCACCAATAATAATCACACCTTAGCTTTCGGGTACTAAGTAACCGTTACAAGCGTTTTGCTTAGGTTACACTTCAACTCTTACTACAAATCCCAACAACTCAAGGTGAGATTTCTTATATCCTCACGGGTAGGCCTAAGTGTATCCACACACTCAAATGGTTTACAATGAATAGATGAAATAAGTAATAAAAAATAACTCTTTATGCTAGACGTGCAAATACAAGGCACAATAATAAGTAAGAAGACAAGACCAGAGAATGAAAGCTAGAGTTTTGGCAGGTGGCAGCAATAGCTTTCTTGGGTTCTAACAATACTTTCTTCTTTAAGCTTTTTCTCTCTCTTTGTAGGTTAGGTCAGAGATAATGATGCCAGTTGTTGTATTTCTCTCTCTATCTTGTTCTATTTATAGTCCTCTAGTCTTGTATGTTTCCCAAGATGCTTTTATTGTAATGTTGGAGAGATGCCCTAAACATTTTTACAGGCCAAAAGAAGAGCTGACATTGTTTTAATAAAATCTGCAAAATCACAGTATGTGTCAACACATAATTACCATGTGCCGACACAATCTTCTTGTCTGATATATGAATCTCGGGTGTCTGTGGCATGTGTCAATACTATCTTCACATGTGTTGACACCTTCAAAACAACTCTCGAGTGTCAGTGGCATGTGTCGACACTATCTACACGTTTCACACCTTCAAAATAGCTCTCGGGTGTTAGTGGCATGTGTCGACACTGATTTTCCATGTGTCTACAACATCCTCGATGGAGAAACTTTTTATGTTATTAAAACATTTTTAAATACCTACAATGAAACATAGACATACTTTAGCGCACACAATGGTGTTGTAGACTATTTAGGACCTATTAGAGAGACAAAGATTCAATCCCTTTGGAAAAACGAATTCAGCAAATGTGGATTGACAGAAATTGAGTTCTAAAATCCTTCAAAGCGTATAGCGTTTGTGTATCATCAAAATCAAAAGGTATTGTTCAATGTGCAACCTTGGGCTAACACTTTTGCTTCACACAATGAAAAGAATATAAAAGTGTAATTTGTGTGAATGCTTGAGAAATATAGTTTTGATATGAAGTCAAGACTTTTCAATTCTCTTAAGGTTATGTGAAATGTTTGAACATTGAAGAGATGTTAGAAATACCTTAAAAGAATCCTTATATAGTGTGCATGGGAAAAATAGTCGTTTATAGTTACTTGGCATAGTATAAATTTTAATTTTCGACGTACCGGTCAACTAACACTTTCTAGAGGTCTACCGCTACAGGTAGTTGTTGAGTGCAATGACAAAAAGTTTGAAATCATTGTATGTTGTCATTATGGGACTACACCCTTAGTCGACAACTACATAGACTTGGTCGATCGCTATAATTCCTTGGTCGACCATTATATGAAATTTTTGCAACCGTTGTAAACCAAAAATTCATTTTTGACATTCCAATTTTCAAAAACAAACTCCGCAAAAAAATAATTAAGGTTTGATAGTTTATTTAGGGATGATTTGAAAATTATTCAAGTCTGACTCAAATTCTTATCAAAAGTGGAATTAAGAGTCACAAGAGTATACCCTATGATCTTGAATATTCACTTTTGAGCTCTTAACATTTTATTGATCCTTTAGAGTATGGTTCTTGATCTTGTGCTCATGTGACTCTCATCTTCAATCTATTTCAACCAACTTTATTATTATCAAAACATTGATTGTGGACAAAATTGTTAGCAGCTAAGGGGTGACAGATGAGTTGATGAGTTACGTTGCCAGAGGAGCTTCGAAGCGATTTTCTGTGGGGATTGAGCAAGCTGTACTTAAGTAATGTCTGCAAAAAGTTCAGTAACTTGTTTTGGCTACATTTGGTCTGAGGATTGATTGTACTTGAGTTCGTAGATGAATGAAATATTTCTGTTGAAGTGCTAGCTATTGCACTTAATGTGGTACGCATTGATTCGTAGATGAGATGGCGAATTCAGTCCTTAATCAGTAGAGATTGACCCTTTTTTCTACTAACTTAGCATCAGTTTTTTTTTCCTTTGATTCGGTGGCCAGTTTGTTCACCTGAATCCGACATGATGCTGCATGTCTTCGTGTCTAAAGATTCTCACGTTTATGTGTACTTTCCGATGAGTTATTGATGTTTGGACAAATTCGTTGAAATTTTCTTTTCTTTATACATGTTAGTTGTCGCACAATCCTCCACTTTCTTTGAATTATATATTTATACCTGATACATTTGTTGATGTTCAACTATGATACAAACAGAAATGAAAATGGATGGATGTAGTTGCAATTGATACGATTGTTCAACCTTAAGACATTGAAATTTGCAATATCACGCTTCTAGGACTCACGAAATGGTACCTTTCGAATGTGATTACAGTATGGGGTTCACGAAAATTTCAGAATCCTTAATGAAATGTCGAATTTGGGGAAAATCTAACTAATGTAGCTACTTAGGACTCGCGACAAAAGGGAGCAATCCCTGTTCTAACAATTAAGTAAAATTTTGAGCAGACCAGAAGATTCTAGAACTTCAAGTGCATATTTCCTTTGACAAAGTGTGATGCCCTTCATTGACCTCGCCACTTCCAGCCCCAAGAAGTATTTAGGTGAACCCAAGTCTTTGATTTTGAACTGTGTATGTAAATAGGACTTCAGCTCCTTGATTGCCTCCAATTTGTTGCTTCCTATCAAGATATCATCAACGTATACAAGGAGAGCAACAAAACTACTGTTGATATGCTTAGTGAAAAGGGAATAGTCAGATTTGGATTGCTGAAAACCAATGGCAGTAAGTGTCGAAGTGAACTTGAAATTCCACTGCCTTGAAGCTTGTTTAAGACCATAAGGAGATTTGTTTAACTTGCAGACCATGTTCTCCTCCTCAATCTGAAAACCGGGTGGTAAATGCATGTAAATCTCTTCCTCTAAGTCTCTATGAAGAAAAGCATTGTGAACATCAAGTTAAGACAAGCACCAATTATGAGTTGTAGCCAAGGAGAAAAAGGTTTTCACAGTAGTAAGCTTAGCCATGGGACTGAATTGGGTCTGCACAATGTGAAAAAAGACTCTAAGAGGGATCGAGTTTCAGACTTGAATTTCATTAGATAGACCCATGTAATTCTGGTGTGGTCATCAACAATAGTAAGAAAGTAATGAAACCCGTGAATTGAAGGTTGAGAATATGGTCCCCAAATATCACAGTGAATTAAATCAAATGAAGACGTTGTAGAAGGAACATGTAGAGGAAAATGAATCCTTTTTTGCTTAGCCAAAGGGCAGACAGTACAATGAGAATGATTGTTAGCTTGTACAGATAGATCATTTAAATGAATTTGCTGCAATCTTGGAAATGACAGATGACCTAATCTATAGTGCCAAAGATCAAATTTTCCTTCTACACCAGTTTGATTGGCTTGATTGCAACGGAAGGAAGGAGATAAAATAGAGGTCCTGGAGCTGGTGGAGGACAACAGGAAATACAGACCACCATGAGCTTTAGCATGCCCAATTGTCGTCCATGTAGAGAGGACCTGGATGAAACAAGAATTGGCCAAGAAAATGAGACAAGTGTTGAGCTTATGGGTGAGTTTGCTAACAGATATGAGATTGAAAGTGAAGCTAGGGACACAAAGAACATCAGTTAGGATTAAATGCGGTGAAATTTGAACCGTTCCAATATGAGTTACTCTCACACGTGTTCCATTTGGAAGCTGAACATATGCTTGTGTTTTGCAGGTGATGGTGGTAAAAAAAGAGGTAGAACACACCATGTGATCGGTGGCTCCAGTGTCAAGGATCCAAGGGGCAGAGTGAGAATGATTTGATGCAGTGTGGTGAGAATAAGGGAGATGTTGCTGCTGTACAACAGAGAAGATAGAAGCATCAATAGGTGCAGTAATGCTAGAAAAACATAGTCTTGTACCTGCCATATTGGAGACTGAGGACATGGGATTTGTGGAATTCGGAGCATTGCTCTGAAATGAACCAGATGATTGAGTAGTGGGCTGACTTGGAATATTTCCAAGCTGTAAATTCTGAACATTGGCTAGTGCAAGGAGCTTCTGAATCTGTGCTTGAGAAAGTGGTAAATGAACTGTCTCATCCTTTCCCTTTTGTTCTTCTTGAGAACCAATCTGATGTGAAACAACTTGATGTGCCGAGTGGTTGCTACCAAATTTGGACTTGGTGAACTTAAAGTTGGGTGAACACTTTTCTTTGCTATGTCCTGTTTTCCCACAATGTCCACAGGTGATGTCTGACCTCTCCTTTTTCTTGGGATTACTTTGGTAGGCAGCTAAGACATTGCTCTGATAGGTAGTAAGGGCAGAAGATTCTGATATGGGCATAACCAAGTTTCGAGCCTCTCTTTGCCTCTCTTCTTGCAATATCAAAGACAAAGCTTTGTCCAAAGAAGGTAAGGGGCTCATAAGAATAATCTGTCCTCTAACCCCAGCAAAGGACTCATTTAAACCCATCAAGAACTTGAAAACATAATCTTGTTGCTGAACATCACCAACCAATTTTAAAGCAGCACATGTACAATTTCCACAAGAACAACAAGGTAGAGGTCTATAAATGCGTAGTTCTTCCCATATAGCATTAAGTTGAGTGAAGTATTCACTTACAGATTGGCTGCCTTGAATGATAGAGCCAAGTTGATGTTGCAGATGGTAAATGTGGGCATCATATGGTTGAGAAAATCTGGTCTTGAGCTTGTCCCAAACCTGCTTAGCTGAGTTAATGTATAAGACATTGGAGGCAATATCCTTTGAGATGGAGTTGAGGAGCCAAGAGAGAATGAGGTTGTTGCAACGCAGCCAAGGGGTGTATAATGAATCATTCAAGCTTGGGGTCTGAATAGTTCCATCCAAGAATCCCAACTTGTTTTTGATTGAAATGGCAAGAGAGAAAGATCGGCTCCATGACAGATAGTTGGGTCCATTCAGGGGAGGAGAGACAATGGCAGTGTTGGTATTGTCACTGTGGTGGAGAAAATAAGGGCTGTTGGGAGCCTCGGAGGGAGAAAAAAGAGAAGATGATGAGCTTGATGATGATAATGATGCAGACGAGGATGAAGAAGATGCCTGGGTTGACATACTGAAGAGGTGGAAAAGATTGATCGGTGATCAAGAATGAGAGGTTGAACAAGGAGAAAGGGACATCAAATCAACAATCTTCAGCAATGATATATGACAGGAAAAATTCCCCCTCTGATACCTTGTTAGAAAGTGGAGAAAAGAGGAAGTTGTGATTTGGAAAAGAATTGCATTACTTCCGTTAGAGCAAAACAAATGTACAGAAAGAGGAATATATACAAGAAGCAAGAAAGAAAAGCAAAAGCAAAAGAAAAACCCCTATGTACATCTGCCATAACGTGATTGGCTCAAGTGTGCATTATCCATCTCCTGGGCAGCTGAGCTGTTGGTATTGATCGAATCCTTTTAGGACGTTGCTGTACGAGGACAGTGAGCTGCGTGCTCTGTTGCAGTTGTGTGCTCTGCTGTAGGAGGACAGGGAGTTGAGTGCTCTGCCGGAGAGTGTAAGTGCTGGACGTGTCCTGTGGTCCCAGATACCTTTTCTTGAGACTTGACCCAATTGTTGTTTACTTTTTTTATTTTTGTCCTTTGAGCCAGTATTGAGGCACATTTTAGGTCATCTTGATGCAAATTTAGTCACAATGACATTGAACATATTTCAAAAATGAAATATGTATAGAAATTTTAAGAGAAATATAAACTAATAAAATTTAATATCAATATCATTAGAGAAAATATTAAAATATTCGAAAATGAAATATGCCAAGAAAATTCACGATTTGTGGTACCCGCCCAGCCGGTGACGGGTTCACCGCAAATAGAGAATTTCTCCAGGTTTTGAAATTTAGGCCACTGGAATCGTAACTGTTACAGTGAAAAGAGGTGGACATGTGAGCTGACCAGAGGTGGGGTATGCCGTTAGGGGAGCAAATTAGAAGGACCAATTTTTTAAGTGATGATAAAATGAGGGATTTATTTTTTATTATTTTAAAAATATAAAAACCTTTTTGTAAAAAGAAGCAAAAACTTAGGGCATGTTCGGTTTTTAAAAAAACTTAAGATTTGAAACGAAAGTTTTTCTTGTTCGGCAAAAATCATAATAATTCGAGCTTCCCAACGCCTGCACACGCTGCATCTCTCTGCCGACTGTCCCTTACAGCTCCACTTCATCACAACTTTCTTCTGAATTACGTGCACCTGTTTTGCTTTGCTTTTTTTAAAATAAAAAATCTTTAAATATTCTTGTTCCAGCTACAATTGTTGAATCATGTTTGTGCTTTTATCGTTTATTTTTTTAAAATAAAAAATATTTAAATACCGTTCCCGCCGCAATTGTTGAATCATGTTTGTACTTTTGACCTTTTTTTTGTTTTGTTTTTTTTAAAAAAATCTTTAAATATTCAATTTTTAATAAATAAAAAATAAAAAATTTGAAATTAAAAAAACTTTAAACCTCATTATTACTTTTTTACACATCATAAATCTTTACACAAATATCAATACAACTTTAACAACACCTAAAAATTCACAAAACTCTCCTAATTCTACAAAATTCTTCAAAACGCACGTAGCCTGACTAAATGTCCCAATAAATAAAGATGGTCCCGCCTAGAAAACAAAAATTAAAGATGGTCCCAAAATCAGACGTCATCCAAACTTTTTCCACCGAGCTAATTTATTTGTGGGACCCAGCAATTATTGGGTCCTGACCCTTGCGTTTCCGCAGCAATCATTTTCACGGGTACAAATACATGAGCTCGTTATAATTATCAAGTCCATATCCAGGACGTCCAGTTGGTGAAAGCAAAGGAACGATTCAAACTCGAATCCCTCGCTGTTGTGCATAATCTCTCACGAACATGCTGTACAATAACAAGTCACGTGATCGTGTTCTTTTGAATCCATAAGATTGGAGAAATTCCATCATTTCACGCAATAATTGTACGTTTGAGCAGCAATTTCCATGTTACCCAATGTAAGTTCCAGAAAGTTAAACGGTAGTACAAATGCACACCAAAACTGTGGGTGAAAAATTGCATCATATGTGACTGCAGTCTTTCATGCGGCACTTAGAGCATTTATCCGGACCAGTCACATTGGTTGAAAGCCGGCAACAGTGCGTGCGTGCGTGCGTCTGTTTGTGTGTGACAAGGGATAAACGGATTGAGAACTCAAAAGTCCATTTACTTCCCAGAAGTGGCCTGCAAATTGCCTGAATTGAAAGAGAGAGACTGCTAACAGCAGAAGAGGAATCAATAAGAATCAACTCACTACCACAAGATATCTCCTGATCAATTTCTTCTCGTTTTAGGCTATCAACATTCTCAAAATAGGTGAACATTAGCGTCATATATACATAGAGGAGAAGGAAATAGCAGAGGATGGGGAGACAACAAAAGAGAGTAACGAGGAGACAGATGGGCTTCTTATTCTTAGCATAGGCACCCAAAACAATCACTTACATACGAGAGAGGAACACATTATTTTTCACGCGGATAAATGGCTAAGAATACTGATAAAATTCTCAAACGCAGAAGACACAAGTCATACAGAGAGAAACAAAGAGTCACACAACCAGTTACCATGAGATCATTACAGCCCACATAAAAGCATGAAAGGCAAAGAGAGCATGAATCAATGTGCGACCAAGAACCACGGTTTTATCCCTCCCTGATAAGTACCCAAATGCGGCAAACCGATTGAATTTTCTCATTCCCCGTTGCAAAACACCATATTCCAACAAACCCGGGGAGAACTTATTAGTCCATCAGCTCAACTTCATCCTTCCAGTTCCAGTCATCAATGCGAGCTGACCAAACTCTGCAATATACCCAATCCTTCAATCCCAAGTCACAAGCATAGTCCTCGAATACTTCGCTCAGTGTTCACATAAACAAGCGACAGCAATGTCGAATTTGTCGATGAAATGCCTCCAGTTATATCATAGTTGGACTGGATTTGCCCACCCAATTTCAGGACGACAGTCGTAGTTTCCACCGTAAATTGCCAACCGCAAACCCGGATTCTTGACTCACTAATTACTCCAAACCGCCACACCGAAAAAAAAAAGGGTAAACACATTTCTAACCTAAAGCCCTACTTAATCTTCAAACAAAGTAGTGAATTCCCTAATTGAATTCCAATTCATCCATACCTATTTCTCAGAACTCCACAAACCTCGATTCCATCCACTCAAACTAAAAACTCTAACACTAACAAATTCACTAAAAATCCTCTTCATGCGGACACAGACAGACGAAAGAAACAAAAAAAGAACCATAAACATACACATTTTATATACCAATTACGAACACCACCACCAGCGTCACAACTACCGCCGAAAGAGACGAGAATTATCAGCGAGAATCGTCCTCTCTCCGACCCGAATTCCCTGGTCCGCCCGACAACGAAGCCAGCAAATTCAGATGTCCCGGAATGTAATTCCCCACTCTAGCAGCCGACGCCTCGCCCATCGGCTGCTGCTGGTGATGATGATGGTGGTGAGTTGAGAACAGTGATGGTTGCTGCTGCGGTGCTGCCTGCACCACCATCTCAGACGGCGCGGCGGCAGCAGCTGCAGCAGCGAAGCTCCAGTAGTCCGGTCTGGCAGGCACAGCCCAGAATCCACCAGGGGCGGTGGACCCCAGGATGGAACCCATGGTATGACCGACGGAGACGCCGGAGCCGTCATCCTTGCCGTCGCCGTCTTCGTCGGAGCGTACGCGCTTTCCCAAGATGAAGGGAGTGGGTCCGGGCAACGGCTTGTGGTCTAAAGGGTGGGAGAGCGAGCAGGAAGTAGAAGTGGAAGATAAGGAGGTAGAGGCGCCGCCAGCTCGCACGGAGACGGAGACGGTTAAGAAGCTGGCGGGGGTGGTGCCGGTTCCCGTGGCAGCTATGATGGAGGGCTCGGCTTGGCGGAGGAGCCACTCAATAGTCTGGCCGTCGGATTTGTGGCCGAGCTCACGAGTAAGCTGAAAAACACGTGCGGCGCAGATGATCGGCATGCGGATGCGCCTTCCCCGGCCGTCGACCTTGCTGTGACGGTCCTTAGAGGGTGGCTTCTTGACGGCGAGCGATCCGTTGGAGGGAGGCTGCTGCCTCTGGGGGTCTATTATGGCGCCGTTGGAAACGCCGTTATTGGCTCCGTCGGAATTAGTCATGGGTCTTTGACTCTTTGTCTGTGCCCGTGCCCAGAACTAAAGAGAGAAGAGACGCAGACTGGGTATTTTCTAAGGAAAAGAGTGTTCAGAGAGACAGAGAAGGCTCTGTTTTGTGTGCGAGAGAGGGAGAGAAATGGGGAGGTTTTGGGAAGGGCAGGAGGGAACAGATGGACTAATGATTAAGCGGCAGGAGCTGGTGGAGACAGGAGGAGAGCACATGGATGGTGGGGCCCATTTGCACACACCACAGCTCATCGTAGCTTAGCCTCTTCTTCTCCCTCTTTTTCTTTTGGTTGGTTTTTTGGTTCCTCCAGCGCGTGCATTGTGAACTATCTCCCACCCACACTTCCACGCGTCTCGTGCTACAGAATCTCCGATCAACGGGCAGAGAGAGGATTAAAGTCGGGCTTCTCAGACCGGAAACCACCAGAGTCCTTCTCCATTATAAATGTAACTTTGGTGGGTAGTTGGACATGTCATTCGTATTATTAGTTGGGATTATGTTGGATTTGCTTATTTCGTGTAGACAAGTTACAGGAAATCTTTTCTATAGATACATTGCAATAAGAATGCTTGGTTAAACTTACCCAAAAAGAATGGTTGGTTGTGCACTCAAAATTTTACTTAAAAAAAATGTCTACATTTTAAAGACAAAGATATTTTTTATTGAAGGATAACCACGTAGTCATTATTAATATTAGATATCTCGACTCATAAGAGTGTAAATTTGTAGAATTCTTGATGGAGATTTGGTTGTGTTTGAGTGCTAAAATTTTGGGTATGAGAATCGGTGAAAAAATTAAGATAGTTTATGAGAGTTGATGAAAAAATGAGGAGAGATAAATTTTTGTATTGATAAAAATTTTTAGTGACAAAATTCTGGTACTAGAGTTAAATTTCTGGGAATTACTTATATGTGGGGCCTTTGTAAACCTTAATCATATGAAATATTTAGAGAATATTGTGAAAATTGAGGAGATTGAAATGTTAATGAGTTTTATGAGAAATAGTGAAAAATAATAATATTTTATGAGAGTAGTTGAAAGGTGAAAAAAGAAATAGAAGGGGAAAATACATTCTTCACCCACAAACTACCATAGTTTTGACACTTTGCACCCTAAGCTACTAATTTTGATACATTACACCCTCTAACTACCAATTTTTGACACTTTGCACCCTTTTTTAAAATTTGAGACTAAAATGACGACAATGCCCTTGACCCATTTTGTATATAGTAAAGATATTATTGTAAATTTATTAATTTAACAAGGGTATTATTGTCAAATGGAGGGTGCAAAGTGTTTAAAATTAGTAGTTGGAGGGTGTAAAGTGTCAAAATTGGTAGTTTAAGGTGCAAAGTGTCTAACATTGGTAGTTTGATGATGCAATGTCTTAAAGATGGTAATTTGGGGTGCAAAGTGTCAAACATATGGTAGTTTGTGGGTGAAAAGTGTATTTTCTCCGAAATAGAATTTTATTAGAAATAGTGAAAGATGAAAAAAAAAGATAATTTGAATAATTTTTTATATTTATTTTAGTGAAAAGAAATGATTCGGGGAAAAATGAGATTTATTTTGAACTTATTTTATTTGAAAAAAAATTTAAGTAAATTATTTTTGCAAAATTTTTAGAATGGGAAGAATTTTGGATAGAACTCATAATTTGCAAAGACTTTCTAACCTTAGACTGAACGCATGAGTTGAACTACTGGAGATTACGCTAATATAGTATTTGGCTAAGCAATTTTATGTAGAGGCTCAACTCTTCATATACAAGGTAGCTCAGATAGATAGACAGGTGAGACAATATAATAATCAAATTAAAATTATGAGGGTCTTATATTATAGTAAATTAAAATTTAAGGACATCCGTGGGCGGAACTAAGCCATGGCGAACCATGGCGGCTGCCATGGTTGGCTCCGCCCAAAATATATTTTTACATGTGTTATTTTTTTTATAAATAGGTTGGTCTGGCCCGCCATAGTTGAGCTCTCGGCCCGCCATGTTTTGAGTTTTTCTTTTCATTTTAAGGTAACATTTCCATATACAAAATAGTGGCTTCTTATATTAGTCATTAATTGCATCACAAATATTTATTTTGGTCAACGTCTAAGAATAAGTCCTACTTTTAATTTTTTTTAAGGTCAATTTTATAAAGGTTAATTACAAAAGATTTCATCACAAACAACCTAACATATGCTACAAATCTATAAATTTGTTTAATTTGTATGAATTTTGTTTTGTTTAGATAATGAAAATGTTTTTCATAAAAAAACCACGAAGCGTGGAGTCGTCTAATACTCCTAATGTGGCTACTAGTTCTGAAATTGATACTAGTTTGAAAAGACCTCGTATTGAGTTTAGTCCAGATGATATGTTGATGACCTAGGGATACGTAAATCGATTGAAGAATATGATGCTAGGATTATTGATCAAGTTCATAGGGAGTACTTGATCAAAGGTCATTGTCAACCGCGTAGCCATAATTTTTCCAGGAAGAAATATGGGGGTGATATAAGGGATTTTAGGGTGGCATGGTTCAAAAATTATCCGTGGTTGGAATATAGTGTATCAAAGGATGTCGCATATTGTTTGTGGTGTTATTTGTTTAGGCGATCTAGAAGGGCAATGTCCGGGATAGATGTGTTTACTTCTGTGGGATTTAACACTTCTGTCGTTCGAGGCGTAGAGAGCAAATAATTACTTATTTGCATTATTTTTGTGTGGAAGTATTTTGCCAGGTGATTGATGTAATTGCTCAAGAGATGAATGATCGTTTCACAGAAGCAAGTACGAAGTTACTTCTTTGTATAGCATGTCTTGATCCAAGTGATCCATTCTCAACATTTGATCGTGATAGGTTATGTCGTCTTGCTGAGTTTTATCTAGAAGATTTCTCAACAACTGAAAAATTGTTTCTTAGAGATCAGTTTGACACCTACATTAGAGATGTTAGATTGCATGATGTTTTTTCTGGGCTTCAAGATATTTGAGGTCTTGCTGTGAAGATGATTGAGACAAAAAAGAATATTTTGTATCCACTAGTTTATCAGCTTATTGAGTTGGCATTGGTCTTACCAGTACATTGAGCGGGATATTTTTGAAACTATAGAGAACGAAGTCGTTTTGCAACATTTTTAGAAGATGCACAAACGCAGGATTCAATTGTTCTCTCTCAGTCGTAGTACATAGTACGATATGTGTATTTCAATATTTTTATTATTTTTATTCTTTAATTTTTTATATTGTAATTCTAAGACAATTTTTAGTATTACGTATGAAAAAAATTTCAGTCATTTCGCTTTAAAAGTTCGTCATAGTTAACTTACAATCCTGGTTCCGCCACTGACCTAGAAACTAGCAATATAAGAGGATGAACTAATAAGTTTTAACTATATCCGCGGTTAAGTCTCTTTTCAAAATAGTAACATCATTCTTAATAAACTCCTCCTAAAACCTAGTTACTTTATTACTAATAAATTTAACTCAACTTCGCCACAAATTAAATTTTAATATCAATTTTTCTAATAATTAGATTATTAGTAGTGATTTATTGACTAAACTTGGTACGTTTTTCTTCTGATAATTGGACGTGAAATGGGTGAACACTAATCCATCCATCTCCGTGCCTATCAATTTTTTACGTCAAACATAAGTTTCTTTCTTGGAAGCTTCTCCTGGCTCAGACTAGGAGTTGCCCTGTTTTGCGAGCAGGACAGAGTTGGAACTTGGAAGGGCTCCTCCCTAAGTTCGTCGTCGTGGACGAAGAGGCTGTACCCAGAAGAAAAAAACATGTTCTCGGGTATCCGGATCTAGTTACGTAATTTCCCGGTACTTGGAACGTCGAACCCAAAATGACACAAGGCGGAAAAATTCCACCAGAACGTGTTACGCCCCAAAGCGTGTCTTGAACGCCCATATGAAATTGACACTACTTCGCATTTTATTCACATAATAGGCCACTCACGAAACTTTATTCAGTGAGTCAGTCTTCTCTTTCTTACGGCTAAGAGTCAACGATTTTTTTGACAACATATCAGTAGTTAGGGCTGTTCAACCCCGGTGTAGGTGCCGGTTATATGCCGATTTTTAAAAAAATGTCACCTACACCTACACCGTTAAGGGCAAAAAACGGCCCTTAGCGGTGGCGGTTTCAGGTAATCCTACATTCATATTAAGCAATTTTTTTTTAACATATTACGCACATAGAAAATATAAACTCTACATTAATCCAATACAATCCAATCCAATCCATTCATGGTTCATTTACAACTCTATCCAAAGACTTTTAATTTTATCTCTATTTCATTCCTCATTCGATATAAGAATTACAAGCCACAACTAAAAGATGGAAGCATTGGTTCTCCTATAAGATGGAAGCAGGAACCACGGGTGCTTTTAGTTTTTCAATCAATTTTACTCGACTATTAAGACAACAATTACTACTACAAGATTTACCAACAGACAGCAATTACTACACATAATAGATGGAAAGAGACGTCATGCAAATTTTATTTAGCAAACTAAGAGGGAATATATCATGGTGCTATCACATTTAATTCATAGAATACACTAACAGAGCTCCAGCATTGATGAATCCATGATAGTGGGATTGGTGGTTGCATTAAGATAAACAGAAGACCCATTGCCACCACCAGAACTAAGTATCTCTTAGCAGGCTGCAAGGCAGGAGGAAAAGAACTAGTTTATCCTCAGTATTATTACCACTACAATTATTAAGAGAGCAGTTATGAGTAATGAAAGCGAAAAATTGAATATGGGAAAGATAAAGATGCAACAAAATTAGAGATACGAGGTCCTAGCAAGCAAAAATGAGTTTGAACAAGCACCAAACAAGTCTAAGAAGAAGAAGGCATTAGCAAGAGAGGAGCAATGAGTCTGTCAGTGTTGGGGGAAGACATGCCAGGTTTAAGCTGACAGCGTTCAAGTAATGGAAAAAAAAAATTATTGATAGGACCTATGAGTCTGTCAGTGGAGGTGATGTCTGGAGTAAAGAAGTATGTACAACGAAAACAGAACAAAAAATAAGTGTTGTAGTATTTGAAGTGATATGATAAGGCTCCTCGTTAATTATCCTTTTACAGGCACCCAAAGGTACCAAAACCTCCTTCGTCGCATGGGGTTTCAAGAAAACTCGTCAAATGGTGGTGGTCGGCGAAGAGAGTTGTGCGTGAGAGGAAGGGGAGGTGCGGCAGGAGGTGGTCGACGAAGAGAAGAGGGGATTGGGGAGGGTTTCGGGAAAAATGGGGTGGGGGGAGGGAATCGGGAAAGAAGGGGGAGGGGGGAGGATAAACGACGTACGTCGTTTTTATTAAAAAAAAGGGAAAACCCGGTTTCCCGGTCCCCGGGAACCGGGAATACCCCCGGGATTTCCCTGATACATGATCCCGGTGTCGATGCCGGTGGCACTGAACACCCCTATTAGTAGCATCGATGGGCCAAATGGCCAATCGATAAATTGAGGTTGAAATTGCTTCTTCTTTTTTTACGACGACGAGGATGAAAATTGTTGTTCGTATAATTTTTTTCCTGGACCTCACTGTAGGCTACCAGAGTCTCCTTTAAAAAAAATCAGTGCGCTCAAAAATTCTATAATACCCATTCAAATAAGAGGACTGGAAATAGTTCACCAAAATACTGTCTTTTACGTACCTGGCCTATCGGCAGCCCGACCTGAATTGAAGTTCTCTTCCAGTTTCAGTCAATAACTAGGCATACTGATGATGCCTGAAAATCACCGGGGAAGAATAGTCGAGCAAGCATGTGCGAGCAAGACAAGTTGGTCACCCAAAGAAGGGTCTCCGATGATTAAGTTAGCAAGTAGGGCTAAACAAAACCGGACGGGACCAGATTTGCGGTCCGGTTCAGTTTTTTTTAAGCTGGCGTTTGTTTACCGAAATTTTGGATAATATTTCCAAAATTTTGGGAATCTTTTGAATGTTAAAGTTTATTGGGGTTTGTGAAAAGTTTGAAATGTATGTGTAAAATTTAAAAATTTTGAAGTGTGTTTATTTTGTTGGAAATTTTGGCCCTCCAAAATTTTAGGCAAACAACCATGTCCATAGTCTTTTTTAATACAAATTACAAACTTAAAAAGTTTAGTTTTAACTTAAACTAAAACTCTACATTTTTATATGCCCCCTTCGAAATTAACCTAATTTTTTTAAAAAAAAATTAAAAATCTAAAAAATGAAAAAAAATGAAACCGGTCCGGACCATTGGATTTCAAATTCGAAAATCGGACCGAATTTCAGGTTGTTCAGCCCTATTAGACAAAGAGCTTTTAGTGAGTAAAGAAATCGTGAATAACGTATATGAGTTAAAAAGAAGGGTACCTTGTAGGAGTCAAATTGACATATCCCGCTTACCTTTTAGTCAACGGGTACTTTTCCTTGGTCTAGCAAGATGGCTAATTCGATTATGTTTAGAATAGACGGGCCGCGCAGGTATTTTCCAACAAGTCTTAGATGGGTCTATGGAGTATTCGTAGCCCATAAGACTTTGTTCTCCTTGTTTAGCCTTGTAATTGGGTCCCGCTCATCCAACGGGCCAAGTACATATTTTACTCTATCAGTATTCCCCCTCCCTTCGAGGGGGGATGGAAAGGGAGGCCAATGACATCAGGCTCCAAGGTACTTTCTGAAAACAACGGGCTTCAGCCTATTTTTTGGCCCATCAGGCGACTTGATCGGTTTCGTTGATTCTGAATCCTACGAAAAGAGAGCCAGGGGAGAAGAACCATTTCTCCTTCCCCAACTCTTTCTACTGTGTTACCATGCCTCCGGCTGTCGATTGCAACCTAGAAGGGGAGGTTCCCGCCAAAACCTGTGTCCAAACACACTCATGTGACTCTGACCAAGCTAAGGATCAAGTTTGCGATTCTTGCCACTGTTCGCATGCGGTGTCTGCGGCCTACCAAGCGCGTCTTGTTTCCTCCTGAGGGGGAGGTGGGTTTATTGATGACGCTTTGCATGCAGTTGCTCGATTTCCCTTGAGCCAGTAGGTACATGAGCTTCTTTATGCTTTTTCTCTTGCTCCTAGTTAGTTGGCCCCAAATGGGTGGAGGTTGGCCATGAGTTTCTTCGCATAGAGGAAACACCTGTTCAATGATAAGTGTGTTGCTTCTTGGAAGGAGTTTATGTATTGCTACAAGATAGTGAAGTGCGAGGATGGAATTTACTTTTTTCAAACAAGGGGAAAAATGACAGTTTTTCATGGGCTTCCTTCTAACAACAGAGGATGGCGGTGCAAGTTTTTCTTCGTCTCCTAGGAAGGATGGGAGTATCCTCCTAGCAAGGAGTATCCCCTCGTGGTGGCTCGTGTTTGGGAAGTGCCTCTCGCTCCAAGTATTATTCCTCTTTATTTCGAGATTTTCGTACTAGATCATTCAATAGACGTGTGTCCAATTTAACTTTGCTTGTCAATTTGGGGTAGTTTGAGAGGAACCAAAACTAGACGGAGATGGGAAAGCCCGAGTTACTCCTGCTCTTAACATCATGCGCTAGTACATAAATAAGCTCTTGCCAGTTTCATCTCCCCCTTCCGGGGACAACACTGAGCTGTTATCAGGTACTTCCTATTCGTTATGATTTCCCGAGTGTTTGTCAATCAAACATCCCACATCTTGCTTGTTGTCACAAGGATCAAGGTGAAACGTTCCAAAAACGCTCTGCAATGTAAGGTGATGGCTGACACCTTGCCTATGATTAAATCTCAGCACATTGTTGCCCAAGCTACCCGTAACAAAACAAAGAAACGATTGCTGGCTAGGGTTGCCTCCCACAGTTCTTCTAAGTCTGTAGTTGCTCTGCTTTCTAAGTTGGTACCAACTCCAACTACTGGTCCTGTTTCCCTTACTGAGGGGAGGGGGTAGCCTCCCTGATTCAAGCAGGGATGATGTTCAGGTTATCGAAGATATCCAGGAAACAACTATTGTCCCTAGCAGTGATCCTCCCCAAACCGTGCTTAGGCCTATCAAGAAGAGGAAACTGGTCGATAAGGATGAAGACTTTTCCGCGCAATCTGTGGGCAATCATGGGGATTCTCAGCTAATCTTGAAGGCATCTCTTCCACCCCCTGAACCTCTTGAGGCTAACCCACAGGGTGTCTGTGATCTTCTTTCATAGTTGGTGCCTGACCCGCTAAAACGGTTGCACGATTTAGTGCCTTCTGCCTTGGTCGAGGGTGTCTTTGCTAACAATGTCGGAGCCGGTATTGCGGAGCTGCTCGTTATGCTATAATGGTAAGGGCCCTTTGATCTTGTCGAAATAAGTATTTTTGTTTTTGTTTGGTAACTTGTGCTACTGCTATCAAATGGTTGTGAATTTACTATATTCTTGGGAGAGTTCACAAGCTGTTGAGGTACTCGTAGATGGGGTCCGTGATCTCTTTCGTAGTTGGAGCCTGACCCCCTAAAATGGTTGCGTGACTTAGTGCCCCCTGCCTTGGCCGAAGGAGTCTTTGATGACAATATTAGAGTTGGCATTGCGGAGGCTGCTTGTCATGCTATAATGGTAAGGGCCTTTCGATCTTATAGAAAAATAAGTATTTGTGTTTTTGTTTGTATTTTGTTTGGTAACTTGTGCTACTACGACCAGATGGTTGCGAATTTACTCCAGACTTGGGAGAGTTCACAAGTTGTTGAGGTACTCGTAGATGGGTTGAAAACTGAGCTTGCTCGTTTACGCGAGAAACAATTTGAAGATGCAATTTCCATAGAGGCAGTCACGGCGGCTCGTGGTGAGGTGTGTGACCTGCGAACCAAGGTGAAAGATTTGACTGCCTCTGTGGCAGGCTGGGAAGCTTAGGCCATGGTAGACAAGTCAATCCAACAGAAATTGCAGGCAGATACTCGAGGCTCTAAGCTACTTCGCCTTACTACGGCGCGACAAAAGGCTGAAGTTGAGTTGGATGAGAAGTGTTGCCTGCACACTGCATTGAAGGAGAGCACTGCCCAAAAGGTAATTCAACTTGAGCGAGAACTATCCTCAAAGGATGCACATGTTAAGGTGCTAGAAGGCCTTGTGCAGTCGGGCGAGGCCAAAGTAGTGTCTCTTCAGAAGGATGCTCATGTTAAGGTGCTGGAAAGATGCGCATGTTTGTTCTTCTCAAGAACTTGAGAATATGTTTAACCATTGTCTAGCATGCAGGGCTTTTTTGGCCTTATCTACTCATAAAGCTGACTACCTGAGACATATATGGCCTTATCTCTCTCTACTTGGAGAGATGAAATTACGCCTAAAGGGTAAAACCTTTCCTTGTCTTCCTGCAAACCATCCCTTGCCAGTATTAATCAATATAGTCCCAAAGACCTCATTTTTCGATTACCAATAACTTGGTTCCAAGAATGTGAAACACTTCCAAAGGTATTTGACTCATGACATCACTCTGACATCATTCCAATTGAGTAATATATTACTAACATAAAGAATCAGAAACAATATTAAACTCTCACTGACTCTCATGAGTTATGAACTCTTCAGACTATCAGTAGGTTCGATAATGTCACTATTCTATTGATCTTATCTGCCCTTTTTATTGTTTCATAAAGATGTAGTTCAGACAAATTTTTGGACTTTCCCACAAAATTTTTTAGGTAAAATTCTTTAAATTTTCCAAACATCGCATTGGCATGTGTTTATTGGAAGTTTCTTTGGTCGTCAAATGGGTGGCTGGGGGATTTTGAACTAAATTTGTTCTAAGATTATTTAATTTCTTTGATTTCTCTTTTTTTCTTTTTCCTGAGTATTGTACAATTGCAAAAAATAGATGCTCACGTGTTTCAAAGATTTGTAGGGATGGCGGGAGAATCGTTGTTCCAGTAGGAGCTCACTTCGGCTATTTTCTAGAATTATAAATAATGGGTTGTTCCAATTGGAATGATCAGTAAGCTTGTGATTTTCGCTTCTCTGTTTTTTCTTCCGTAAAGCCTAAAAAAATATTCTGCTTGTGCCTGTGGGTGGGTGATGGAGAGGGAGAAAGGAGGGGGACAATTTCGTATTTTTCGCTTAAGGAGTGTCCCACGTGATCCTCATGTGGGATGAAAAAATTGCACATAACTAAAAATCTGGGTGAGAGATTGAATTGTAACTGTAAACGTAAATTGAGGGGTGACTTGGAACGGATCATAGTTTTAGAGGTTTTTGAGAATGAGGTACTAGTTTGAGGGGAAAAATTGTAATTAACCCAATTAACAAGTTTAAATCTAAAGTTATCCACTTTGTATCCCCTACCGTGTTAATGAGTCACATTTGAATAGTACAAAATGTGTCTCACAAAATAATTAAGCTCAATAATACTTGTGATTTGTCCATAATATGTGGTGGCCCCTTCAACGGTCACACAAACTCCAATATTTTGAATTGTTCTACCTATTTCATCCTCTTTTGTGTGAAACTTCATACTATTACGAACATATAGTTTGAATAATCTAGCTTCATGATTTGGACCTCTAGACAGACATCAAATCCTTATTGAAAGTTGACGCTTTTCTGTATCATCAAAAATTTGAATATGTTTTTCTCACGAGGTCCATTTGATTAAGTATAATTATAAATTTTTATAAAATAAATAATTCAAAACTACTAATTAATGAGTAACATAACGCTTACATAATCACGAAAACCAACCACAAAATTCATCCCTACGCATCCTATCAATGACATATTATGTGGGCCGAGTCTTAAGGTTTATTGCCTTTAGTCGATCCTTATGTATTCTATATAAACAATAGAAACAAAAAAGCTTACCATTACAAGCATATTAATGGAACAATGAATTAAAGAGGAGTAAGATCATATACTTCCGAAATGAGACTCTCATCGCAATTAAAGAGTACATAACGATGCACTTGCATGATGCATGCCTTTGAATCGAGTCATATAGAAGAGATTGTCTGTATTGTCATCCCAAAATATCATTGTTGTCACATTGTATCTACCTATTTTAGACAGTTTGCTTGGTCAAAAAATTTCCGTCAGTTTATATAAAAATTGACCTTTTGTCCTCCTCCCTGCATGTTGTCTCTTTCTTTCCTGCTCCATAAGACACAAAAATACCAGGTAGACATAATAAAAAACAGCGGCACGCAATGAACTCAAACAAGAAAGAAGGAGAACACGTTCTCTCTCAAAACCAACCCTCTCTGTTTTCCCCCAAACCCCAGCACCCCTACGGAAGAGGGGGAGCTCCGGCTCCCTCATCCCCCTCCTCCTTTTTCGTTTTCCCCTCCTCCCTCCTCCTTTTTCGTTTTCCCCTCCTCCCTCCTCCTTCTTCCCTCTCCTCCTCTCTGGTGTGATTGGCCGGTGGGCTTGTTGGGTTGGTTTGTTTTGCAGGTCTCTTCCACGAAGCACACGACGGTTTCCTCCCCCTTTCGAAGAGCACGCGCCAGCTGGTTGGATTCAGCACGCCGAACTCTTTGAAACCCATCTTCTCCGGCGTCCGAGCGGTGACGGTAGCTGATCCACACGCCCCACCCGCGGTGCGTGGATCTGACGCGCGGTCGTTCGTAGCCGCGCGTGACCGCCACTCCGTCGCCGGAATCCAGATATTCTCCATCGAAAGGGCCTCTGTGGCTCCTGCCCTACATTTTCAGGTCTGGATTCCCTCCTCCGCCCTGCACGCGCCGCCGCCGCCACCACCGCCCTGCATGCGCCGCCGCCGGTCCAGTTCTGGCCTGATTCTCCCCGGTTCATGAGGAAATTTATGTTATTCTTTATGTTCCACATAAGCCCGTTTGGGCCAACCCCTAGGTTTAGGGCTTGTTTTATGTTACGCTTTCGTCCGTTTGGGCTAGCCTCAGTGTTTAAGGTTTGTTTAGGTTTAATTACATGTTCTTTTACTGTTTGTAATTGCAACTGAGATTGCAAATTTAGCGCTCTACTGGAGCCGGCTCGGCAACACTGTTGTCGGTGCTTCAGCGACAGTTCTTTCACGGTTTTTCGTGTTCCCTAGGACTCTCGGGTCCTCTCGCTTAGGACTTCGAGTCCGCCATCCCTGAGGATCTTTTGTCCTCTTTTAGAGCCACTTTAATGTTGGTCCCTCCACTGTCGCTTGTGACGCCCCTTTTGAGATATGTTCTTTATTTTCCTAGATTGTAATTTTTATTTGTGTATTTTTTTAATATATCATCATGAGTTTCAAAAAAAAAAACAGCGGCACTTGCAATTTCCTTCTATGCACACCCTCTGCAACGAATGAAGCCCCAAGGGTAAATCAGTTCCGGTTTCCTGGGACAACATTGCGTTGGCAAAAGTGGTCAATGAGGTCAAGATATTACTAATTAATAAGTCAAATTTAAGCTGCAGATCACATCGTTCGTCGGCGATAATGATGCCAAATTGAATGATTAAAGACAATAACCAAACTTTTTTATTAATAGTTTTTTTGACTCATGCTAAGGTCTTCGATTATTTGGCCCACCTGTACCCGTGTAACGCGGTTCCTTTATCCTACTCTCTTTCTCTCTCTCTCTATATATCGTATGATAATCATTAGTACATTTATTATATGCACACGAGGGCATATATTCCGTATCCGGTATCCCAACAACGCGATTCACCTGCTAACTTTTGATTAATTAAAAATATTATTTTATCTTTTATTAAGAAAATCTAACCAAAAGGGATTAACAATCATGCCACGGATTTGATGTTCTTTTTGTTTAACCCAATTTTGTCTACGTGCGAAATGATGCAGACCCACTATAATAGTAGATTACGATCATATATTATAACAAATTGACATTTATTTTATGGGTCTCACAATTAGGCCCCCAGACAGGGTGTTCCCTACACGCATTCCTCGTAATCGAGGTCGAAGATTGTGTGGGTTTGGTCATATGGCCGTTCCCAATGATATAGTTCAGACAATATCTTTTGTCATTTGCTCCGCTTTTGTTACTTTAATGTGTTTTTTTAATGTTTGATTGTTTCTTGAGATAGGCAAAGATGAAAGCTTCAGAGCCTTGTGATAAAACAAATCACAAAACAACAAATTGAAACAACTGATCAAAAAATGGAATCTTTTTAGAGAAGGTTTCCTTCCAGAGTTTGAGGCCACAACGAATCTAAAACTAAATAGCCAGAGGCCCAAATGCTCCTATTCTTGTACCCGAAAAAGAGCTTCTTCTCATAATCATGAGCTGCTTCATCGTTCTAATGACTCTGTATCAATCGGTCCTAATTACTGTGGGTCGAGAAGAAAAAAAAATAGAATGAAAAAAAAAGATAAATAATAACAAGAGACAAGAGATGTAAGTGGTTTGGTCTAGAAGACCTAGATACACTGTAAAAGTCTTCTATGACTGTATTTATTTTGTATTATAAGTCTATACAGATTACAAGTTGAAGGTCTCTATTTATAGAGACAATACAAAACATAATAGAAAAATATTTCTACATTTAAAATTTGAATCTTAATAACGATATTAAATATTTGATATCATGATAATCATAATATCATACCAAATCTTTAAGATTTAACGCATTACTAATCTAAAATTCTGAGTCATCTGGTGGGCTTAGTCCGTTTGTGTTCTTGCGAATTCTATTAAAATAATTTCTTTAAGTATTTTGCTCATTGCGTTTACTTCGTACTGTTTCAGTCAATTTTCGTTGAAGTTTAAATACAAGTGTAATTTGTGACTCGTGCAAATACACCGCGGCCAACTATCTTCGGCCATTCTAGGTTTTTGTTTGGGCTATTCCATGCCAGGGAGTGAACAAATTCTTCGTTCTAATAACTGCTCACTTGTTGTAGCCTCATCTTAATTTCCGATTCATGTCACTCCCGATTCTTTCAAAAACTTTTTAGATGAAGTTTTATAATATCCAGATTTTAGGAATTGACATTAATTATGTTGATCAGAAATGCATAGATACAGTGGCGGATCCAGGATCCAATTTGAAGGGGTCTAACACATACGGCGAAATGACAAAAAACAAATTTCAACTTAATGTAAAAAGTGTCTTAGAGTTAAAATATCGAAAATTAAGGATTAAAAAACATCAAAAAATTTAAAATACACGTACATACTATTTGCTAAGACTGAAAGTAGCAATTAGATCCTACTAATTTGTATCTTATATATATATAAGAAAATGTTAGTTTGAGCAGCAGGAACTCCACCGAAATGCATGAAAAATCCTACACAAACAAAAATCAGCTAAATAATTAATTCGGGATCTAAAAATATGAGTGGGTTTCTATTTATTTTCGAAAAAAATTTAAAAAAATTAGAAATTTCTAGGTAAAAACCTCTATAGCTCTAAGATATCCAAACCAATTCAATCACATCCTCCAACAATTTCACAACTCACAAAATTTCAAGCCCTAAAGCATTTTTAGCATACTAAATAAATTAATTTTTCTACTGAATTGTAGAGAGAGAATCTTGGATAGAGGGACATACTAGGGGTCGGAGGTCCAACAATTTTCAAGTGTAAAATCTCGAGTATCCTGCAAAAATTGAAACCGTAAAAAATCTAAATAATGAGATTGAGAGAGAGCTGAGAGTCAAGGGGGATATACACTAGAATTTTCAGTATCAAGTACTACAAAAATAGTATGGACAAAAATAACTGAGAAGTATTGCATTATAATTCCTATAATAAGTATGGAAAATTTATTGTTAACTATAAATTGCCCAAATTGTTCAATAAATTGCCAGTGTCCTATAGGCTACCAGGAGATTTACCATCGTTAGTATTCAACTGCAAAGATATTAATTAGGTTTGATCAAAGCACTAGTTGCCTCACAATGTCCAGTTAAGATGCAAATATCAAATTGTCAAATCTTCCACCCCAAAGAAAATATACTTTAAAAACTAAAAGAAAGAAGTAATAAACCAGGGGATTTACCATCGTTAGTATTCAACTGCAAAGACATTAATTAGGTTTGATCAAAGCACTAGTTGTCTCACAATGTCCAATTAAGATGCAAATATCAAATTGTCAAATCTTCCACTCCAAAGAAAATATACTTTAAAAACTAAAAGAAAGAAGTAATAAAGAGACAACATGTATAACTAAGATACACATATACTCATTTACAGGAAAAACAAAACCCAAAAGACTTGATTTCTCTAGCACCAGGTGGTCCAGGTCCACGTGGAAGGAGGTCCACATTTGCCAAGTAAAAATCATCTGACGATTTCTCTAGCACCTTTAACCGGCCGAGGCTACTAAAAGTAGAGGCAATCAATACACACTTAAAACCAGGCCCTACAAACTTAAAACCAAGGTTGGCCTGGGCCTATGGGGATCCGATCCCCATAGGCCCATACCAACTTATAATAAAAAATAAAAAAAAATTAATTTTTTACAAGTAAATATTATTTTTGGCCAATCCAATGGGGGCGACCGCCTAGGGCCGCACCCCTTGGATCCGCCTCTGCATAGACACAAAGTGGGTAAGGAACATTATCATCATTTCAGTCTAGTTTGACGAAAAAATTTGGTAAAATGTACAAACTATAGAAGATTTATAGTTGAAAGTAATAACCAAAATATCTCTGACATCAATGTTAGAACCTCCAGTGAAAAGATCACAGCTCATATCATTCGAGATTCTATTAGAAGCAAACTAAATCAACAGAAACTCTCATGACCGCTGGCTTCTCTACAAGGACAGAATCCCATCTATGGAAATCTGCAATATCTCCTCACATATAGAATTCCAAATATATAGTGTATGTTCTTATTTTGTTTTATTCTTTACTTTTGGTGTGTACAAAGACGCCCCTCTCTCTATTATTTATATTCAATATCAATGAATACCAAAATCACAAAAGGGTGATTATTCATTATTGTCTTACTGTCTTTATAAAAATGCACGCACTACAAAAAAGGGTCTATAGCAGCGGTCACCGACCGCTGCTATAGACCAAAAAAAACGTTTCTATAGGTCATTTTGGCCTATAGCGGCGGTTTTTTCGTCACGATAGATATATCGCGGCGGTTTTCGGAACCGCTGGTGAAGACCTCGGGTCTATAGCGGCGGTCGGTTAGCTTGTGACCGCCGTTATAGATCCGAATACAATTTTGTCTTCCTCGCAGCGTTTCGTGAAAACGCTGGTATAGACTTTTAGCGACGGTCGGTTAGCGACGGTCGCGACCGCCTCTATAGGTCTGTGCCAGCATTTTTTTTTGCTAGCATTTTAATGCACTACTAATTTTTTCCTATATTTTCATATACATGCTTTTTTAATCGGTAATACAAATTTATAATAATTTATTGGATGTAAAAACTTAAAGACCAAGGATAATAAAACAAAATATACTTCATCATTGATTAATACCGTTTTACAACAAATACAAGAATCTCTACAAGTAATTTAAAAAGTAACAAGTGTCTAATATAAAATAGCAATAAGCAATGATCAACTAAAATATTCAAATACAATACAATAAGCAAGGGCGAATTAAAATCTTCCTCATTTTACACATCAACCTCCTCCATCTTCCTCATTTAAACCACGAGATACCTGAAATTATTGGAGAAAGTAATAGATGGAATTAGCAACAGATGACGACAAATTTCCCTCTACCAGACTAACGTGAACATACAAATAGACAGGTTTTACCTCATCAAAAAAATAAAGGTTAAGAGATTGTTCTAGGATCTACAACTACCATAGAACATTTCAATTATAGCCTATGAAATGAGACAATTTAAGAACATTCAATCAAATGCAAACAGAAACAGGTTTCAGCTAAAAGAAACAGACACAGACAACCATTTGGTCATTCGTATTTCCAAGTCTGCGTATTAAAAGCAATCTGTTAATGTTACTTATCAAGAAAAAAAGTCTGCATATGATTTTTCAAGTTGAATAAATGGTAGCAACAAGAATTTTGGTCTGAATACACCAAGTGAAAATCCAACCTACATGGCATTATTCTCCTCCCATTCTGTGTTTAACCTGCATTCCCTCAACAGCACTGATACCAACTCCAATGTCTGCTTCTTGAAGCATCCCGACATCATTTGCTCCATCACCAATTGCTAGAGTTGTGTTACCAGTTTTAATCGTGACCAGTCTAGCAACCTGTATTATCAAGTAAGACCAAATTTTAGCCTCAATTTTCTGCATCATTGCTAGAAACCTAGAACTGCAGGCTTTTTGGATGCTTTTGCAAAAATATTTGCATACATAACTTGAGGAATTCGAAACAAGATCCTTCCAAATAGATTAAAATCCCAAGGCTTTCCACATTACAGTAATTAAGGGAAGAGGGAAACAGTGCTTTCCCCATATGAATGAGAAAGAGCCAAGACATTAAACATGATGGGGACCGATCACAACCCTATAGCATATTGTAGAAAATGAACTTCATGCTGCTTCTAAACTCCACTGGGTTGACTAAGATTTCAACTATAGTTTGTTGCGTCAAACAATACGAAAATACATTAAATTGACACCAAACAGCATTGACACAAATTTGAGCTCATACAAAGCAAGCAAGTACAACATAATTACAATATATAAATATGTGTGGCGCAGACACCCATATAATAACATTAACAAAAGTGAAAATTGGTTGTCATTTACAGAAACTTACTTAAAAGGTGTGTCTAGACCTCTCAATGCCTCCATAGAAGTGAACTCCTCACCTTCCTTGGAATGAACTCAGTACTTCCTCTTGTAAAAGGAAAGGTAACATTCAAGTGCAACAGCAACACCCTGCAAAAAAAAACAAAGGGAAAAATGAAATGCCTAAACAAATAAATGGCCCTGTTACAATATGAAGACTAGTTTCCAAAAACAAACCAGACAGATTATAGCAAATGGTTCTTATCACTAAGTAGTTAGTCCTACTATTACTTCCCAAGATCCATCAAACATAGTCCAGTTAAAACTATGGCCTAAGTCTTCAATCAGCTAGCCTAGAATGAGATAGGAATGTCAAAGTCAAATTAAGCTGAATTGAAAAAAGCTGCAAGCATTTGACGAAAGGCAGAGGAGGACAATCTCAGATTCAGCTCGCACTTCTCATCTTTAACATCTATGCTGAGAATATATAATCTTAATCAACCTCCAGAAATTTACAATAGTCAAAGGGTTGATTTGCAAACCAAAACGCCAACAACAATTAAGAAAGCCTTTATCTGGAAGAACTTCTGAAAACTGAAGATAACTATCCTAACATTCTCACAGTCAATAAAACTAACAATACCAACCACATTTGAAAACAATACCAACCACATTCTCACAGTCAATAAAAAGAAAGTACGGAGCAATGTAAAACTAACAAACCCTTTTCTTGAATTTTGTCATACACATCCAACAGCCTCCCTACGACCCCATTCCCTCCCTCAACAACCTCTACCACCGATTTATCTGAAAACCCATTTCCAGGCAAGTCAATAGCAACCACATGAATCCCTTTTGAAGCTAAATTAATGCTCAGAACTTTACGAAAAGAATATGAACTAAGACCCAGGCCATGAACTGGTAAAACATTTTCAGCCCCTACATGACCATGTTCTGTAGTGAAAACCTCAATAGGCGCTTGATTCGGGCCAGTTTGGACTTTGACAATGCGGCCCTCTGAGAAATGCTGGCGAAGATTATATGGCAGGCTTAAAACCAAGACTTGGGGTCTTGACGAGGGGCTAGATATGAGAAGGAAATCAAGAAGAGGGTGGCAAGGGAGACTAAGCCGTCTGAGGTACCAAAGCAAAAGAGCAGCTTCCTATCCAGAGCTCCAAGAGCCCCCTGAGACAGAGAGAGAGAGAGAGAGGCCGTCTGAGGTACCAAAGCAAAAGAGCAACAGAGGAATTAGACGCTTGAAGATCATTATGCTTTTTTCGTTCTGGAAAAAAAAGCGGGGGAAGGCGGGGAATTTAGGTTTTAGAAGAAAGGAGGGGGAGGACCTTGCGTTTTTGGGAAGAAAGAAGGGGGGGGGGGGGGGAAGGAGGAGGGGGCGGGGGTTGAAGAAACGATACCGTTTTAATTAAAAGTTTTTTTTTCTTAATTTGTAGTTTTTCTAAATTTTGAGTAGAATAATTTATATTTTTCTAATTATGTGTATTTAATAAATTAAAAGCAGTTGTAAATTATAATAGTATTTGAAAATATTTATATTTAATAATAAATTTATATTTAGAAAATACATATCATATTATTTAATATTTTTTATAACTAGTGTAATAATTTTAATTAGAACAAGTTAATTTTAATTAAGTTATGTACTTTAATTGTATAAGCTAATTAATCTCACAATATCTTTTTTTAAAATTAAATAATATGTCATAATTAAATATTATTATATTACTAATTATTACAAATATATATATTCAACATATGATAATAGATGTCTAAACTACTTAGATTTAATTAATAAAAATAAAATTACCATAACAATCATAAATATAAATTTCATAACATTATTTCTAATTCCAAATAACAACTTCAATTTTCATAACACTCTCTAATTCCATATTTTATTATGTATGTCTCCTAAAATATTTTTTAAACACGTGACAAAATAAAATTATGTATTACAAGGAATAAAATAGTCTATAAAATAGTTGTTAACATTAAATAAAATATATTTTTTTATTTTTTTATTTTTTTTATTTTTTTTCCAAATATACCTATAGCAGCAGTTTCTTCAAAAACCGCTGCTAAAGGTTCAATCTATAGCGGCGGTCATACTGACCGCCGCTATAGATACCGAATTTCTAGCGGCGCTTTCAACAAACGCTGCTAAAGGGGGTCTATAACGACGGTCAGTGACCGCTGCTAAAAAGACCGCCGCTAAAGGTATTAAGGTAATATCTTTAGCGGCGTTTTGCAAAAAACTATGTTAAAGGGGGTCTATAGCGGCGGTCAGTGACACAAAGACCGCCGCTATAGACTTGTTTTTTTGTAGTAACGGTGTCAAAGTGGATAAAGCAGAGTGCAATATGTAAAAGAATGAAAAGAGTATTTATCTCAGTAAAGTATCATATTAAGCAACGAATATATGCTTTCACACCTGTTGTTTATTTAACAGAAATAAATAAAAAATTAAGAAAAAAAAACTTGGTTTCAATTACATTGTCCTCGGGGATTGGGACTGTCCCATGAGACGCAGCGTCTGTTCCTACATACACTGCCCCATTCTTCCATATATTTCCTATATTCAGTGCTCTGCCTTTAAAATATGCTTTTTCATGTAATTCCTTCTATATAGTGTGCTGGATTAACTTGCCTAATTTCGAAAAAAAAATTGCACTAAGAAATAAGCATAACTACGTTATATATCGATTTGCTAACTAAAAATTGTGATATAAATAATAAAAGTTAAAATTTAATTATAATTTTTGTTCGTGTGAGTTAAAATGAAGTAAGGTCTGATTGTTGATCTCATTCATTCTCTATATGAAGAACACGCCTAAGAACCGGAATTAAGGGGTCTTAAAATAAATACATCCACCCAATATGATTCGCTTGGGAGCAACAATATCTCACACAACTAGGACGGTAAAATTCACGCATAATAATATTAATATGTTCAGACTCGTTTATCTAATATTTTTTGAACACGAGTCGAGCTCGAGTTTTTTAACTAATGCTATTTTTTGTTGAAGCTTGTTTATTTGTAGTAGGGAAAGGCTCACCCTAATAAGTCTACAGTTTGGCCCCAATTTTTAGCTGAGAATGCACCATGCACGTGAAATAAAAAATAAGAAAGAGAAATACACTTTGCAACTTAAACTACAGACATTATATTCACAAACTACCCATCTTTAATACATTGTACCCTCAGTTTAATTATCTTTAGTGAAATTAAACTAAAATTAACTTTTTCTTAATATGGAATGCCGATTATGCCCTTAAAAAAGTAATGTGAATAGCAAGATTTAAGGGTATAATCATCATTTTGATTTTAGAAAAGTCAAATGTCATCTAATTTGACCGAAAATATAGTTAGAGGGTGCAATGTGTTAGAGGTCTCGAACGTAATAGTTTATGGTGTAAAGAGCAATACATGGTAGTTCATGGGTAAAAAAATGTATTTTTTCTGGAAAAAATTGTTCCAACAGCTCTAGAGGGACCAACTTAGCCATGAATTAGAAAAACAGATTTCCCCTCTCTAACATTAAAGCAAAATACCTAATTGATAAAATATATTAAAAACCCCAATTAAGCTTAGCTTCATACTCCAATGTGAGTTTTTTTTAATGGTTATATACAGTTTTCACCTTTCAATTACAGGGGCCTTGATATTTTACGCCCATGAACTCTTAATTTCAGACATTTTGCATCACTAGTTAAAATTATTAGTCAATTTTGAAGAGAAAATGATTTTTTGGTGCTTGAAATAACAATTTCCCTCATATTTTTTTTACGGTTACCATTTTATGAGGGTAAAATTGTGTCTGACATCAATAAATGATTGGTGCAATGTCATAAAAATAATAGTTGGAAGTATAAAGTATCAAGACTCTCATAATTGAAGGATAAAAAGTGTATTGAGCCTTTTATTAAATAATGACTGGAGAACGAATATGAGTCAGACGTCAATGTGAAAGTTTGCCTGCAGAAAATTATACTTACTTGATCTGACAAACGATCTTGAACTTTTTCTGCGATTGAATCTTCAATCTTTCGATAATCTTTAGGCCGTCTTGTTGATCTCACACCTTGAGTCTTTGATTTTACAATTGAGCAGCTCAAATATTCTGTCTCCTTCATTTCCAAGCCTCACAGCCATCACATGGTTTCTCAAAGTCATAATGACCAACTGTCTAGAAAAAATATCTCATAGTCTTTTTTTTGAACCCTACCTGTGATATAGCGTTGATCGTTAGGGACATCAGATCTCGACCGTAAGATGACATGAAAAACTCTTTTTCTCTTATTTCCCTTATATTATTTTATTTTGAATTTTAAGCTTCTACTAATTGTGATCATGTCCATTAACATATCACAATTTACCACCGAGTATTTAAGATTGATTTGTAAAATTCCTTCTGCTAACAATTATTCGTTTAATATCTTTCCACCATATTATATTCCACATGAGTCAATAGGACCGAAATCATATCACCGATTAAATTCCTATCTCATATAATTCTCAATTCACAATCTATAACTCGTTGGACTATCAATTGTATCCAAAACAATTTCACAATATATATATTAATTTCGAAAAACATTTTCACAAAATACCATTGGCCAATAGATTCTTTTCTAGTCTAACCCTATACATATATATTGAATATACTACCTCATCAAAAGACCGGTGGATTCCTTCTTGAGCATTTATATAAACCCACTTATTATGTACAAGACCCAACGTTATCTGAAATCTTTGACCTAGAAAGATCATCACCAAATGATCCGGTCAAAGCACAAGTACACAATAATAGATATGTATAAACCTCTCAAGTCTAAGGATACAATAAACCAATTGTGCTGAATATCTTCTCAACATCAGTGATCACTTCAAGAAGGTATTTATATTTGATCTCGTTCAATGCATGTACACTTACATTGCATCCACTAGTTTGTTTAAGGTCACTACCTCAATGACAAAGTCCATCATCCTATTAAATAGAGGCACAACGAGTGTAGACCTATCGTACATCAATATGTACCTTGGTCTAGAACAAACCATCAAGTGAACAAGGAACCAAAGAGTCATACTTCCCGCCTAAGATTCATTAATAATTGGCATGACTTTTCTACAATGTCACTCAATAATATCTATGTAACATCTTATGTCACAACATATTACCCAAAAATTAAATATAAACATATTACATCTAAATAACTATTATGTAGATAAATGATTTTTATGACATTATTCTTACAATCTCCCACTTACACTAAAAAAGATTCATACAGGTATCTCATACCCACGTACATCATTTATATGTATTCTGCCTTATAGTGGTGGAGTCATCAGTTCTAAACTGCTTATAGCTCCTCCAACTCATGTACCTTTACCCACTGCACATAGACAAATTCAATATTGATCAACTATAAATAATATCTATATTTATGCATCTCTTAACAATCCGTAAATATTCAACTCTAAGCACCAAGATCAGCGCATAGTTCTTCTCAAGAATCTTGAGAATATGCTTGACCATTGTCTAACATTCAGGGCCTTTGTTAAATCAATATCTACTGATTAAACTGACTACTTGATTAATATCTGACCTTATCTCTCTCTACTTGGAGAGATGAAATTATGCCTAAAGGGTAATATCCTTTCTTGGCATACTTCAAACCATCCCTTGCCAGTTTTCATCAAAGTAGTTCCAAAAACCTCTTTTCTCGGTTACCAAAAACTTAGTTCCAAGAATGTGAAACACTTCCAAAGGTCTTTGATTTCAAAACATGGTTCACCAACCATCCTTTCACTAATGACATCGTTCGGATGTCACTCCCAAGAGTAGTATATTACTAACAAAAAAATCATAAACAATATTAAACTCCCACTGACTTCTTGTCAATACAAGGCTAACCAATGTTTTGTAAAAAATCTAACAATTTAATTATTTCATCAAACTGGATTTCCAGCTAATGCTCCTGAGTTCTTAACTCTTTAGACTCAATAGTAGGTTCAATAATGTCACTATTCTAATAAACTTATCTGCCCTTTCTATTGACTCAGCTGACTGTTTCATCAATAACTGTCACACTTTTCCCTTTACTTAGGTCATACTCCTTTAAAAATAAATATTCCTACAGACAATTACCAATTGTTCACTTAAAAATTAGGGTTAAATACACTTTTCCCCCTTATCTTTGGGGTCATTTACACTTTGCACCCCGATGTATTATTTTTGACACATTGAACCCATAAAGTTACACATTTTTTTCAATTTGGACCACGTACCCAAATTGCCTGTCAATTTAGACAGATTCTGTCCAAACGTGGGGTGCAATGTGTACAAATCTCCAAAGATAGGGGGAGCAATGTGTAAATACCCCCAAAGATAAGGCGGACAATGTGTAAAATGTTTGACGAAATCCGTCTAAATTGACGGACAATTTGGGTACGAGATCCAAATTGAAAAAATGTGTAATTTTATGGGTCCAATGTGTCAAAAATAATACATCGGGGTGCAAAGTGTAAATAACCCCAAAGATAAGGGAAAAGTGTATTTAACCCTAACAATTATCAAATAATACCTAGTGAACCTTTTGGAGTAAAACCCCAAAAGAATGCAGACAATAATTTTATGCTTATCTCCCACTGAACAATATCATATAAAATTCAGTTTCACATTTCTGCAACATCATTGTGTTGTGATGTATAGTGGAATTAATTGAGATATGATGCTTTCATATCTAAGATGAGTTCAAAACCTATCTAATTATCTGAGTATCTTGATACTCACTTCCAGTTGGCTTTTCCACTTTACTCTGTAATTTCTTGAACTTTTGAAAAAATTCAGACTTATGATTCATCAGGTACAGTTAACCGTAACTGGAATGACCATCACCAGAAGTGATGAAACAGGAAAAATCATCCTCTAGTTAAATGTGATTAAAATCACCACATACATCAGTTGTGCACTAACTCTAACTGTGAGACCCCGTATTTCATTTTTCTAATTATGTTATGTATTTGTTCTTGAATTTAATTTTTAGGGGTTGTTGTTTGGCCAGTATAAGATATTGAATGATTATGGTATTTTAAATTATAAATTTTTCCTTAAGTACTTTTATTATGATTGTGAAGTGATGATTAGTGTAATTTCAATATTTTCATCATGACCGAATTTCTCTAAGGTAATTTCCATATGAACTAATTGTTATTTGGATTATATTTAATTTTTGAGGTGATTTATTTTGATATAATGACCTATGTATATTTTTTAACCGAATGCAATAAGGTGTACATAAAAATGTACCTATGACATTGTATTCTAAGTAGTATTAACATCTCATTAGGCTAGTCAAATAATAGTTAAGTGCACTTAGGGTGAGCTAATTTGGGAGTCACATGTAGGCTTTGAAAATAGGAAAAGAAAAAAAAATGAAATGGCAAGTAGATGATTGGCTGCCACCCATGCAACCAATGTGCATGGGCGGAGGAAACAAGAAGTCCTCAGTTTTCACCCTTGCCGTGATCTGTTCTAGGTTCATTTGGCTGTGTTGCACTTCACTTCACCTCACCCATTTCGCATCACCTCATTTCACTCAGCTCATTCATTTGGCCAACCCTTCTTCATCTCTCCATAGCATTCTCTTCTCTCACGCCACTTTCAGCAACCTCACCCCCCACCTTCAGCCTTATCACAGCATCTATCTTGCTCACACTCAGCCCATTTTAGCCACACAAAAGAGAACCCGAGAGATAGGGTAGAAGGGGAAGCTTGAACTGAATAGAAAGAAGAAGAAATCCTAGAGGAAAACAAGGTAAGGAAAATCTGACCCATATTCTTCCTCCTTCAGCTTTTCTCTTTTCTTTTAGACTCTAATCATGTGTGTCCTAATGCTAGGTGTTCTTTGTCATCACTAGTGTCCAGCTATACCTCCTAAGGTAAGGTAGGGTTCGGCCTCTCATGGAAAAGACTTTCTGTTTTGGCCGAATGGGATTTTCCTTCTTGTGTTCATTTTTCCTTTGCAAATGCTTGAATCATGGATCTGATGTTTGGTTGTGATTATGGTGTTGTGATGTTGAGAAGGTGTTGGAGGAAAGGATTAAGGCCACGGGTTGATAAAGGAAATGTTAATGTAATTGTTGTTGGATTGTTATCATGCATGTACAATGAGAGAAGATAGGAATGTGATGCATGCATGTAATGCTAGTTGTGGCCGAATGGAGTGTTTATGATAATATTTGATTTTTGCTTTTAAAATGTGATATTAGTCATGATTTTGCTGTGATCTGGCCATGGGTTAGATTAGATAGGAATTTGAACACATTGTTGCTTGGAGATTGAACATGCATGTAATGTTTTGTGTGGATCTGTTATTGACCGAGTGAACTAATCTTGAAATGATGCTTGTAATGTGAAAGATGGAGTTGTTAATGGTAGTAAGGTGATAGTATGAGTACATTGTTGTCCATGCATGATTTTTAAAGATGGATGATGATGTTGGAGGCCACGGGTTGGCTAGTTGAAGTGCTTGGAAGATGTTGGATATTATGTTGTGATGAGTTAAGGAAGGTTGACTAGTTCCATGTGAAATTTAAGGCTAAGATCTTTGATTTAAGTGTTGTGATGTTGTTATTGTAAACCTAGATCTTGAATATGAAAAGCATGAAGATTTAGGGTGTATATAGGTTTCGGTCAGTGGCCTAAACCATGGGGCAAGTGGGATTGGATATTGTAACTTAAGATAGTCTTATGAAAATTGAAGATAGGGTTCACTGGAGCCGAATGGTGTTGCTGCCCTTGGACATGGGATGTACCTTTTGTTAAGTTTTCTTAAGGGTTGTTTGCTGTTAAGGAGCATGTTGATGAAATTGATTAGAACATCAAGTCTATTATAGAAAAGGAGGTTAAGTTGGTGGAGTTTGATAGACATTAGGTTTGGTAAAGGTATAGAGCAAGGAAATTAAGTTAGACATATTATAAGTTGTTGTTTTGGCTTAGAATTTTTAGTATGAAATGTTGTTGCTGAATTTCATTAATAGGCTTTGAAATCAATGATGTCGATGGGAAGAATCAGTGTACTTAATTGATCATAAGTGGGATATACAGTAGTCCCATCAGCAACCTTGTTGGAGTTGTTTGATGCATGTGTTTAATTGTTTTTCTTCAAATTGTTTTATGAAAGCTAGTTAAAGAATCTTTTGTAAATGAAGTCATATTTCAAAGATATTTACTTTTGGAAAACCGAAACGTTTATAAGTATTTCTTTTGTATGACTATTTGATTAGTTTTCTAAGCATCTAAGTTACGTATTTGACTCGCTTGTAGGCGAAACTTCACGTCGAAACTCAAGAAACCCAAGGTAAGTGGAAGTAAGTGAGAACTTATTTTTATGAAAACTGGAATGGTACACATCATGGTTTTTCATGAAAAAGCATGACATCATAAGCAAGCATGAACTCATTGTTATCAAGCATGACATGAGACGAGCATTTGCATGATTTCTAAAGGAAGTTTTTATGCAAATGAAAGTATGGAAGTTTTATGACAAGTTAAGTTAAGGGGCTCTGGTCGGTACCGTACCATCAAGAAGGGCACCCATACCGAAGGACGAATGCGAGAAGGATGAGTGATCTTAGAGGTAAGTGCAACCACACTGAAGGACGAATGCAAGAAGGTGTGGACCTCCAAGGGTCGTGTCTAGCCATTAGGCCTGGGGCCACTTCAAGGGCTAGCTCGACCAGATGTTATGTCTCCAGGGGAAATAGGGGACGATTTCAACAGGAAAGCACAACCCTGACTTCAGGGGTAAATGGAGCGTACGTAGCCCGCAAGATAAGAAACGAATTCTTTTCAAGGACCATGTGTCATTTTAAGTACAAGGGCATGTTTTCAAGAGCAAGAGTATGTGCATAAACATGAAGCATGCATGCACATCCAGTTTTACCATTACTCATGATTTTCAAGTTCAAGGCATAAGCTCATGATTACAAGTTTACATTTTCCCTTACTGAGTCTTTTGACTCACAGTTTTCAAAATGTATCATTCCAGATGTTTCAGGTGAAGGCAGTCATGAGGATTATCTATCTTGAGAGAGAAGACCTCTATGTATTTTGGTGTTGGTGACTATTGACCGATGTGGTCTGTCACTTAGGAAATGTTTAGCTTCTGAATTATGTATTTAAGATGTTAGTTTTCCTTTGAGGTTATTATGTAAATTAAGTTATGACCCCTTTGGCCCGTCTCTCTCTCAGTTGTCATTCCGTTGTTAAGTATGGTTAAGTTCGCTGGAGCTTTCTCTTGAGATTGCTCGCGGCTGTCATTGGCCCTACGGGATAGCGTTTGGGGCATGACACTAACAATCCTATAGATCTAACTCTTTTTGCTTTAAAAGATTTCTCACTCATCATTGGATCATATCCAAATTACCATGACTAAGTGTTAGATGCCACACACAAGTGGGATTCACATCCCTCCCTTTTTTAGAGTTGCATAACTTGTATAAGCACCTTTCTCAATATTATTCAGAGTTCACAAATTTTCAAAAATTAATACGACTATCAATAATAGTGCAAGAATCAATCATCACTTTTAATTTAAAAATTGAACTTGAAATCAAATTTCTAGAAATTTCTAGCACATATAAAGAAAGTCTTCAAAAACAAAGTTTTTTCTTTTGTTAACTCAAATAAATAATTTCATATGGAAGTCAATGCAACCGCTCGCAGTCATCTCCATATTCTATACAATTTCTCCTTCACTTAATATATGGGTTTCATTAAACCCATGCAACTTATTGGAAAAATGAGATATAATGTCTAAATAGACACACCAACAATTTAATGGACAATATATTAAATTCGACTTTAATGATAAGCATACCTACAATATGATCTCTTTTTCAACATGAAACTTCGCCTTAGTCCATAATCATCACAGGGTATAAGTATTGCATAATAAATCTGCAAACAACATAGAAATCAATTCACATGTATATAAATATAAATCCACTAGTTTCAGGTTTTCGAATAACTAATGGTACCTCCCACTATGATACATAAATCAAATAAAATACCCAAATATAATATTTATATTATGTGTCACTAGTAGGTATCAAGAGCTTTTACCTTTTGTAAACATGACCTATTTTAGTAACCATGCAACAATTTGTAAAAGGTAATAGAATCTATCATTCACTAATCCATCTCATGTCCCATACAATATGAATGTAAATATTTATGACTCTTCATTTTCTTTTGACCACTAAATAAACACAATATTCACTATTTTAGCGTACATGTTTTTTTAGTTAAGTGCAACCACAATCTAAATGACATGTAATTTTGTAATGAGTCGACATCGCTATGTTAGTCAACTCCCCCATTACGCATACACCCTCATTTATCTTCTAAAGAAATAAATAGGACAAACTATAAAATTAAGAAATTGGAATCCCCTATTTTAGCTTCATCCAACCCTTAATAAAATATATTCTCATTTACCAACAATTGGAGGTCATGGGATTAGTTTCCTCTAAACAATCTCATTTAGCACTTGCATTTAAAATTTTAGAATTTTTTTTGGTCAACCCAGGTCAAACTGGGTTGGTCATCGGTTGGGCCAAGAGGCCTAGCCCATGTCTCTTCTCCCATTTTCCTTTTTTTAAGAAATAGATTGGGCTTGAACTTGGGTCGACCCCTTCCCTTTTTCAAAAAACTTTCGGGCCGGTCCAATTAATTTAAAACCAAAAGGGGCCTCACTTTTAAAAACAAAAATTGGGCCTCTTCTTTTAAAAGTTAAAACTGGGCCTTTGACTTTTAAAATTACCGGGCCCAAACGTTAAAAATAGCCCAGATCCCTTTTTGTTAAAAGAAACCCAAACACTTCGGCCCGGTAGGGCAAAAAATGCCTAATCAGTTTGGCCGAAGCGGTGACCCGGGCATCTCATGCTCAGGTGCCACTTGAGGCCCCCTGTGAGGGAAGCTGGCCGCTGGCCACGTCTGGCCAACCCCAGGCCGGACATGGGACGCCCAACCTACCTGCAGCCACTACGCTGTCGTCTAGCGTTGGTTGTCGCCGGTTGGCAGCCCCACACCAATGTAACACATGGGTTTGGCTTGCTCCTATGGTGTCTCAGCCTCCAAACATCAGTGTTCACTTCCAGAAGGTATTCATATTTGATCTCGTTCAATGCATACACTCTTAAATTTGCTCACTCGTTTGCTTATGATCACTACCTCAGTGACGAAGTCCATCATCATATTAAATAGAGTCACAACGAGTGTAGACCTATCGTAGATAAATATGTACCTTAGTCTAGAACAAAACATCAAGTGAACAAGAAACTGAGGAGTCATACTTCCCGTCTTTGATTCATTAATCATTGACATGACTTTTTTACAATGTCACTCAACCTACCTGCAGCCACTACGCTGTCGTTTAGCGTTGGTTGTCGCCGGTTGGCAGCCCCACACCAATGTAACACATGGGTTTGGCTTGCTCTTATGGTGTCTCAGCCTCCAAACATCAGTGTTCACTTCCCGTCTTTGATTCATTAATCATTGACATGACTTTTTTACAATCTCACTCAATAATATCTATGTAACATCTTATGTCACAACATATTACCCAATAATTAAATATAAACATGTGACATCTAAATAACTATTATTCAGATAAATAATTTTTAGGGCATTATTCTTACCCGTTGAAAATCAGATTCTATGTTCTTGGAGATGTGCTCGATGATTCCCATATGAAGAGTACTAGTTCGTAATCAGATGGAGGAGAAAGCGGCTCTCGAGAAGAGAAGAACAAGCTGGAATACTCTTCTTCTTACGTTATAGTAGCGTTTGTAACCTTACATAGGGGCAATATGTTTTTCCTTTACTCGTGGCTAACTTGGTCCCTCTGGAGCCGTTGGATCATTTTTTTTTAAAGTCGTGCATTTGGCTAAAAATGGGGCCAAATTGGAGTGTTTTGTTGTTAATTTAGATGAAAATTAATAGTTTTAGTCAATAAAATGACTACTTTACCACCATATGAAATCACGGTCCAAAAAAATCTGAGGATAAAAATGGTAATGTTATAGACCAAAAATATTAATAATTATCTAAATTAACGATGGAGGGTACAATATATACACGATTGGTAATTGAAAACGAGGAAAGGTAATAAAATTGATAATTTGAAGTGAAAAGTGTCATAATTCTAATAATTTATAGACAAAAAATATATATTTAATCTAAACTGAAAACATATCCCTGTCGAATTTATATATAAACATCTTTTATCGTACGCACATAGGCACAGGCATATGTGCAAACTCTATCCTGAGAATCAATATATACGTAGAGAAAATATATCCTGTAAGTAGTCTTCCTAAAATTAGCTAGGTATAATATTATGATAAATCATTAAAATTAAAATATAGGAACTTATAATAATTGAGCTGAGTTTATACGAGTTAGGCTCGCTAATTTGTAAGATAGTTAACGTCCTTCAGCTGCACCGAGTCCTCGTCTTTGGTAGCTTAAACAATATGATAATATCACTACATAATTAAATTAAGAGTCCATTTGTTTGCTTGTAAAACTATTATTTTACATTAAAAACTTTTTATTGAAATGTTTTCAAGAAAAAATTTTCCTTTTCAGTGTTTGGATATTCTTTTAATATATTTTCAAGAATTTTTTTTTAATGTTTGACACGCTTAATGATTTACGTATTTACATAAAAAAACTTAATTATTATATAGGTTTCTGTAGTTTACACTTGACATTTTAGTCCTTCAAGTATTGATTTCTACCGTCGGGCTCCTGAAGTAAGTTTTTTAAACAAATCGATCCCACATCCTATTACTTTTTATTTATATATTATTTTTTAATAATTTTTTTAATTTTATCTTGCAGGGGCGTTTTCAATCATTTTGCATGTGATTTAACGGGCAAATCAAACAAAAGGCAAAAATTGATTGTTTTTTAAACATACGAGGCGGTAAGGCTGGGATTTGACAACACGGACGATATCAATGGGGACGTTCCATCAATATTGGAGATGTAGAATGAGGTGACAATGAAATCAGGATGAGTAAGAGTTGTTGTGCGGTCGAATCGTTGAGGGATTACACTCTGTTGATATTCAATTCTCTGAGCAGCAAAAGTAGAGAGGTTCACGAGCTGCAGATCGTTGGAGTGTGTGGGGAATATGTACGGGGAGTAGCAGAGATTCAAAGCTCAGATGCCACAGTTATTAGGGGAGATGGTGGCTCCGAGGAGGTCGCTGGGCATTCAAGCAGTAGTTGCAGCAAATTTTAATGTCATAAATTAGAACAGTGAGATGGAGGGGGAGAGGAACCAAGATGAATATTCTACCCGACGAAGTATCCATTTTGATAGCGTTCGACAAAGCCTGTGCACATGCCCGTTAACAGACAAGGTACTGGAGGATGACAGAATGTTTGTCAAAAGGCGTGTGTTGTCAGCGTTGTAAGGGATACGATGAAAGCCAACTCAAACAGGGGATCCAATCTCTACGTGACACGTATGAGTGTCATTACAAAACCAGAACCACGCCAAACGTGCATTTGCAGTCACGGGTTTAAACCGCTGAACCAGGACCTGAACCCCTTTCCAAACAGGCCCTAAGTGTTTATAAAACATAAACATTAGTGATCGCTATGTTCTTGTAGTTAGGGTTGTACAACCCCGGTGTAGATTCCGGTTTTGGCCAAAACCGGCACCTACACTGGGTAGGCCGGTTTTGAAAAAATTACCACCTACACCTACACCGTTAAGGGCAAAAACCGGCCCTTAGCGGTGGCGGTTTAGCGGTGGCGGTTTCCGGTTATTCTACATTAATATTGAGCCATTTTTTTAGCATTTTACGTACTTGGCCAAATGTATTTTTTCTTTTTTCTTTTGGTCCATTAATCACATATCAATAAAATCTAAACTAATGAAATCCAAATTCCAAAATCAATAAAATTAAAGATCATCTTAAAAGATAAGATGAGAATTTAAAGTCCAAAGTAATAGAGACATCACTCTAAATAGAAACTATTATCTTTTGAAAAATCCAGTTTAGACCCTAACAACACTTAGATGGGAGAATATGTGTTTTCCCTCTAATTAACAAATCAATAACAATTTTAAAACATGTTCAAAACCTAATAGGGTTTCTCTTGGTTTCACAAGGAAAATAAAAAAATTCGGCAATTTTTAAGGCGCTCGAGCGCAGGTCAAACGCACGTCGAGCGCTTATGTTTATGTCTGAAATTTGCACTGAGCGTTCAAGCGTTTTTCTAACGTTAGTCAAACGTGATGACTCTGTCTGAATTTTTGAACTAAAATGTATTAGAAATTTGAACTAAAATGTAATTGAATGACTGATTTTGCAAGCATGGTATAAATTTAATAGTGATTTGTCAATTTTAAAATTTAGACAATTTGTTAATATTTCATAAAAACTCTTAAATTAATACATTGATTTAAAATTTTTTGTGGTAGAATCTCGACCTCTTGACTTATATTATGCGATGTACTTACCAAAATTTGACATTAAACTCTTTAATTATGATTCCAATGTCTTCATATATACCCTTTTAAATACAATAAATTTGTAATTTTTCTACCAAAATTCTAAATAACTAGTTCATTCACCTAGCAAGCTTCTTGGTAACTTAAATGTAAGCATTTGATTAGACAAAACCAACAACAAATCTCAAATATTCAAGTGAAACTAAACTATTGAGTAAACCTTGTCATGCTTCTAGAATATTATGTCTTGAGGTAAAACTAAAGTTTAAACTATTGAGTAGAAATTAAAATAAAAAAACTAAAAAAAAAATCCCGGTTTATCCTACACCGGGAAACCCGGTGCCGGTTAAACCGGGAACCGCCGGTTTTTTCAAAAAACCAAACCTACACCGGCACCGGTTAGACCAAAAACCGGAAACCCGGTACCGGTACCGGTGCCGGTGCCGGTGCCACCGGAATTTCCCGGTGGCATTGTACAGCCCTACTTGTAGTACCCCTCTAGATTAAATAATAATTTCTAATATTTTACTGTTAATTTCGAAATAAGAATATTTTATTCGAAAATTATTTAATTAATTTCATGGTATTATTTTCTTTTGCGTAAATAATATTTACGAATCCTCTGTGATTCTTTGTGTTAATAAGTGGGATTAGTGGAATAATAAAAATATATGTGCAGCATTTAATTAATAATAGTGCTTAATTATTATTTCATCTAAAAAGCCTTATAAATAGTGAATTAGTGTACCTTAGCTCGCTAAATTATAATATGCTAGTTTGGCCTTGATTTAATTTAGTTAGTGTGATTTGTTCTCAATTAGTCAAGGCTATTAATCCAATGGTTACAATTAGTGGTAATTAAGCTTAATTGTGGGCTCGTTGGTCTTGAAGGCCCAAATTGGAGATTATTAGTGGGCTAGACGTGTGGGCTTTGGTTATTGGTTTAGGCTTGGGCTTGGGCTCACAAAGAAGTTCATTAGTAGAGGACAAAGAGACCAATCGGTACGGATAGAGAAACGTGGGATTATGGAATAATTTGTAAGGTTTCATAGCGAACTGTGAGATTTTGGAATATTTTGAAAGCTCTCAATTATTAATGTGCCACTTGGCAATGGCTGCACAATTGCAACCCAAACGTGCCATAGATGGAGTTAAATTATTTTTCTTAACTTTAGGAATGATTATGACCTATAAATAGGTTACTTGGTAGATTAAGGCTAACTAGGGCTGAGCAGAACCGGACCGATTTTGTAGTTTTTATCAGATGAATCCGGTCCGGCCTGGACCGGATTAATGCGGTCCGGTCCGGTTTAAGATTTTTAGAAATCGGTCCGGACCAGACTGCATTTCACATTTTTTTTAAAAAAATAAACGTATATGAGTAGAGTGTGCAGAGACACTTTGCGCAGAGCTTCTGCGGAGTACTCTACGCAGAATTAAAAAAATGTTTTTTTTTATTTTAAAAAGATAAGTGGTCCAAACCGGAATGTTTCCTACTAGACCGGACCGGACCACTTATAAGTGGTCCGGTTCGATCTTCTATATTTGTAGGACCAGAAATCCGGTCCGACCGCATTCCAGTCCAAAAATCAGACCGGACTTCCGATCCTGCAGCCCTAAGGCTAACCCTGGGTTATTAACTATTGTTAGGAAGCCTATTGTAATACCCCATCTTGATTAGGCATTAATTTCATACTATTTTAAGCCTAATTTCGAGATTATTCATTAAATTAGAATATTTTAAGAGAAAAATGATTAAAATTAATTTTTGTTGGCATTTTTTGTTTAAATAAATATATGTGTTTTCATAACTTGATTTAATGAATGAGATTAGAAAGGAAATAAAAGTGTGTTGTATTAAGCTCAGTTGGGCATTTTATTTACTTTTTTGGAAAATGTAGCTTTAATGTTGATATTTGATTTTTATTTATTAAGCTTGGATGCCTATATTTTATTTAATGTGAAAATTTCCTAAGAAATACATTTCTTACCTCTCTTGACTTATTTCTCATTTATTTCCTTTTTTATGATTAAAATTGCTAATACCAGAAATCATGTTCTTAATGATTCTAACTAATAATTATTTTTCCGTTCAATAATTTAAATACTGAATTTTTTTTTACTTTTTTAGGAAATTATACGGCTTTTCTTTATTTAAAGTGCCCTAGTTATATTTTTCAATAATTTATAGACCTTGGTAGTAATTTTTAATTAATTGATTTAATTACCTAAATTGAGCATATGTTTGACTTATCCATTGACCTTTTTGTTGGCTATTACACTACAACAGTTTTGGTCTTCATCGGAAAATATGGTTTTCCCTGCTTATTAGTGGTTGACCTGATGATGTAAGCAGTTGAACGGTACAATGAGATTTTTCACAGTTCGACCCTAAACGGCTAGTATTCTTATGATGTCTATTTAAGACCATCCCTAAGCCTCATTTAACTGTTGCAAAATGAACAATTATCATTTACTAAGGCTAAGAGTGATGAAAAATTTTGAATTCCACTTCTCACATCGTTCACACATAATCAACATTTTCACGTCCTTGTTATTGTGTGAAGCATATGTGATAGAAATTTTCATGGTAATATCCACTCCATCAAATAAGTCTTAGTAAGTAATTTTGTTCATCCGCCTACACTTTTAAGAGAGTGATTCTCTTGTTCCTTTCGGTGTGAGTTGTTTATTGAATGAAGGAGTTTGGAAAAAGTTATTCTCAAACTCGTTCTTGAGGCTTTAAGGGGTTATTCTCAAGCTCATGTGTAAGGAAACATTTTCCTGGGCTGAATGGAATTTAGCGGAAAAATTTCAATGTGAGTCATACGATTAAGGCAATCCAAGAGGGAAGGTGAATTGATTTTCTAAATTTTTCGCTTTTAACCCCCAAATACGTGTTTGCAAAATAACTATAATTTAGCACAAGTATATAATATGCAACAAGTGTAAATACGTGCTAAAAGTAAAAAGTAGGGATAGAGAATAAAACATGTGATTTTTAGGTGATTTGACAAACCAGCCTACATCCACCCCTCAAACTCCTTCACTGAGGCTTGAGGTTTTCTCACTATCTTCAAATAGCATACACTCTAGCTTCCGGGTGCTAGAGAATCGTACAAGTATTTTTCCGAGTTGAACATTCAAACTCAACCAAGTGGTTTTTCGGGCACACCACTCAAGCCACCCAAGTTTGAGATATTTCATCTCTAAGCTTCTTCTTTAGTGAACAACCCCCCTAAAGGAATCACCTCTCTTGATATAAAAATTGAAGAACAAAACTCTCTCAAATAGTATATATTAAAATGGAAGGTTCTATTTCTTTATTCAAACAAAAACAAGGATATGAAAGTGTGTTCTGTGTGAATGATACGAAAAATATAGAATATGAAGGCTTGAAATATTTCTAAAGTAGTAGAAATGAAATGTGGTCGTTGTTTATTTATTTCAGACGATATAGATTTGTATTTATAGGCCAAATATAAAAAAAATAACCGTTTATAGCCGTTGAGAATCAGTCTGTTAAAATGAGCCGGTCGACCACTACACGAACCAATCGACCGCTTCAAATAAGCGTTACCCAACGATCATATTGTCAGGAGCTCAACAAGCTCAACGTCTTTATTTTAAAATCAACCGGTTGATCGCTATACCAAACGGTCGAAGACCGATCGACCGCTTCATCAGCCGGTCGACTTTCTCAAGTTAAGCACATAGTCCGGTTCTTTTAAAATCATATTTTTGACCACTTCTAAACAACCAATTTTAAAGACTTACTTCCAATAAGTATATGAAAGATTTGAGAGTTTGATTGAGGTGTTTTGAAACCTTTAAAAACATTTAAATCTTTCAAAAGGTAAAACGATTTATGCACATTTTGAAAAATATGCAACTGTGATTCATAATCATTGTCAAAAGTGAAACAAAAAGTTACAAATTTTATATCATAAGGTCTTGAATATTCACTTTTGAGCTTCTCACATCTTCTTGATCTTCTTTTTTCAAGTCTTTGGCTCTTTCAAAGATAGAAACATAGTGTGCCGAAGGAAGAAAGGAGAATAACTCCCCGTGCCTGGGGAAGCTTTACTCATTGATCTCGGATCAAGTCACTTGTACAAAACTAAGCAAGAAGCAATTACATCCTATTTTTGCTACATCAGGACAGTTGGATCAAAATTGAAGCACGATTGCAAATAAGTCTTGGATGCCCTGACACATGGAAGAAGTAAACAGTACTCAGTTCAGTATCCACAACCACAGTTTCTTCCTGAACTCCAAAGCAGTTTTTAATGATGTTGGAGCATCTGTCTTCTCTCTTCGTTCATCAGACCCCCGAATCCATGTTAACTGTCAGAGAGGTTGTTTAATCAGAGCAAAGTAAAATCTAGAAAAGCATAAAATTCACATTTTCCATCCACAGTTCACAGAACCTTAAATTGACAAAGACTTGTTACCACATGGCTGTACTCTTATGAAAATGAATACGTATTGGCTTGTGCCCTGTCGTGGAAAATCAATGGGCAAAACTACATCTACTTAAGAGTTTATATGCATGTCCTATCATGTGCAAATGAATGCTTAAATAAATTTGAGCCAAAAGATTTCAGAACATAAGCAGACCCTCTAAAGACATCATATAGAATTGCAACAAAGAGGAAGAACATCTGAACAAACAAAGAAACAAACAAAAAAGATGTGGGGTAAGAAGATACATGGTGAAGGTGTTCCGACTTCTATAAAAAGCATTTGGACCTCACTTTGACCCCTCAGTCCAGAGAAAAGACTGCAAACACGGGTCATGTCATTGTCGTCAGGGACTTGCAAAAAGGGTGGTGATACCACTTGTACAGCACATATCTGAACATAATTGTCTACAGCACCACTTGCAAGATCCACACACAACTTTACAACTTCAGACGACCTATACACCAAGCATGTTTCTTCTTGAACTCAACAGCAGTTTGTAGCACGCTGTCAGAGTTTGCTCTTCTCCCTCTGTTCATCTTTGCCATCAATTACACGTCAAACGTCAGTCGTTGTCTACTCTGAGTGAAATTCTGTCAACTTCAGCTTATTAATACAAGTCAATCTTCAATCCACACCATTCACAGAGACATCTATGAAGTCTTGCAAGTACATACTTGTTCTTTTGAGAGAATGCAAATATATTGGACCTGTATCCCTGCTGTGGAAAAGCAATAGGCAAAACCACATCTACCAAGAGTGTATATGCATCTGCATTTCGTCCATGCATATGGATGCTTAAGAAAAACATTAAATTACCTTGGCATGAAAAATTAAGTGCTAACCATGCTCTGAGAATAACATTTGCATCAAAAGAAAACAAAACAGCAGCAGCAGCCTACATAAATATCATATAAAAAGGCTCCAATGAAGAGGGAAAACATCTCATACCAAAGGAAAAGATAATAATTGGGGTAAGAATTTACATTGTAGAGGCATTCAGACTTCTGTAAAACCAGAGGCATTTGTACCTTCCAATTTGTCCCATCAGTCCAATCCAAAGACTTCTGTATCAGGACAAGTCACTCTCAGATGGAACATGCAGCAAGGGAGGCAACAATATTGGCATTACCAATATTTGGCTTCAATTAACCTAGGAGCTTCATCTGGATTTTGCGCCTGGATAGAGAATAACAAGTTCACATGGATATCAATAGTATTTCAAATGTAATCTTTGGTTAGTACATGCATATGTACATGTTTCTTTCATTCATTTTTGTTTGGTTTGAAGGGTAGATCTATACATTTATGTGGCGTTTGACATGAAATATTCAATTCATATTGAACAATTACCTGGATTGCCAGTCTTAAATTTTTTTGCCCTGGATACTAGCATCTGCCAAAAGAGTATGGTTACTTCAGGTGCGGGTCAACTTGGTTAACACCTCCAAATCACCAATAATCCTGACAGGAGCAAGTTCCGTCCTTAAAGTGGTGGAACCGATTAAGATCAGGAATAACTATTTCCCCGATTTGTGATTTCTGAGATGAACTTCATAACATCATGGCAGTCTTCGCAGATGCGTAGGTTCTTGAAAATTCTAATTGTCCTTACAGAATTGCTGTTTATGAGGGCAAAAGCAACAGCCAACCTTTCACTATGGTGATTCAGTTGTTCCTTTTTCTCTCTCTCAGAGACAGCATGTAGCACATGTTCCGTTTTTGGGACATAACCGACTGCAGTTAGTTTTTGGCCCAGCTCTTCTAATTTTAAATATACATCTTTGATTTTTGGATGTGAAGCATCTTGAGACACAAAGATGTGGACTTGACCATGGATCTCTACCCAGCTACATCCAGGTTCCTTCTTAACACCCTGACTGGACATCAACATCCTGATTCTTCTGACATCATCCCACCTACCTTTGGCTGCAAAAATATTTGACAGCAATATATAATTGGAATCAATCTCAGGTTTAAGCTCAAAAAGTTTCTCCGCAGCTTTTTCCCCAAACTCCACATTTCCATGGATTTTACAAGCCCCAAGAACAGTCTCCCAAATCAGCGCATGTGGTGTTAGCTTCATCTCCTCGATAAAGTCTTCGACCTCGTCAAATTTTCCAGCCCGACCAAGAATATCAATCATACAAGCATAATGCTCAGCTGTAGGAATAAGCCCGAAAACTTTGCTCAGCGATTCAAACTGTTTTTTCCCTTCTTCAACTAAACCCATGTGGCTACGTGCAGAAAGAACACCTAAGAAGGTAATTGCATCTGGCATGGAACCTTTATCTAACATTTTCCAAAAGGTTTCAAGAGCTTTCTGTCCATATCCATGATGCGAGTATCCACATATCATTGTGTTCCATGCTACAACATCCCGTAAAACCAGGACCTCAAAAACAGCTTCAGCATCTTCTAAGCACCCACATTTTGCATTCATATCAACAAGTGCACTCGAAACAAAAACATCACCAAACTGTCCAGCCTTAATTGCCATAGAATGAAGCTGCTGCCCAGTTTCCAGGGCAGCTATATGGGAGCAACCACCTAAACAGCCAGAAAGAGTAAACTCATTGGGCTTTACACCTTCTTGTTGCATCAAACTGAAGCACTTAATAGCCTTCTCTGCTCGATCATTTTGTGCATTACCAGTTATGATGACAGTCCAAGCAAAGAGGTCTCGATTAATCAACCTATTGAAAACTACATCTGCATCTTCCAAGCATTTGCTTTTGGCGTACATGTCCACAAGAGTTGTCCCAACAAAATCATTACCATCAAGGCTGGCTTTAATGATACGGGCATGCACTTGCCTTCCAAAGCCAATATCGGAGAGGCTTGAACACGACCTTAACACACTGATGTATGTGTATATGTTTGGCATGAAACCTTCTTCAAGCATCTGATAGAAGATTTTTTGTCCAAGATCTGAAGATTCATAGCCATGGCAACCAGATAAAAGAGCATTCCACGAAACCAAATCATGATCTGTCATTGCCTCAAACACCAGGGCACCACCTTGTGGACATCCATTTTTCATGTGCATAGTAATTAAGAAATTACTTACCGACATTTCAGTTTCAAACCCGTACTTGCATATACAAGCATGAAGGCTTTCACCATACTGCAGGTATTCCAAATCAGTGGCAGCACTAACAAGACTCACAAAGCTAAACTGGTTTGGTCGGACACCCGCATGTCTCATCAACCAAAATAACTCAGCTGCTTCTTGGCTATGCCCTTGTTGATCCATGCAAGTGATCATCGCACTCCAGGCTACTACATCAGGATCTTTGATTTGTTGAAATGATTTTAGTGCATCGTATGCCAGCCCACACTTTGAATACATATCTACCAGACAACATCCCAAAAATTCATCTAGTTCACACCCCATTTTGATCGCCACAGAATGCACAGCTTGGCCTTCTCTCAAATTCCCTGAGGCCGCGCAACCCTTGAGGATAGTAGACAAGGTAAACTTGCTATACTTCATTTCAGATTCTCTCATTCTACAAAAGAGTTTCAATGCTTCTTTCCCAACACCCACTTGAGCATAACCATTAAGCAAGGCATTCCATGAGACGTCACTCTGCTTTGGCATGCAAAAAAATACACTATCTGCAAGTTCCATCTCACCACATTTCGCATAAAGGTCAACAAGAGCTGATCCAACGAACAAATCCGAGAAGTAACCAATTTTGAGTGCTTCTGCATGCACCTGCTTACCAAAATTCACATCCATGCACACAGCACAAGCTTTCAACCCTGTAGCCAACGTGAACTCGTTAGGCCTCACACCTTCTTTCTTCATCTCACAAACAAACGAACACCCTCTCTACCATATCCTTCACCCACTACCCCTTGCATCAATGCAGTCCAAGCCACAACATCCTGTTCAGGCATCTCATCAAGCACTCGATGTGCATACATGGGGCTCCCACATTTCGCATAAGCATTAACCAACGAAACCCACAAATGACAATCCGGGTTCATCCCACTTTTGATTACCTGCCCATGAATGGCCCTTCCCTCATTCAGAAACCCTGTCGAAGCACAAGTACGCAGCAGCCCAGAATAACGTTTTAACCTCTCCTTACTATCCAAATTCAGTGGTCTACCTTTAACTTTGTTTTCAAACTTCTCCACTGATAAAACCAAACTATGCCTATTAAGAATAGTAGATTTTCCAGGTTCCCTCCGAAACCTGTCATCACTAGGCGAATTTCGGGTATCTGAGAAATCCGAATCACTAGTGGGGTTCAGTTCTGCAACATGTAAAGCAGCACAAGCCGATGAATTCAACCGGGTAGAAAACAACAAGGGCTTCGCACTGGTATGGAACTTAGTCGAGAACGGAAATCGAAAACTAGGAGGTGGGCTACGCATCCTCGGAGCAATAAATTCGCATTCCATCACATGAGAACTAGAGCTGCAGTTTTGAAACAATATCCTTAATCATCAAAATCATTTATCACACAACCGAAAGAGCATCAATAGCGTAGGAAAAAGCATTGCCAACTACAACTAAAGAAAGCAAGCAGGATATGGTACTTGCAAATAACCATGTTGAGCTACAATTCCATGAATTAATCAAAGAGATGAACTTTACTACTGTTCCATCACCATAACAGTTTTGAGTTGTGTACAAGTAAGAGGAATCGGTTGGTATCTATATATGTCCCTCAAGTAAGGGTAAAACGCCAGCTTTATCCAGAGAATTTAATTTCCAGAAAGAGCTTCCCCATGTGCGTCTACCCCTTTTTCAGACAGCCTTAAGTATCTTGCCACATCATAAGGATATAACTTTCCCAAAAGGTAGATGAAACAAATGAGTAATTCCAGATTTCAATCATTGTATTATTTTCTTTGAAGATAGAAAAAGGATGACAGTTAAAAAGGGAGGCACGGAATCTCACATATTTAAAGAAGAGACATTGACTTTAGACCGATCAAACTACTAATAAAAAATATGGGGACAAAGTGAAACATCAAGAAACAACTAGACTTCTATATATAATAAAAAGAAAATAAAACGGAGAAAGGAATAGCTTAGATTTCTTCAATCTGTAATACAATTTGATCCAAAGAATGAGCTCATCAAAGGACGCAATTTCTATTACGCTAAAGAGCATCATACAAGAAAAACGGAATTTCATCCCAAAAAAACATCTATAAACAAGAACACAGAATAACAAGAAAAGATAACATTCCCAAAACAAAATTCCTATTCAATACTGGAAAGATCCAAGGAAAGTCTATACATAATCTTGTACAAACTATCCACTCGAGCACAAGCATTTAACAATTTTATATAAAGATGCACAGAAGTGGACAAGATTAAAGGGTGAAAAAATAACTTTCGTCCAAGGAAAACTGCGTCAACTGCTTCACCAGAAGAATGTATTTGTTACCTTGGAAAAATTAGCAAAGAACCGTAAATGGAAAGAACCACTTCTCATACTGGTAAAAATCACAAACAAATTTGTTTACTAGAAAAATCCGCAGATTGGAAAATCACCATTTCCGAACCTACGCCAAAATCAAATATTTCAGTAAGTTAAGAAAACCCTCACCCATCATTTTGTCAAGAAAGAAAGAAAAAAGAAAAAATAACGGTGTTCATTCTTTGGTGCTTTAGAAAATAACAAAAAAATTGACAAATATTAGCCCCCATTCGTTCTCCAACCTTTCTCAGCAACCAAACAGGGCATCAACCACGACCAATTCAATCAAATGCAGCATAACAAAGTACTAGAAACCAAAAGAATGAAGATGGATTTTACAACCTTTAAAACCAGTCATGGGAGAATGCAAACGAAAAAGAAAAAAAGCGTTTGAAATCGATTCGTAATAAACAAAAAAGGGGAAAAGAAAAAGAAAAAGAAACCGAACATCCCCACCGAGATAGATCTTCTCCATATCGACGGGAACGAAGTCATTTGAATCTGCCATGGCCGCAGTTCTGTCTCTCTCTCTTCCCTCTCTCTCTCTCTCTCTCACTAGCTGTTACATACTGAAGGGAAGGGAGTTTAGCGCTGTAAGGGAGGAGAAAGGCGGGTGCTTTCGCGTGGAAGGGAGAAGGAAGGCTGAACCTTGGAATATTTGGGCCATTATCATTAGGGCCATATAGCCTATTAGTTATGTTTGGGCCGGACTTAATCCCGCCCAATGTCATTAGATCCAGCCCTGTATGGTCACCAGGGTTATATTTGTTTAGCTTTTCTATTTCTCGCATTAAGAAACCTGTATAGTCTTGTTTGGAGAACTTGGAGGCTTGCTACCTCGAAACAAGCAGCATTCTAGTCTACTGAAGTGAATTTAAATACAGAAAGTATCTTTTACAATCCCATTTGTTATAATTTGGTATTAGAGCTGAGGATCCTTCCATAGTTGACGGCAAAAGACTTACCCAGGCGCTGGATTCCTTGGCTAAAATGAGAATGCAGCAGGAGATCCAACAGCAAACGCAGGAAGGCCTACAAAAAATGCAGGAGAATCAGCAGGCTATCTTGGAGAATTTAACAAAACAGCTGGAAATAATTACAATTGGATTGCAGGCAGTGGTGCACAACCAAGATCTGGAGGGTGGAGAGTCATCACAACATGGAGCAAGCTCGTTTGCACAATCACAACCCTGAACCAAGATGGATTCATATGTGGTCAGTAAGGCTTGACTTTCCCAAGTTCGATGGGGAAGACCCCACTGGATGGTTGTATCAGGCTAACTAGTTTTTCACATATAACCAAGCACAACTCCATCATCGAAACCTATTTGCCTCTTTCCACATGGAAGGCAACGCATTAGTTTGGTTCCAGGAGGTGGAACAATCAAATACAATAACCAGCTGAGATGCCTTCACCAAGGCTATCTATGCTTATGAGATTTGGGACCCATACATATGGTCATCCCATGGAGAGTATGATGAAATTAAGACAAACTTCAACTGTAGAGGAATACAAGGGTCAATTCGAGACTTTATCGAATAGGCTGAAAGGTTGGATGAAGGATATAAATTACGTTGTTTCTTTAGTGGGTTAAAGGATGAAATTAGATTCATGCTGAGGATGTTAAACCCAAACAACATACATGTGGCTTAGGACTGGCTAGGATGCAGGAAGAAAATTTAATGGTGAACAGGAGGACCAATAGGCTTGTTGTTACAGCTGGCTTTCAACATAACAACAACAATTCTCCTACTGGAGGAATAGGAAATAAGCCCAAAATGACAGTCCAAAATATCTCTCCCCAACATTTACTTTGGACGACCGTTTGAACACTCGTTATTTTGGGACGGAAATTTGTCAGTCTTGAAATGGTACGTACTTTTGGGGATGAAATAGTATATACGTCTGAAAAAAGCTTTCGTAATGGGGTTGTTGGGACAATTGGAGCAACGAACGGATTCCATCCCAAAGACTTTTTAATATAGACATAATGAGTTTAAACTTATTTGTTCATAAATATGTACCTTAGTATAAAATAATTGTCAAGTGAACAAGGTACATTAGTATAAAATAAATGTCAAGCGAACAAGAGACTGAAAAGTCATTCTCATATAGGGCATAGTCATCGTCGCTCCTTTTACGTTTTAGAACGTTCTCTTTCTTTCCGGAGAAAATATAGGAAACGTGCACATGCAGCATCAAAGTTTTGAACTTTTCAAATTGTAATTTGGCATTTTGGAATTATGTCTGCCCAAATTAATATAGACGATTTCAAAACTATGTGAATTCACCAAACAATTAATCAATATTCCTTTAAATTTATAATTATACATTTTTATCAATTGTGCATGTTCATGAACTTGAAGGATGCAAATCTTCACCCTTCCAAAGTTCTTTTAAAGCCCAACAAGAACTAATTTGACCTCTTCTAAAGTTTTTATGCAGGTTCATGAGTTTTTCAGGATGATCCTTCGACTAAGATTTGAGGTACCTAAAGATCCTAAGCATAAGTACAGTTGAAGCTCTGAGCAAGCCGTTATAAATATCTTAGAACATCATTTGAGAAGTAGAACGTCATTTTCATGCTAAGAGTTTCTCTCTCTAAAAACTTTCTCAAGAACTATGTGCGTGGATCTGAAGAAGGCACTCTTGGGCTGCTCTGGTTCAACGATCAATTCTGCTGTGATCTTACGATCTTTCAGGATGATCATTTATATATAGAGTTCATTACATCATGGTCAAGCTATAAAAAACGAGATAATAAAATCCTGACAATTCCATCACAAGAAATTAAATACACTTTGAAATTCGCTGTTTGTTGAAAGTCCCGATGTTTCGAAGGAAAAATGTCATAACATTCTCTAGGAATCTTCAAATGGTAAGAGGTTAAGTGTGTTTGAAACTAGAGATGTAGGGCTTTCCAATGATATATCTCACGCATACCAACTCTTTATACCTAATAGGGAGAAGGAGATTGTAGAATTTGCCGCTAAGCAGGCAGAGATGAAAGATATCTTACTGTGAGACCCCGACTTAGAGACTAGTAGCACCGATCAGTTTAGTTTTCCTTCGACGTCTGTGTTAGACATTAAAATTTTGCTTCTTGACTCTTTAAGTTTTTGCACTATCTTGAATTATTGAGAATAAAAATGTATTGTTGACTTGATTTAAAATTATGTCTAAGGTGAAATTTTCCTTTAGCATTTTTTCGTTCATCTTTATTAATAATTTAAATGTTATATTTGTTTGCGAATTTTATTAGTGTCTAAATTACATATACCTATTGATGTTAATGCTCTTGCTAAAAGTATAGCTAAGTGGATCTAGCAAGTTGGATTCAAAAATTAAAAGAATTTGAGTTAAAGGCTTTGACTTTTGTAAAATTTATGTCTGCTTTGAGATAACGGAAAAGGGAGCAATTCACCTGATGACAACCAAACAAAAGGGAGTAGAAGTGAATTATGTGAAGTGGCAAAGTGGAGGAAAAACTTTGATGCGCTATAGTTGTTTGATGAAATGTCTGAAAGGAAGTTGGGAGCTATTTTGGGGTGGTTACTGTCGCACAAAAATTTTAGTTTGCTTGCATGTTAAATCAGTGCGTAGAATCTAGTTTCAAGTTAGGATTAGAGCTTGTGTTAGTCGAAACTGTTAGATTTTTTATGAAGGTAATAAGAAGGCATGCAAGGTCTCATATGGTATTGAAATGTCAAAAACAAATGTTGGAAGAAAATTTAGTGCAGAACGTTAATTAGGATAAATGTTAGTTTTAGCAGAATTGGTGCTTTACAATTTTTTGGAGCTATGAAAGTTGTTGAAGGGGTTTGCTGGAGAGTGATACAAATGTATATAAATTGCAGGGCCTAAAGTTATAAGTAGTACAACTTGAAAATTTAAAAAGAGATGATTATGATTTCTTTTCTGCAGAAAAGAAAAAGAGGATACATATTGTTTGAATGTTGTAGTAAATTTAATGTGAGGATAGAGTAAAGAACGATTTTGATCCTAAAACATCCATGTTTAATGTTCGAAAGCAAGGAGTTCAAGAGGTCTGAGTTGTGGATATGTTGCTGGAATTTTTGTGCAGAACATTAAGTTGATGGAAATCTTTAGTTTTCTGTTGAATTATAAGTTACCCACTCTGTTTTTATGTTTGATGTTATTAGATATAAATATATATATATATATATATATATATATCTCTCTGGATAGCTATAGTGGGTAATATAAATGTTTATATGAAGACAATTGCTACCGTCTAATCAAGCTAAAAGGAGTGTTTGGATCTTTTGGAAATTTCTGTAGAAAATTGCCAAAGTATCGAGTTTACAGAAGTAGATGAATGCTGGAACTTGTTGTATTGTTGAGGCATTTTGTATCCTATGGGTGCTACAAGGTGATAAGAAGTTAGATAGATGCTTGTTTGATGAATAACCAATGAAGTGTTGAAACTAAAGAGCAAATAATCAAACTAGTGCATGCTGAAAATTATTTTCTGCAAATCATAAAGCTCGAATTAGGAGCAAGTATTGATGTGATTTCTTTAATATTTTGATCTGTGAGAGAATTTTATGTTATATTCCTATGAAATGCAAAGATTTTAAGCTATACTTAAGGTGATTCCGATAAAGATTGAGCAAGTATGGATTTTTAGAGTTAAGACGTCAAGTTGTCACCAGCCTTGCAAGTCCCAGATTTCTTGCTCATTCCAAGTAATTTCTAAGCGATCAATTTAAGTCATATTTTTATGGGTCTAGTCTTTAATTTTAATTTTATAAAAGAGGAAAATTTTAAGATAAATTTTGTGTGATTTAGATGTGTATTGAATAAGTTATGGTGTTTTGAAAATGGAAGGTCAAGCTGGAGACATCAGTAATGTTTGCTCTAGGATTTTTATCTGTTACAAAGTGTTTTTGAAAATGTAAATTAGTTTCGATTTTTATGAGTCTCATCTTCAGATTTAAGTTTATAAAAGCAGACAAGTTTAAAAGTAATTTCGTGCAATTTGAAGATATGTTGTTGAATTTATGAAATTTTGAAGTTGGAGACGTCGAAGCTGTCAGTTTGGACGCCTTCAGCAACTTGCATTTTCGAATAAATCTTTTAAGTGACAAATGAGCTCTAAATTACCTGAAATTTTAATATGTTATAACATATAGTGTAATGAGCTCTAATGGGTTCCGCAACATTAAGATAGAGTTTTACATTGTAGAATAACTGCTGGTTAGTATGATATGTGTGATTTAATATGATATGTTTATTTTGAAATGAATGATTGTTTGCTACATCAAGTAAATCCTAAATCATTTAAGTGAAGAAATTAGTATGACTCACCTGTAGGAAAGGCACCACCACAGGCTTGAGTGGATAAAGATAAGTGGAAAAATTATATTTTTTGAAAACTAAAATGATACACAACATGAATATTTGTCATTGAGCACGTCAGAGCATTTGCATTGATTTTCTCAAAAGGAAGAAAGGGAAATTTTATGCAAATGAAAGTGAGATTATATGCTATGTTTTGATATGTTATAGGGCTAAATAGGATGGTCAACACCGTACCTAAATAAGATAGGCGCATCTACTCCGAAGGACGAATGCGAGATGGATGGATAGCTTTTGAGGTATGTGTAACAACATTGAAGGACGAATGCGAGAAGGTGTGGACCTCTAAGGGTTGTGTCTAGCCATCAAGTCTAGGGCTACATCAAGGGCTAGCTCGACCAAATGACATGTTACCAAGGGAAAGGGGAACAGTTCCGAAGGGAACGCACAACCCTGAGTTCAGGGGTAAATGAAGCGATAGAAATAGCCCAAATAAAAATGAAAAGACTTTCAAGCAAATTGTCATGTACAAGAGTCTCATACATAAACATGCATTTATTTTTTGGCATATATATAATTTTCATTCGTGATCATGCTTCAAGTCATGCATATCTCAATTCATTAATCATCCCTTACTGAGTCATTCAACTCATAGTATTTTCAACTGTATCATTCTAGATGAAGTTTCAGGTGAAGGAACTTATGAGGAGGATCTAGAACCTGAGGAGGGGGCTGACGAGGGTGCCTTCCCCTGATTCGCAATACATGTAGATTCTTAATTTTTGAAAGAGCTGATATGAACTGCTCTAGTGATGTTGTCGTGACCTGTTCAAGCTACGAGACCAGTTTAAGACTTTAAGTAACTTATATTTTGGAACCATGATGTAATCATAACTTCATGCTTTGAGTTATTGCCTGGAGATTAGATTTCTAAATGTTTCTCCATGTGTGTTATGAGATATAGGTATACGTTTTTATCACGCATATACTTATTTACGTATCGTACACTGCGTAAGAATGTCTGAGGGTCTGCGTCTCAACTTGTGAACAAGAATTAGTAATAGCAGGTTTTAAAAAAATTCCGCAGCAAGATCAAGTTAAGTGCGCTGGAGAGTTCGTCGTTGCGAACGCTCGCAATTGTCATTGGCCCCCTTCCGGCTAGTGTTTGGGGCATGACACTTACGAGAGAAGTAGGAGGCCCATACGCGAATTGAAAATAATTTACAACTAGAGATGGAGACGAGCCTGCAGGAAGAGTTGAAAAAAGTCATAGTAAGATCATTATCGAACGTGTATTCTCAAAAATCCAAAACCAGCCTGCAGAGGATATTGAGACGAAGCCGTTGGTCGAAACTGCGTCATCAGAAGCTCCGGGACGTGCCTCCACGGGCCGCAGGAAGTTGGAAAAGCGCCGCCACGCGCCCTCACGCGCCGAAGAGAGCCAGGGCGAGTGGGCTTCACTCACTCAACACTCCACACGCATCCGCGCGTGTAAGAATAATGCTCTAAAAATTATTTATCTGAATAATAGTTATTTAGATGTCACATGTTTATTTATTGGGTAATATGATGTGACATAAGATGTTGTATAGATATTATTGAGTGACATTGTAAAAAATTCATGCCAATGATTAATGAATCAAAGGGGGGAACTATGACTCTTCGGTTCCTTGTTCACTCGATATTTTATTCTAGACCAAGGTACATATTGATTTACGATAGGTCTACACTCGTTGTGCCTCTATTTAATAGGATGATGGACTTCGTCATTAAGGTGGTGACCTTAAGCAAACGAGTGAGTGCAATGTAAGAGTATATGCATTGAATGAGATCAAATATGACTACCTTCTGGAAGTGATCATTGATGTTGAGAAGATATTCAACACAATTGGTTTATTGTATCCTTAGACCTAAGAGGTTTATATGGATCTGTTTGTTGTGTGCTTGTGCTTTGACCGAGTCATTTGGTGATGATCTTTCTAGGTCAAAGATTCTAGATAACGTTGGGTGTTGTACATAATAAGTGAGTTTGTATAAATGCTCAATAAGGAATCCACCAGTCTATTGATTAGACAGTATATTCAATATATCTGTATAGGGTTGGACTGAAAAAGAATTCATTGGCCAATGGTATTTTGTGAATTTTATTTGTGAATTTGTTTTGGAAACAATTGATAGTCCAACGAGTTACAACTTCTAAATTGAGAATTATATGAGTTAGAGGCTTAATCGGAATATAGTATGTTGGAAGGATAAATAAACAAATAATTGTTATCAGAAGAGATTTCACAAATCAATCTTAAATACTCGGGGGTAAATTGTGATATATTAATAGACATGATCACAGTTAGTAGAAGCCTAAAATTCGGAATAAAAGAATATAAAGGAAATAATTGAAATAGTTTTCCATGTCGGTCGAGATCTGAGGTCCCTAACGATCTCATGCTATATCACAGCTAGAGTTCAGAAAAAGACTATACGATATCTTTTTCTAGACAGTTGGTCATTATGACTTTGAGAAAACCCTATGACGGTTAGGGGTGGGCAAACCGGGTTCGGGTTCAAATTTTCAACCCGAACCCGACCCGAATATTTCGGGTTTTTTGTGAAGAAAACCCGAACTCGAATCTGAACCCGAAAATATCGGGTCGAAACGGGTCGATTCGGTTCGGAAAAGACGGGTCACGGGGTGATGATGTTATATTTTCGGGTTCGGGTCGGGTTCGGGTTTAATTTCGGGTTTGTTCATATACCCGAACCCGAAAATCAGTTTTTATTTACATATAAACCCGAACCCGCCTAAACCCGACCCGATCGGGTCGGAAACGGGTCGGGCCGGTTCGGGTTGTCGGGTCTCGGGTTTTTTGCCCACCCCTAATGACGGTTGTGAGGCTTGGAAAGGAAGGAGACAAAACATTTGAGCTGCTCAGTTGTGAAATCAAAGTCTCAAGGTGTGAGATCAACAAGATGGCCTAAAGATTATCGAAGATTGAAGATTCAATCGCAGAAAAAGTTCAAAATCGTTTGTCAGATCAAGTTAGTATGATAATTTCTGCAGGCAAAATTTTAGAACATTTATTTTCAAAACATCTTAATACAATTAGAATGTTATTTTGTAAATGTTGCAAAGCATTGGGAACGGATCAGACATGTTTCTATTTACATTGTAATGATTATCAAAACCATTGAACGTTAAAGGAATTATGGCTTAGAATGAGTCATCTCGATATCGAACCATTTTAAATTTACCATTGGATAACGATCAAACCTTTTAGAAAAACGTACAATGACATTTGAACTATATGGTTACCGACAAACGTTCTAACCCGTTCGAACATTTTATTATTTAGGGACGAAAATAAATCGGTCCCGAAATGGCACTTTATGGGACAAAACAAATTTTTCGTCTGAAAAAATCTTTCGTAATGAACTTGTTGGGACAGATGGTGCGCGTATTCGTGTTTTTTGAATGGATTTTACCGTCCTAAAAGAACCAATTTTGTTGTAATGTGAAAGCTAGATTTTAGTAGATAAATTTGGGCTTTGTAAGTTATAATTAAAAAAACGATAAATTCATACGGCCTCGCATAATTATTTAAGAGAAGAAAAGGGCGTCGAGAAGTCAATAATTACAAAATGAAGCAAAAATCATAGAAGACAACAAAACAGACAAAGAACCGCCAATAGTTTCACTCACCGTGCACTACAACAATTTTACCCTTCAGTGGCGAAAATTTTTGTCACTGAAGATAGGAATTTCGTCTCAGGCTTTCAGCGAAGAAATTTGCATGTCGTTGCTAAAAGTCATCTTCAACGGCGAAATTCATTTCGTCGCTGATGAGTAAGATTTTCGCCACTAAAACATTATTTTTGTCGCTGAAAGCCGTCGAATATAAAAAAAATGTAATGTATAATTTTTAGCGACGAAAAGGTTCGTCCCTAAACTCCTGTTCGAACACGTTTTTTCATTCGAACCAAATTTTTTGACATCCTTGTTCGAACCAAATTTGTTAACATCTTGTTCGAACACATTTTTACCTTGATTCATATTTACAAATATCCAAATTACAGCACAATTTACACCTCATAAGAATATTGCAATACCAACACATTTTGGCTCTTTAAATATGAAAACATTCTCAAACACACAAGTGCAATGCAAAATAGCAAGTTTTACACCAATCCAAAATGTAGAAAAAAGTATAAACATAAAGAATGTACAAAAGCCTATGTCAGTCCAAAATCACTAACAAAATTAAAACTATTCTTGAAAGCTATTCTTCATCATTTCAGGCTTATAGGCATGTGGCAAATTTACTGAAGTGGAAAATTCTGGGCGGAGAGGTGGGGCTTTCCTTAACATGCGGACAAGAGCACCAACAGCAGCATCTTGAGACTTTCTTGTTGGAAACACTCCTCCTCGGTCAAGTGGCTCACCTAGATGTCCTCTCTGATCAAAAGACTCGGGTCTGGAGAGAAATGCACAACAGGTCAATTTTCATTCGCTATAGCACATTAATAACACCTGTAAGTAGAACTTTTATTTCGCAAATAACTCAGCCCAAATCAAGAAGGCCAACAAGACCCTCCTCTATGATAACAATGAAAATCTATATAATTGATGATACTACTAAAGGATACAAGGTAACCGAGACCTCATTCAATGGGGGAATTCTGCAAAAGCTTACCTCATCTAAAAAACTTGACATCCCATATAAGGCGTCCAACACTTGAAAGTTACGGCCTAATCGTCAAACATCAGAGTTCCGTCACCAAGAATCTACGGACTAATGTTTGAATTTTCCAAAGTTCTCCATCCCAAGATAAAACTAAAATATTAGAAAACATTCCCTCCATATTTCCAGTGCAAGGTTGTTACCAGCCAAAAACCCAAACAAGATATTGACAAGAAAGATTAAAGATGTCAACTGCAAGTTCAAGCCATATAAACTTTTCTCAAACCATGATGAAAAATCTAGTGCCTGGAAAACCAAAAATGTCAAGTATTGTGATACCCCAGTTCCACACAAAGTGGAGATGGAAAAGGAATGAGAGGCCAAGTCCCGCATTAGACCTTACTAGGTGGAAGGTTGTTGCAAGTCGGAGGAGAAGGCAAAGTCAATGGAGTTGAAGGTTGTTGGATTGCAGGAGGAAGTGAAGGAAGCAGGGAAGGTGATCAGCGGGTTGAAGGACAAGGCAATAGATGCAATGAATGGGAGCCTGAGTGGGCTAAGGAGACTGCACTCTGCAAATGGACTTCTTGAGCCTTCACCTCTTGCACTGCCCAAAAAACTCAATGGCAATAAGACAAAATTTGCTGCAAGAAAAAGAATACAATGTCCAGAGAAGCTTTTCTCAATGATGTAATCCTCGAACGTGGCCGAAGAAATTATCTTGCATTGATGAAAGAGAGGTGTTTATATTCTAAAGAAGCATAAAAATGTGAAAGATTGAGGAAAATGAAGGTCAACAAAGCAAAAAATAATGCTATTAGGTCTATTATCAGCAACACTCCCAGTACATGCACATAAGACCAAATTAGACAGAATATGAGCATCAAAGAGAACCACCATACCAGCTGCAGAACCAACTCTTTGTAGGACACTTGGCTCACTTCCTTCATAAAATACGGAGTAAGATGCACTTTTAAAGGGCATGCCAGGTTGTGAGATGTAATTGAGCAGTAGTTCTCTCACAACCAAACTAACCGAAGAGCTATCCTGAAATAGCATTAGCAATTTAAGACACAGACAAGATATTGGAAAGATTTGGAAATCAGCAAGCTAGAGTTTAATTGTGCAACCTGAACTGTTGTTGCATCAATAAATGGATTGACGTCTTTGGGTCGTGGAGATATGGTCCACAAAGAAGCTGGGTCGACATTGCAATCAACATGAAATTAACAAGCTCCAAATGTAGGATGTATGTGTTGGGCCTTGTAAAAAGATAAAAGAATAATCAGCGATCAACATTTACAATTCTCAACAATAAAACCAATTAGACTGGACTAATATGTACCTCACATCTACGAAGCTGATAAAGCTAAGCACTCTATGCATTACCAGATTCTCGATGTTTTCATCTGCATATTGGAAACATTAACTTGAGGCCCTTAATGCTTTTTATTAACAGATAGAAGACATAGGTCAAAAAAGCTGCTACAGTACATAAGACAACTCCCGAAACACAACGGAGAGAAGCTACAGAGTTCCTGTCTAAAATAAGAGTTCCAATAACCAAACCAAGCCAAGAAAGCCCCAACACAAATGACAAAAGATAGGTTCAACAAAATAATACAAAATAGCATTGACCATAGACTACAGTCTTCACAGATCAAATGTTTCCTTCAAACATCCTTCAAACATTCTGCTTTCACAAAGAGTGGCAAAATAAACACATCGCTCCCAAAGAAACAGGAAAAGAGCAAGTTATTCACAATTTTGTTCCCCAATTCATCAAAATCCTCAAGGAATCATCTTTGCAATCCAACCTCCTCCCCCAATCATCTTTGAAGGCTCAAGAGTGTTGTTGGTGCGGAGAAGAAGGGGTTGGTTTCGGATTGGCCCGTGGTGGTGGGGTCTACTGGTGCTATTGCTGTTGCAGCTGCTATCGTCTATGTGGTTTACGGGAGGAGGAGGTTTGCTGGTTTTTGCAATTTGGGAGGGGAGAGATGACAGACGGGAAAGGGGGGATTTGGGGCTGGGCGGGAATGAAAAAAAAAAGGGCGCTGGGAGAGAGTTCACGAAACCCGCGATTTCAAAGCTTTTTTATTTTTTTTGAATTTGTAGTTTTTGAAAAATTGTAATAATAAGTTACATTTTGTAGTGATGTGTTTTTAATAAATTAAAGGGTTAAATATATTTTGCCCTCTTATTTTTGGGGTCATTTACACTTTACACCCCGATATAATATTTTTGACACATTGGACTCATATAGTTACACATTTTTTCAATTCGGACCCGTACCCAAATTGTCCGTCAATTTAGACGGATTCCGTCAAACTTGGGGTGCAATGTGTAAAAATTTCCAAATATAAGAGGAACAATGTGTATTTACAACTGATTAATAATAATCTTAATTAAAATTATAATCTTAATAAATAATAATTAAAATAAATAATACTTGGTACTAATAATAATGATCTTAATTAAAATAAATTAGTAGTAGTAATATATAATACTAGTCCTATATCAATATATCATATATATGAAGTCATGATATACCATAATATAATATAATATATCATGTTATACCAATATTATACTTGAGTGACATACTATACAATATTATACTTGGTGCCATCATTATTTATGCTAATGTTGATATTACACTAGCGAATCTACATAACACGCTCTCTGATTAAGAATTTGTTAACTAACTAAATTACTAAGACTCTTAGTATGCACTAAACTATTTTGATTATACATATAATGTTAGAGAATATAATTCAAATTCTAAGATCTTCCTCTCAATTAAAAGAGAAAATAACATATGACCTATATATAGTAATGTATAACATATGACCTGTTGTAGTGTACAATTCCTAAACATGTATTATACGATAAAATTACAATCATACATATTTAGATGTTTATGTGTATAATACCAAAATTAATATATATATACACATACATACAATATAACTCTTCCTATAAGCTTCAGCTTTTGAGATGAGTGATAGATTTATATGGTATCAGAGCTAAGGTCCTAAGTTCGTGACCTGACTCCGCACTCTATTCAATTTTAATTAAATATTGTACGTGCTAGGCCTCCCAATTAGAATAAAAAAATAACATATGACCTATAGCAGTGTATAACATATGATATATTGTAGTGTATAATATTTAAACATGTATTATACGATAAAACTTCAATCATACATACTCAGATGTTTTAGTATATAATACCTAAATTGATATATATATATATATATATACAATAAAATTCCAGCCATACACACTTAGATATTATTCAATTCGATTTACATACTTGTATTATTTATTTTATTACTATTTAGTATTTATATGATTGGTCAATGCTCAATATGTGACGCTGCTTATATGTTATATCATTTTCCTTTTGTTTATCGAGTCATTCTTTGAGTATAATTAATTTTATGGTATATTTTTCTGTGTGAACTTTTATTTTTTTAAGATTGTCTCATTTCATATATTTTTAATTCTAAGTTTTATGTTTCTTTTCAATTTTATGCTTTTTAATCATCTTGTTCGCACCACTTTTTTCTTGTTCGAACTAGTTAGGATTTTGGCAATTATCCTAACTAAAGATTTATTCAATGACGAATTAGCAATTTTCATCACTATTATGTGTTCAAACTAGATATTTTGGTTTGAACCAGAATTTGGATACTTGTTCGAACCACACTTTTCTTGTTCGAACGAGATGATTTGGGTGATGAAACTATTTTCGTCGCTAAAGATTTATTTAGTTATGATTTAGAAGTTTTCGTCACAAATATGTATTCGAATGAGATATTGTCGTTCGAACCAATTTTTGACGATGTGTTCGAACCAGATTTTGTTTTTTCGAACGATAGTCTTGTAGCGACGAAAATAGTTTTGTCGCTAAATACTTATTTAGGGACGATTTAACAATTTTCGTCACTAATACTCGTTCGAACAACATTTAACTTGTTCGAATGAGATGAATTACTCTTTAGCGACGAACTCCTAATTTCGTTGCTGAAAATATATTTTGAGCGATGAAATTGGTTTTGCCACTGATAAGTTCGCCGCTAAAGAGCAAATTTGTTGTAGTGGTGAGTTAACGTTTGAAGAATTGAAAAGGTAAACGTAGCAAAGGATAAAGAAATTAAAATCAGCGAACGTATAATATATTTGGCAAAAGGAAAGTCCTTATATAAAAGAAAACACAAATACATAAATAAAGCATTTAATAGACAAAGAGAATGACGTTTGTGGTCATGGTCGTTAGGGGTGAACAAGACCGGACCGGACCGGAAAACCGGACCAGATTTCCGGTCCGGTCCGGTCCTTTTTCTTAAAATGCGGTCCGGACCGGACCGGATCGCATTTATTAAAAAAATAAATTTTTTTTTATTTTATAATTTTTAATATAAATTATAAACATAAAACATTTAATTTTAATCTAAACTAAAACTTAACATTTTTATATACACTTCCCATTTGAAATTAACCTAAAAAAAATTAAAAAAAAATTAAATTACGTGGTCCGGACCGGACCGGACCACTTATGACCACTTATAAGTGGTCCGGTCCTCTATTTTAAGAGGACCGGAATACGGTCCGAAAAACCAGACCGCATTCCGATTTTTCAGCCCTAGTGGTCGTGGTCCCGGTCCCAATGCACCCTTTTATAAAGGAAAAATTGAAATAGACATTACAATCTGTTGTAAATTCAAAACTTTATAAACGAAATTGAAATAGACATTACAAAAAGTTTATAAACGAACTTCCAAAGTTTATTATTGCCATGTGCCAACGAAATTGATCAACGAGGCAAGGCTTGTTATTTTATTCGTATTTATATTTCTTCTCTCGATCGCTTTGGCAAGGCGCCATCAAAAGAGCGCCTTCCTAGGAGTCCTCTATTGCACTCTAGCTAGAATGTTGGGAACTTAATGCTCGAGGCACAATACCCAGTAGATAGCACAGGACATTCTATGAAGCTGGAGCCATAATAGTCAACACAAAGATAGATCTGAGAGAATTCGAATTTTGGTTAGAATAGAGCCAATTTAATTAAAAAGTCAAAAAACACTCCTTAACCGCCTATCTAATTTAACAAATTTTAACAAAAAATTAGAAGAAGTGAACAGTGACTCTTCTTAAAATACTAATATATATCTTCTTTTTTTCTTTTTGTTTTTTTCCTTCTTTTTTTTCTTTTTTATTTTTAGAAAATTATTGTTCATTTCACCATCTTAAAATTTAAAAAATTCCAACCGTTAGTAAAATAAAAAAATTTTAAAATCGATCTTTTTAATATAAGACAAATATTCAAAAATATCATTGTTTCAATAAAATGAATATTAAAAAATATAAATGTTAGAGAAATAATATAGAAATCTTTGAAAAATAATATTTAAATAGATGGTTAAAATAGAGAAGCTGTTGTGATTGTTTTTTAAAAGTCGATAGTTAAAATAGAAAAGTTTTTTTTTTGTTAAAGTAGAGAACCAAATTTGAAGAGTCTGCTAGGAATGCTCTGATAGAGTTGGTAATTCCCCGATGTATAAGTATTGTACTCTATCCAGGGATTGTAACCAAGTCCTCCCTTCATAGCACTCTTGATGCTAGTTAGGCCGTAAAATCCACCATTTGGTTGAATTCCTGTGCAACATTAGTAACTCCCAGTGTATTAGAAAGCTTTATAACATAACTATTTATAAAAGTTTCACTAGACCAGCCAAGATATTTGGTTAGTTAAAATAAAAATATTCTAAGGAAATTACAAGCATTTCTAAGAATTTGGAGGATGTTTGCTTTGCTTTTAAGATTAAGAACTGATTGAAAGTATGCGTGTTCAGTTAGGACAGACTCTGAGCACACTACAAAAAAATTGACTTTTAGTGAAAAAAAATTTTGTCACTAAAAGTCAAAATCTCATTACGAGGTTTGTCAGAGTATGAGCGTCATATTATACGTGGAAGGACGTCCCCGACCAGGTTAAATCATGCATCATGAACCAAGTGTTGATAAGTATAATTTATTAAATTTTAATTGTGCAAACTTTTATACGTATTAATTGTTATATATGTTAAGGATGAGTTCTAACTAGATTATGACAGACCCGAGGATCACATGACTGTGACATTTACGATAAACACACCATACAAGATGCATATAAATAGAATGTACCAGCATTACTCGGTGTTCAATTCCAAAGAAGAGGCGTTAGAGCACCCGTATCCCGAGATTAACAATGTAGAATGGGCTCGTGTCTGTGATTTATTTGCGAGCGAAGAATTTCAGGTTAAAATTTTTTATTCTGTCCTGAACGTTTATTTTGTTTTATTATTAATTATCGTAACAACTGTAAGTGTACAATGCAGAGGAGGAGTGCAATCAACAAGGAGAATAGAGCTAAGCTGAAGATTGTACACACACCGAGAGCGAGGTTCTTCCAACGAGCGAGAGCGTTGTTAGTAAGCAATAAATTTATATTTTTTAGAGCTATTAATTAAATAAATGACTTAGGTATTTCAATATGCCCATTCGATATTTCTTTTGGTATACAGAAAACTCCAGAATCTGATGAGATTAATCCTATGTTACTGTATAAAACAAAGCATACTAATAAGATGGCATGTGGACATCAGAAGATGCACAAGAAATTTTTGTAAGTTGTAACGTTAGATTTAGTGATGCATTCATTATCTCTTATGTTTCATATGTGCTAACTTTATCTTTCTTTCTAATTTTATAGGAAAAAATGGAGGCGTTACAGTTGCAGCACAAGTTAGAGGGAAAGCCATACACAGAAGTGTAGATAGTCCCTGAGGTATTGGGGATGAAAGCAGGTTACGTGCGAGGTTTAGGCCGTTCAATACGGTCTGTTGGATCATTGTCTTTAGTATCGTCAAGAATGTAGGATGCAACTAATAGAATAACAAATGCGTGAGCAGATGATGGAGCAGATCAGACAGCTGACATACCGAACAACACTCAAACGAAAATTTTGGTAGATTATGTATTTTCACTACTTGATCAGTACTTATCAATTATGTATTTTAGTTACTTTTAATGACGATTGCATATTTATAAACATTTTATTATTATTATAATGAGTATTGAATATCTTTCTATATGTATTATTTACAAATTATTTTTAAAATTTTAATAAAATTAATTCAAATAAGTAACAAAGTGTTCGAACGGTAACAAAACCGTCCGAACGGTTTTTGTAGTTAAGACGTGTGCACGCATAACAATCTATCCTAACACTTCGTATGAAATACAGTCAGTCTGCAGGGTTATTCTTCCATGCACACGTTCCTTTAATTAAACAATCGTTCGAACGAGAAGAAAACATGTTCCAACGTGTTCAACAGAATAAGCGTCTGCACTGTCTATGTAAGTGTTCGAATGGTTTCTGAGGTGACGAAAAATTTGTTTCGTTATAAATTAAACAACGGTGCAAACGTCTTTATGTTATCGTGTGGACCGTTCTATATTATCGTGCGGAGGGTTATATATTACTGTGCACACATATTTTCCACGACAAAATGCATTTCAGCACATTGGACCAAACGTTCGCACTCCTCATGCAAACATATGGAGAGTACGTTTGCACCTTTCATGCGAACGGATGAAGTGTACTGATCATGACGATTTTGAATTTCATCAATATGGTAGAAAACCGTTCGGAGGGTATATGTTCCCGTCCGGACGGTTTCGAGTGAAAAAACACGGAAATTGTCACCTAAAACCTTTGGTGACAAAAATAGCACTTTGGATGACAATATTTTTTTACACCCAAAGTCATTTTGGTTGTAGTGGTAGGTAGGACTGAACAAAATCGGACCGCAAAACCGGATCTGATTTGCGGTCCGGTCCTATTTTTTAAAATGCAGACCGAACTGCATTTATTAATATAAATAAAAAAATATTTTTATATTTTTAATACAAATTACAAACTTAAAAAGTTTAGTTTTAACCTAAACTAAAACTCTACATTTTTATATGTCCTTCCTCCTTCGAAATTAACCTAAAAAAATTTATTTTTTTAAAAAAATGAAACTGGTTCGGACCACTTAAGTGGACCGAATCAGACCGCATTTTGTTAGATCGGACCGGACCAGACCACTTATAAGTGGTTTGGTCTGGTCCTTTAATTTAGGAGGACCAGAATGCGGTCCGAAAACCGGACTGCATTTTCGATTTGCAGCCCTAATGATAGGTTGACGTTGAAAATCAACAAATAAAAATTATCTGATTTTGTGGTGCATTCTCACCCGAATAAAAGTCTAGCTATATGTTGAGAAATTGAAGTAATGCTCATGACTGGACGTTATCACTACAGCCCACAATTTTCAATAAGAATATGCGTTTACTATAGGTCACACGAATAACATTGAATGTTCTGTGCTGTTAGATCGTCGAGTCCGGAAGATAAATTGTCAAAAAAAAATCTGATTAAAAATAAATAAATAAACTAACTTGATTAGTACGATTTCAAATGTGAAAAGACGGCGGAATTTTTTTCATATGCCGGGAAAAGTGCCTCACTTGTATACAATGAAGCTTCCTTCTAAGGGTGTGATGCGCACAAGACAAGAAGCACCGGTCTCTCTGTGCTGCTGCTGTCAGTTTAAAGACAACAGTAGACGATCATCCCAGCTAAGCAAGCCAGACGCGAGAAGAGAAGACAAATTAAAATAAAAAGAGTAGAGCGCCATTTGAGGTACCACAAGCCCACAAAATTGGATGATAGATTCAAGCGAACAGAGCCAGAAAGATATAGTGGGGATACGTCTCGTGTATTTATTGAGTGTGTTGTGGTCACATTAAAAGATTCTGTCTAAAAATGAACTAAATGACCCACCCATGATCCACCCCCCAGCGTTCCGTATAGACTAAACTAGGAAAAAGTCTAAACTCCAATGAATAGTGAACCGAGAAAATTAGTGGACATATTTTATATATGAATTTAAAAACTCAAGGAGTAATTTCTCGCTCTGATTCTGCACATTGTCAACCACTTATGTGTCATACACTGAAAGCACGCAAAATTTCTGGACACCTCCCTCAACTCTCAATGTTTTCTTTTTCAACTCATTTATCCAAATAATTTAAAACCTCCCCTTTTTTACTTAACTTTGAAAATAATAAATTGTTACTAACCCCTATTAAATAGTTAAGTGTGTCTTGCTTATAGGCTAAGTAATCTCATCCAGCTTGAATAAGCTAAAGAAGCTTCTTATCGATAGTTTCTCATGGGGGAAGATTTTTGCAGCAAAACTTTTTACCACACTTTTTTATTTTAAGAAACAAAGTAAATGTGTTGCATCTAACCTTTGTGCAATATTGGGTCTGGATGAACTTGACTTAGTTGAAAAATATACTGATCAAGTTGAGAGCACAACAACAAACTCAAAATAGTACTTAGACACTTTGTAATCAACACCAATATGGCACGTCTAAACTTGTAAAACACCAAGTTAGGTTATATAATTAATAGGCTTAATTATCTCTACAATATCTGTTGTGTTGATTTTTAACAAATTAGTTATTGGATATAATTTTGAATAGATTGATCCTTATAGTTCATTTTTCAAATAAATAAGTCCATTTGTACATCAAAATTGTTGTCTTTTTTTATTGGCAAATTTTCGTGTCAAAATATGTTCCTATTGAGCTGTATTTTGTTAGGGTTGTTTGGTTGAAGTGTTCAAGAGATTAAAGAAGTTTCTCAAGCGACATCCAACGGTTTTAATAAAACCCTACTTGTCAAGCGACATCCGAAGATTGTAAAAAATGGAAAAATTTAAGGGATCTATCATTAGTCTTATTGATTGGTTGGAGGCCTCCTAAAAACCCTAGAGAGGATATTCTTGAGTTCCTAGAACCTCCATTTGATAGAGAAAAATCTCAGAGATTCAGAACCTCAATTGACTAGTTTTCTCTTATATTCAATCACCTTTGTGAAACCTTCAGAGTGTTGAAGGATTATTGAAGAACAAAGTTGTTCGTGAAGAATCCAGAAGAAGAACTTCAAAGGTCTGAAGTGAATGTCGCACGGAGCGGATCTAAGTAGGGATGCTTTGATTATTACATCAAGATTGTCAGAGTCAAGCAACTGAGGTTGCTCGTGTCTGAATCATTGTTTTTAAGGATTTCTTGTTAGTGAATTTTCAAGTGGCTGCTAGGCCAGAGTGATTTTTCCTTTGAATGATATTGCAAAGGTTTTCCACTTCGTCACCAAATCCTTGTCTCTTTGTGTGATTGAAGTTTGTTTTTATTTTCCGCTGCTTATTTGTTGATTGTGTCGATTTTTATGCATATCTAGACGGAACAATTTTAGAACGTGTTTTAAAATTGTTATTGTTTATTTAATTATAGAAAAACATTCATCCTCTCATCTCTAGAAGAGTCTGCAGCATGTGCGCAGACGCGTGTCAGGAGATTCAGCCGCAACGATAGCGAGGTAAACAGAAACGACAGCTTTTTCATAGGAAAATAAGAAAACAGAGAAAAAGGAAACAACATGGTCAAGTGATTTTAACGTCGGACATCAGGAGTAGTGTAAGGGGCTGTTCGGCACCCTTGTTTTCTCAGGATTTTTTGAATCCTGAGAATACACAAACCGAACATGTTTTTTAACATCACCTAAAAATAACTACAGCACGCATACCAATAAAGTTAACATACCTAAAAAATTTCAAAACACAAAAAATTCTCAAAAAACAACCACCCACCGATCATCCTCTAAATAAAAACAAAAACAACGTTGCGGTCCGATACTGACAAAAGAAGAGAGAGAAGGTAAAATAACTGTCAAAATTTGACAGTTTGGAAACCGACCTTGGAAAACCAAGCTAACGTTTCCTTCTTCTATTTAGTAAAAGCAAAAGAAAAAAAAAAGAGAAAAAACCAGTGCCCCCACATATACCATTATACTCCTTCACGTTTCTACATGTCCATGGAAGAACTCAAACACTTGGCAATGACTGCACATATAAACTCACAACAATTTATGCTTTCCTCCACCGTACCATCTGGCGGAGAAAGAAGACCTCCTCCTCCAGGGAGAAGCATGGGAACCGAACTAGACATAGCGTATGGCTACAAGACCAGACCTTCATCCCTCCTAAGCTCCTTTTTTATGTCCACGGTGAACGCGGCTGCCAAGACGCTTGTGTCGGTGGCGAAAACCGAGCAGGCTGAGAGGTGGAAGGCTAGGACCATTTGCGGTTCGTGGTGATGCTGATGACTTGGATGGCGGTGTGGGTTCTCAGGTTCTTGATGGATTACTTCCCTTGCGCCATAGGCCCTTCTCCTCAATACCTCCTCGGAGGCTTCTCCCCTGCTGGATTATTAAACTGTTCAGGGTCATCTTCATCGTCTTCCTCATCATTAATGTCTTCATTTCCTTCCTTGGACTTAGTTGTTCAGGAAGGAGTTGATGGACCGTCCATTGAAGCCCTTGGCAGAGCACTGTCACAGGTAAGCGTCCCTAATTGAAAATTTTGCAAAGCTAGAGAGAAAAAGTTGAGGTCAAACTAGAGGACAATCAGCTTATTGACTAGACAAATCATGATTTATTTAGATCATTAGTTGATGTTTATTTAATTATTTTCATTGGTGGGTCCATCAGATCAGATCATGGATTCAGAGTTATAGAAATCCAAAATAATCAAATCCGATAACGAAAACGTAATGATTAGAATTCTAGGTGGCAGTCTTCTAATGCATTAAGAAACAAGTGTTGTACATGCACCACTTTACACTACTAGCCACGCCACGTAAAAGATGTCACAGAACCCTACTGAACCTGTACGGCTCCAAACTTTTGCCCAGTGCGGCGCATTCGGCATAAAACGATACAGCTCTGATGCACACCTTGTCACGTGTTCTGTGCTCATTGGATGATCCTCTCATGCTCTTGTTCTTTTGTGGCGACCGGCGTTAGATCCTTGCGCTCCTCAACGACATCCCGGCCACGTCGGGGAAATACCAATTCGCGATGGCGATGGCTGACAGGATCATGGACGAGAATGCGAGATGTGGCCACGTGGCGCTCCTCCACATCAATCGCACCGCCCTGGCTTCCGCATTTGAGCGCACGTCAAGCCTTCTCTACCGTGCTCTCGAACACTCGCAAGCGGAGGATGAGGTTGGCGGCTCGTACGCGTGGACCACACGGGTCATCCGGGCACTGCCGATGGGCTCGTACTTGAACTCTTACGTGAAGGGAATCGGTTTTTGTGTAAATGCCATAATGTCTACCGTGGCGAATGTTGGCAAGTTTCAGTTACAGAAGAAGAGGCAACTGAGGGTAGTCGGTGAGGAGGAGGTGATGGCAGAGAAGTTGTCTCAGGAGCTGCTGTGGATGACTACTAAGCTTAGGAATTTTGGAGCTGTGGATGAAGCTTTGGTTCAATGGAGCTTTGCTTCTGGTCTAGCATCCCTCTCTCTTAGTGCCAATGTTAGGGTCCAAGGCTCCATTGTCAAGATCTCAGGTTGTTCATCTCTCCCTTCCAGTGCGTAGAAACTTATTTTTTATCTCCACGTAAATTTATTGTAGAGTTATTTTTCTCTTATGCAGCTATATTGTTTCGAGAGCTCATTGCGGAAGACATGGTAATTTCGATCCAAGTGAAGTTCAGGTTGTTGCTGTTTTGGCTTCCATTATTTTGCCATGCAAGCAACGGGCTGGCGTATCCTGTATTGACAAGGTTTGAAAAGATCGAAGTAGAAAGGGCAATAGATGAGGCACTCTCCAGCTTACCGGCAATGGATCAAGAAGTTATTCTCACAAATTGGCTGCAAGATTTTACGATAGCTGCTTCAGATTGGCCGAATCTCCAATTTTCTTATGATCGCTGGTGCCAATATAGTCGTAAAGTTGTTACATAAATTTGTGCTTATACATTTGTGTATCCGGATCACGTCCAAATAAATAATGCCTACTTGGGGTTATATTGTACGGTCTTTCGCCTTTCTTTTCGTTTTCTTCTCTTCCCCTGTAGTATAGGAACATGTGTTCCCTGGTCTCTATCAATGGTGTACAGACTTAAAAGGTACATGGTTCATGTAGAACAAGAAGAATACGATGTACGTCCATTCCCACTTAAGGTATTGTACATGTCTCTTTCCTTCTTATTTTGTTTTTGACCAACAATGTGGTTCTTTAGAGTACTTGCATGTCTCAAATTATCATGAGCTCTATAAAGACAGACATAAAAATAATAAATAAATAAATAAAGGAGAAGTGCAATTGAGTTTGTATGTCCATGGAGCTAGATATTGAGATTCGCTGCAAATTATTTTCTAAATTTGATGGTTTAATTTGAAAATAAATACACAAAACATGTGTGTTTGTGTGTGTAATAAAGTAAAAGGGTATTATGGATCATGTAGTAATTGATATTTGTAAAGTAAAGGGCTGGTCTCATGGATCATGTAGTAATTGATATTTGTTTTATCTCTTCCTTCAAATTTGTCAATCTAATTAATTTAGACAATAAATTAGAGAGAATAATAATCTTATATCTAAATTTTTGTTAGTGATTTCATTTCTATCTGTATTCCTTGTCCCTTTTTATACAAACAATTTCATTTCCTTCAATATCTGTTGTCCCTTAATAACAACATCACTCCCGTGGTATTTTTAGGTTCCAAGTACTCTCTCGAGTTCTGATTCTCGAGCACTCCTTTTGTCTTTTTTAAGGTGCCAAGTACTTTCTCGGATTATTCTTTTTGAGTAGTTCCTTAGTCTTTTTTAGGTGTCAAGTACTCTCTCGGGTTCTGGTTCTCAAGCACTTCCCTGATCTTTTTTAAGGTGCCAAGTACTCTCGGGTTTTGGTTCTCGAGTAGTCCCTTGGTCTTTTTTAGGTCCAAATACTCTCTCCGGTTATGGTTCTTGAGTAGTCACTTAATTGGTCTTTTTTAAGGTGCCGGTACCTTCTGGAGGTTTGGTTCTCGAATAGTTGCTTTGTCATTTGTAGGTGTCAAGTATATATTGTCTCGGATTCTGGTTCGCGAGCACATCCCAAATCTTTTTTAAGGTGCCAAGCACTGTCTCGGGATCTAGTTCTCGAGCAGTCCCTTTGTCTTTCTTAGGTGTCAAGTACTCTCTCGAGTTCTCTTTCTCGAGCATTCCCTTGGTCTTTAATTTTTAGGTGCCAAGTACTCTCATGGGTTCTGGTTTTCAGGCACCTCTTTAGTCTTCTAAGGCCTCGAGTACTCTCTCAGGTTCTGGTTTTCGAGCACTATCTTGCTCTGAATTAATACGAGATAAGATAAAAGTAAATTATCAGATAAGATGAGACTAAAATCTTGTCATAGCAGATAAGATAAAACAAAATTACCAAATAAATTAATTCAAAAAAATAGCTAAGTGATAAAGATAACATAAATCACGTCGTTGCTTTGAATGCACGACATTCTCACTTCCCACCAAGACTAGTCATTTTTTTCTCATTAAAACAACAACCGAACTACAACACAACAGAATCACAAGACAAAATATAAAGAGGAATGCTACAGGAATCGAAAGTGCCAGAAAAAAGGCAAGGGGCAGCCCACTGGGCAGTGTGCTTGCTGGTTGAGCTTTCGGGGGACCCAATGAAGAGCCCATTGAGATTGAGCTTTGAAGATCCTTCAAAGGGACCAAACCATGTCCTCTATCTTCCAGCAGGGGGGAAGGTCAGCCTGTTCCATATAATCACAGAGAAGCTTACAGTCGGATTCAAAGCAAACACAAGACCAACGATGCTGCAAAGCCACTTCCACCGCACGGACAATAGCTAAACATTCACTCACCAATGAGTCTGTAGCCTGAATTCGCTCCATGTACGCGGTACAAAGAGAGCTAGAGGAGTCTCGGCAAGAGACGGCTACGTATGATCCATGTTGACGTATTGTCACATCAAAGTTGATCTTCATCCAACCGGCCTCAGGGGGTGACCAGCGAAGAGACAAGCCAGGAGCTCAGGAGAGCCAAGCGGACTGATGCTCTAAAAAACGTCGCACAAGGGAGGACTGCAAATCTTGAACAACAAACTCCAACCCCTCATGAATAAGTTTGTTACGGGTAAACAGAGAATATCCGTAATGAGAGCAGCATTTAAGAGCAAAGACTGATAAGATAAGGGGCTGATACCAAGGGTGGACTCTGCAGAGAGCAGAAAATGGATCCAAGCCACCGGAGAAACAGCAGGGATACGAGATAAATCTAAGGGCCAAGTAGAAGAAAAATCTCGCAATCAAACAACCATGAAAAATAATGGAGAATGAAATCAATGAAGGAGCCACAGAGAGCACAAACAGGGTGGACATCTGCTATGTCGGAAAGAAAGGAAGGAACAGCCACCGGTAAAGCTTTAGAAGCGACCTTCCAAAGTAATAACTTAAGTATGTCCTATAAAGCGAGCCTCCATAAAGATTTCCAATCTTGATCATCAAGAACCGAAAGAGAAGACCCACAGGAAGCTTGAGCTAGTTGAACTGCATCATTCACAGTAAAAATACCCCATGGATCGGTAGTCCATATAATGTTGTCCTGATGGTAGGGAGATGGAGGAGCCATAGCAAGAATTTGAGAGATCGTACCACCCTCAAACAGAGTCTCCAACAGAGACAGATTCCAATCCCCTGAACCTTGATCCACTAAATCAGCAACCCACCTTGGAATCATAGCAAAATTAATAGAAGCATTAAAAGGACAGAACCCAGCAGCTATAGGGATCCAAGGGCCCTCAAGGATGCTAACGGATTAGCCATTTCGAGGCAAAAAACAAATATTCACACAAAAGGAATGGAGCACTCGACTAACACCCTGCCAAATTATAGAAGAACCAACTTTGGCTCCGACTGCCAAAAGAGAGCAATTGGGGGAGTATTTAGCTTTCATAATAAGAGCCCAGTCTGCATCAAGAGCCAAAAGGAACTTCCAACTCAATTTCTGGATGAAAGCCCGATTGATGTCTGTCATTTGACGAATACCAAGCCCACCCGCCTCTTTGGGCTGACAAATGGAAGACCAGCTCTTTGGGGTATAGTTCCAAGGCTTATTCGTGGGGAAGCCCCACCACAAGTCCTTCAGGCATCGATCCACATCCCGACACCAGCCAGCCAGAAGGATAGATTACATGAAATATTGTGGAAGTGAAGTGGCAACAGATTTGATTAGTGTAGTACGTCCGGCCTGAGATAAAGTCTTTGATTTCCACCCGGCAAGTTTCTTATGCACTCTCTCCTTAAGGCTAGTAAAATGACGGGTTTTATTCTTCCCCCAAAAAATCGTAAGACCAAGATATTTGCTCTTACAAGGCATTGACCGAAGCTGAAGAGTATTACACAGAGCTGTGGCAACCTGCAGGTGGGTGTTGGGGTTGAAGAAACTTATGAGATAAAGGAAAACCAGCACTAGCTAAAATTGATTAAGCATTGCCAGTTTTAGTCTCCACCAGACACAGTCAATCAGGATTAGGTTCTCTTATGGTGGCCCATAAGGAACGGATAGCCACGGGGCGGGCCAGCCCCCAGTGGTTCCAAAATATGGCTAACATTGAGGGGGTGGGGGCATGGTCTGGTCCGCCTCCTCAGCCTCAAAATACTGGTTGCTAAAATCCACTTTCATTCTTGCTGGAGCCCTATCCACATTGTTTCTAAGAGTGACTCTATTCATGCGACCACACCCTCTACCACAAAGGGGTTTGGAAACAGCCCTCCATGATGCCAATGGGAGATCCTCTTCTTTACTGATACGCGGTGTAACACCCCTCCCTCCTTTGATCCACGTATTTATTATGTTTTATGTATGGATGTGTTTTTGTTTAATAAATAAGTTGAATCACTATTTTAATATATCTTGTACCATGTTTTAACATAGTTTTTATGTTAAATAATTTTTGTGAATACGTTATGTCTGCATGTGGAGCATTTTTTTAGACCTTATATGGCCGCCTGGTTATAGCCTTGCCATTGGCTCGTTGGTTGACTTATTATTACACTAAGTTACGTGTGAAATTGGGAATGCGGTGGTATTGTGTAATTGGTTATAAGCTGATTTTTTTTATCTAATGATTTCTTAGCTAGATCTAGGTGCATAGACCGGCCAGGGGGGATTCACCATTAATTCAAGCCTATTTGTCTTTCTTCTAACTAAGTGAATAAAACAGAAAAGAGAGAGAATGAACTAATTCATACGACAAAAAAGGAAAGGACGATAACGACAGAGAGAGTGTGATCATTCAACTGATTGAAAAGAGAAGGAAAGCAGTGTGAAAAACCTTGGGAGAAAAATCTGAAGGTAACATAAAGAGCCATGTCATCCGGCCTGTCTCTTTTCCTTCATCTCTTTTTCTTTCCTTTTCTAACATACTCTTTGTTTGATTAAGTGTTATTTCACATACTTCTAAGCTGAGTTCAACGCCAAGGTAAGGGGTAGACACTTTTGGATTTTGGTGGGGATAAATGGCTTGGATGTTTAATAATGTTTTCTTTAGCTAAATGTTAAACTTTGAAGTTATAACTTGACTTAGAGTAATGTCCTATTTCGGTTTGAGCTTTGTTAGCAATGTCTTGTTTTTTATGTTTCACTTTGGTGAAATGTTGTAATCTCTTCACCTCTTATTTCTTCGTCTGAGCATAGAGATGGTTGATGCGTGTTTGAGGTAACAAACATGTCAAAATATGTGAATATGGAGCCTTATGGCTCACGGATTGGACAGAGAAACGTCAAAGAGTATATGCATGACTTGCACCATTCATTCCTCTTGAATTCGCTGTGATAGTTTATTAAAACTTCCACTTTGTTTACTGATCTATACTTAAATTACATATCTGGAACTCGTGTGACTTAGCTTGTGAAAAGAGCATGTTGCATGTTAAGGAAATGGCTCCCTTAGGGCATATGGGATGCACGGGTAGTGGTCCATTTTGATTTCTATGACTGGGTTTATTTATCCTCTTGACCATTTTGATTTCTATGACTGGGTTTGTTTATCCTCTTGACTTGGATTATTATATGTTCTGTTTTGGGGTAATCATTAAGTTCAAATCACTTTCGCGCATGGCCAAATCAAATCTGGAAGTGCTAATAACAATGCATGAAAAAATTCAGCTAAGGAAACACAAGAAAATGGGCCTAAGATCCCTAGAGAGACACACGGGTACAGGGAGAAACAATGGGTCTTGTGAGCCTTGTTTCTATTCCTACTTACGGACTCTAGTAGGGCCTAGTTCGGGAGAGCCTATGGGGTAACATAAGGCTCCCACCAGATCTGGAAATTTCACTCAAAACAGAATAACTATAATCAATTAACTTCTAAGTGGGCCCTAACTAGAATCAATTAAAAGCTAAATAGAATAATAAAGGCCCGGCTACTTTTGTCCCTCAAAAGAGAATTAATGTTTTTATAGGTCTTACACAAAAAAAAAAATCAGCTAATTTGTATAAGTGAAAATGACTGAATTGCCCTTTGAAGCACCTGGGGGAAGATTTGGAATTTTGGAAAAAGGAAGGGGTAAAAATATTCAAGACCAGATTTTAGACCTATAATTATTATAATGTTAATTTAAGAAACTTAAGGTAGAAATTAGAACCCTAAACAAATCCACATGAGGCCCAAAACACAAGGCCTAATGTGAAAATAAAACCTGTCTATTAGGTTTTAATAAGTTCATAATTAATTAATAGATTAGTAATACTGTAATCATTTCTCTCTTATGTTCAAATGTCATCTGCATTCTTATTTTGTTATGTGCAATCTATTGATTATCTTATGTGAATTGTGAATCTGTTTTGTCTATGATATGTCAATTGCAATTTTATATGTCATATGCATTCCATTGATCGTCTTTGTGAATTTATTATCGATGATGCATATGATATATGTTGTATCATCCTGTCATGGATTTTTGATGAAAGCATTTGAGACATGATGCATTTTCATGTCATGGGAATGGAGAATTTAATAATGAAATGATAAATGAAACTCATTCCCAGAGGTAGGTGGTCCGACGAAAAGGTGACGGTACCGATCACAGTGGGATAGTGCAAGCCACCACTGAAAGGAGTGGGTGGTATCCCCGGTGTAAAACAATATGCACTTGATAGGGTCCTGGTGCCGGGGCACGGGACAGTTCCAGAGGAGAGGAAGGACGCACAACCCAAACTCTAGGGGTTAAACAGAGAGACTAAGGGCACCTTTGATGACCTTGAAAGAAAGAAAGAAAGAACGTAAGAAAGAAAAGTGAAATGAACGGAAATTAATACATTGTTATCCCGTGGATAGTTATAAATACTTCATACTTATGATTAACACATTTTAAATAATTGTGTATAACATGTCTCCTTCCCCCTTTTACTGAGTCAATAGGACTCACCCTCTTTATCTGTTTAATTGTTTTGTATGTACTATGGTTGCGGATTCGGGATATTTCAGATGTTGACATTTATGAGTGAGAAGTATCTGAATGTTGACCCACACATCTTAGTATTGACATTATGGACATATGTTACAGATACGTATGCAGTTTTTGTTGAATGTGAGGCCAATTGGTACTTTAAAGAACCTCCAGCAATTTCAGAACCCTTAGTTGCGGGACTAACTAATGACGTCTCTATCTCACCGACATCGCCACTAGAGGATATCGGGGAAAACGAAATAATTGATCTAACTTCTGACACTGAATCTAGGGTTGATTAGAGATTCAGTCGTCATCCTTTGTGTTTCCATAGTTGTTGTGGTTTGTAGTTGTTATATGGAAAGTTGTAGACAACTTCCACTTTTTTTGTACTTATTTACTCTTACTTTTGTTTTTCTCTCAAAGGATACTTTGTGAGTTGTAACTCTATCTCCTGTTTATATTGTACATACTTTTCCTTGGTATTAAATCGCTATGTATGTTATGTACTATTTATATTTTATTATTTATTCAACTTAAAAAATTTCTATATTCTAAACATATATATATATTGCATTTGTTTTACTAATAAAACTTTTAAAAAAATTCCGCTAAGTTTTTTTTTAACGCCAAACTCATAGAATTCATTTGTGTCGTAATCCCCGTTTGTGTGCATATCATTGCTATAGGTGAGCCTAGGGGGTAAGTACGGACACAGGGCGTGACACGCGGAAACAAAGAGGAAAAGGAATGAAAGGTGGGGGCTCGAGCACATAGACGTTTCCCTTCCTCCAACGACCATGGGTGACATGTTTAGTGCCCAGAATAGAAGGAGCATGGGGGTTGGGGTAAAGCCTGCTGTGACAAGACGGGCTCCTCTTCCATTTCCACAATAATGGGCCCCTTTGACTAAACTGCGAGGCCTCTGGTGGGGCCGTGATAAGAGGACCCAATAGAACAAACCTGGGAGCCGAAATAGCAGGGGACACATCACAGGGAATCTCTAGAGTAATGTCAGACAGAGAGAGAGGGGTATAGTGGGCCCCCAATTTCAACCTTTGCTTCTTCTCTTGGTGCAGCATCAAGCACAAATGCTCAACCCATACGTCACGGACCAAGAGCGTGGATAGGGATAAGGGGACAAGGTGTAGCTGAGCGGGGTTCTTGGGGTAGGGAGAGTGAGAGGTGAGACTGTATAGGTGGGGCCAGCATTAGTGGGGTTGTAGGGGGACAGAGAACTATGGAGCGGGGTGCATGGGGCAGAGAAAGCAAAGGACGAGTTAGAAGGGGTGGGACCACTCGATCAGTACCGGGAGATGAGCTGATGATTGGTAGTGGTGTCCCTCTCGAGGCGAATCCCCGAGTTAATTTTCCATTTCATGTGATGTTCATGTGCTACAATCCTTAGATATAATGTTTTAATTCATTATAACTGAAACAATACACTTACATCATGCATTGAAATATAGATCAGCAACAAAAATCACATGTAACCTCATAACTTCCTTCAAAATCATCGAAACAACACATGCATGAACATCTTGCTTCAAAACTTCATCTCAGGCCCTCTTAGTTTCATTTCCATGGCCTTGATCTGCCATATCAACCATAAAATCCATCCTTTGCCATTTGGTTCACATCAGAACCCTTTAATCAAATTAGCTAGAATAAAGACAAAAAAAAAAAGAGATGTAGTGAAAGGGAACAAGAGGCTCACGTCAAGCATTTTTCCGTGAGACAAAAGAGAGAAAAGAATTGAGAAAAGAAAGAGGAGAGAAGAAAGAAAAGAGAGAAAAGGAGGAGATCCGGCCAAGAGAGAAAAGAAAGGGAAAAGAAAAAGAAGAAGAAAAAGAAAAAAGAGAGGAGAAAGAGAGCTTGAAAACAAGACAAGGTAAGAGCTAGTTTTATGAATATTTGGTTGGGAAAAATGTGGGTTGAGCTTGTTTTGGTTGCTGTCAATTGAAATCTTTGTTATACATGTTAGTTTCAAAGAAAAATATGTTCAACTCAACTTTTATTATTATACAAATATCGGCTAGGTGGGCTATAGGAAGCTCACATTTTTGTATAACTTATGCCTATTTTTTTGTAATCCTCCTAAAGGATCCTTTTGTACCAAACCGTGTTCATTATAAGGAAATGATGTATTTCTTCATGTTGTTTCAATTTCACCTTTTTATCAAATTTCTTCAATTTCGTGTTAATCTCTTTTATTATTAATAATTTGCAATCTAAGTCATTATTAAGAGTTTTTCCTAATTAAAGTGCAATTTATCCCGACTTAATATTTTGGTACAATTTCACTTCTTTTGTTCAAGTTTTTAAACCGACTTACAACCTTCCTTTTAAACAGTAACTTTTTTAATCAAGTCTTTTGCTAAGTAAATTTGAGGACATTTAAACGATCCTAAGAGTTTCTATCATGCAGTAATCTCCGCTTATGTGCATGTGATTACTATACGCGCGCCTAGGGGTAAGTACTAGCACGAGGCGTGACACCAGCGAGACAAATTCACTTTGGTAACGGACGTTAGTGGAATTGACAGACGACATTAACTTTATTTCAAGTCAGGACTCAGAGACCGAGCTCGAACCGCATGTGGACTTGGTATTCGAACAATGAAATAAAACTGAATCTCATTACGAAACTGAATCCCAAACCAGACTCGCTCCCAAACATAGTTATTGTCATTTGTAGAGTGTAAGTTGACACTTTTACCAATATAAGGGATTTAACTGTACCAAATGAAAGTTTGAAGAAGCTCATTTAGAATCGACTAACTTTAGAGTGCATGTATTATTAAAAATGGATGTGGAAGCGCTATAAATGGTATTCATTTAAGGAGATTCTTCTTTAAAAAATGATAATTTTATAAAGCATAACCATCAACACGGAGGGCATTTTGATCTAGCGCTATGATTCTCGCCTAGAGGCTAGAGTGCCACAGATCCCGAGATCAATTCTAGGAATTTTCCTGTTTTCGAAATTGATTATTGTCGCAATCTAATTTTTTCCATATAATATGGTCCCATTGTGGCGATCTGTTCGATTTTATGGAACAACTAAGCAGGCTTCTATATGGGGGTTATCGTTTTGGTTTTTGGGTTTGAAACCAGTTTTTAACCCATTTTTAAGGACCCATGTTTGTTTTCACGTGAAGTGTCTAGGATTGGTTCAGAGATTTAAGTACATGTTTGTTTGTCCAAAATTTTCATAAAAATAAACATATTTTAAAATTTTTAACTTTTACACATTTTAAATTTTTTACAAATCCCAATAAACTTCAACATTCAAATTTTTTTAAAATTTTTAAGAATATTCTCTAAAATTTCGGTAAATAAACGCAATCTAATTTTTGGGCACATTTCTAAAATAATTACACATAATTATAATATATCAAAAAAATTATTTAAAAATAAATTAATTACAACAAAAGCCCCCTCCAGCCACAGTTTGGGCATACAGGTACGGGATGGATCTCGGTGGATCCACTTAATGCAGGAGTGATAGCATAAAGAGGTTGATCCTAAGTGGGGTAAGTGCATGCTTACCCAAATAGCTTAGGAGGGGCTTTTGTTGGTCAAAAAATTTGGAGAAATAAAATTAATAATTTTTTTTTTATAAAAAGTATTAAAATGTGTAAAAAATTATTGATCTTTTATAATTCGGCTAATTTTTTATAGACAAGAAGATTTAAATATTTAAAAAATGGACTGTCTGACAGGTTCAAATTTGTACTAGTAAAATTAATTTGTTAAAAGTATATACTATTTACAGTGCTAATTAATACAAAATTAAAAAAATTGAAATTTTTTGTTACTCGCATTAGTCCTCGACCACTTCCCAAACGGTCACGATTCGAGAGATTCAACCGGGCGCGTCCGAGCTCCAAATAACGAAAGAAAACCAAAAGCTCTGCCCGACTTTTTTTTTTCTCTCGGTCTCTGTCCGTTTTCTCCAATCTTATAAATTTGAAATATCGGATTATACCTACTTCTTTCGCCGTCGTAGTCTCATAGATACTTGAATAATTCCTTATTCCCCCACCGAATCGCCTTTATTTTTCCATCTCCTCCTCCAGTTCGTCGGCTCATCTTTTGCTGGCTCTGTTTTTTTCGTTCTATGGAGAACAACAACGACAAAGCGGGTTCCGAAGGTGCCAATCCGAATGACAACCACCATAACGACGATGTCCAAGGTTGCGAGGAGAACCCTAATCTTTTGAATGTTGAGGAGCAACAGCAACGGCAAGACAGACAAGAAGATGTGGTAGAGGAAGAAGAAGAAGAGGAAGATGGAGCTGGATCCGACGTGGAGCAGCCTCCTCAACTGGCACGTCAGACCCCGAGAACTCCCTTTACTAATCTCAGTCAGGTCGACGCCGACCTCGTTCTCGCTCGTACCCTTCACGAACAGGTGCTCCCCCCTTCCCTTCCCTTCCCTTCCCTTATATTTTATCTTTGTTTTATTTTTCGTACATTTACGACGTTGATTTATTTTGTAGCTGAATTTGTACCATGAGTTAGGTTGCGTTGAGACCAGCACTATGATTGGGAATACTGAACATGGCATAGCCATTGTTTTGTGATTTTATTCGTTTTCATAAATCGACCTTAGCTTAATAGGTAATAACTCGTATTCTGCTTTTACCCCCGGTTTTAATCAATTTTTTTGTGCCAATCAATCCCGACATGGAGAAATTGTTGTGGTAAAGATATGGTCGCAGTTTGAGGTTTAGTTGCAAGTCAAGATGTCCAATATATACGCCAGTAGAACATATGAATCCAATTGTCTAATTCTAGTGCTATTTTTTTCTCTTTGCACTCAAAACAGGGGTCAGTGTCTTATCTCACTGTTGATTACTTGTCTAGTCTATATTTTACTGTTAGCGACTGGTGTTGATTGTTTTGTATTGTTTAATCATGATGAGCCTGTGGCTTAATTGATGTTGATTACGTCATGGTGTAGGAAAGGGCATACATGATGCTCCGAATGAACAATGATGGTAGTGATTATGGAAGTTGGGAAGCCGGTAGCTATGTGCATGATGACGAGGACGATTTTGCCGACCCTCATGATGACTCTGACAGAGATGATGACGATGAGGAGGAGGAGGGTGAGGAGAGATACGATGGAGCAAATATTGATATTGATGAAGATGCTTTCGATGTTTATGCTCGTAATGAAGCTGGAGAGGATACTAACCCTAGTATTGAATTCGACCCAGCTGTCTTTTCAAGCGATGAAGCATATGCAAGGGCCCTACAGAATGCTGAAGATAGAGAAATGGCTGCTAGATTGTTGGCACTTGCAGGAATAAATGATGGTGAGTGTTCGATCTATAGTGAGGTTGTTTTATACAAGTTCGTAATATTGTGCAATTCTCAAAAGTTCCATTATTATCAGTGATTGGAGGGGAAGTTGAGGACATAGAAGATCACGGTGGTAACTCTCAGGTATCTATCTCTATCACAATGGAAGCGGAGTTGGCGTTGCCTTTTTTTTGTTCCCTACATATCAAGTGCACATGGACACACACACAGCTCTGGTCCACAATACGTATCTCACCCATCTACATATAAGTATATCTTAGTATCGTTAAAAAAAGAAAAAAGAGAAAGAGAATCCTTTTCTGATCACGAAGCATCATGTCATTGTAATAGTGATAAGGCTTTATAGTGTGGTGTGAGTTAAAGAATATTTGCACTATGATGACATTGAGGTACATGATCGGGATGGTTCAGCCAGCGAACCCAACCCCGATGAATGGTGGCCATGACTATAATGGTCCTGAGGTACCAGACTTCCTTGTAAGTTTCAACCTACACGAGAGGTGTAACAATTTGGGCGTTGTCTTATAGAGTCTCTTGGTGAAATAGTAATGTTTGTAAATTACCTACATGCTGTCAAAAAGACCTTGTGTAGCTTCACTGTTTCTTTCGACTAGCTTGTTCATTTTTTGTACAGTTTTGGTGAGGGGCGAAGAAAGCCTCCTATGTATGTTGCGTCCTAGTGACTAGGCCTGGCTGATTGCTAACCAAAGCGTAGGTCTCTTTGATGGAAAGTACGAGCTAGATTTTTGTCATTTCTGGCGTAACATTCATGGATTTTCAGATATTGAGGATGTATAATGGAACTCATAAGATAAGAATGTGGTCAGATATTGAGGATGTATATTGGAACTCATAAGATAAGAATGTGGTCATAAATAGGTCATAAAGAGGTTGTTTAAATGGGTTTTGTCAAGACAAGGATAGACTATGGTAGAAACATATAAGTTATTGGTGGTGTTTGATTGTGGAAATGCTGGGGTATGGGGTTGGTAAAAAAGTAAAGATAGTTTGTTGGAGTTGGTGAAAAAGTGAAGAGACAGAAGATTTGTATGAATATTATAATGAAAAAAATTATTTGATGGGGAGAGAGATTATTTTGTAGTTTTTTTAATCAGGCCCGAAATTTTGGGGTGCCAAAATTTCGGCAATCAAAACCTAAGTAATTGTATTGTTAGAGATTATGTACGGATCATTTAATGATTTGATGTCTCTAACAGCCTGTGCGCAATTAGATGGATCTATTGGAATCATCGAGTGGCTGCAATGTCTCTTGGATATGGATGGGTCTGTTTCTTTTCAAATAAGATTCGCGCTGAGGATGTATTTAGTCAATTTTAATATTAATATCTGTAGTGGTTTTCCACTGTTTGCAGCAAAACATCTCTGGTTATTTTTGTCTCAGTCACCAAACTTTGGTTCCATCTTAAGTAATTTTTTCATGTTATATGCATGTTATTGCTATCCTGGTCATTTGCCTTGTTGGATATTTAATCTGCCACAATCATAAGATGTAATTCCAACATGTTGCAGACTTTTCAGTACCAATCTATAGGATTCCACAATGTAAAATATTTTATTGATCGAGAATGTCGGTTCTAATGTCTTTGCAACAAGGCTGTTGAAGCTTGCTTTTTGAGGACCATAGTTTTACATTTGTACAAGTTTATTAATTGTTATTAATACCATAGTCAGTATCATCATCGCTATTTCTACTACTTTGTTTGGTTATTGTTAATTTTCAGGATAAATCTGCTTTCATCATACATCATTCCTACTCTTTTCCAGGATACATGGGAGGAGCTTGACCCTGATGAACTTTCCTATGAGGTAAACTATGTTCAGATCCAATTGCCTTTGGTGGAGTTTTTGTTTTGGTTGGGTTTGTTACGCTTAAAATTGGATCTTAAAATTTCAGGAGTTGATTGCACTAGGTGAAGTAGTTGGAACTGAGGGCAGAGGGCTTTCAGCTGATAAAATAGCCTCTTTGCCTTCCGTAAACTACAAGTCAGGAAGCTGTGAGAACGGAAGCAATGATTCGTATGCCCACTGAACCGTTTTTTTTCTTTGATGAGTGGGTATCATATTTGCTATGATTCATGTTTTTGTGCTCCTGGTTCAGGTGTGTCATTTGCTGGTTGGAGTACGAGGATGGTGAAACGTTAATACTGCTTTCTTGCAAACATTCTTACCACCCTGAATGCATAAATAATTGGTTGAAAATAAACAAGGTATATTCATATACTTTTGATGTTACATATAGATCTACTTAAATATCAATATAAGATAATTACATAATTCGTACTTTAGTAGTTATTTGTAATTTCTGGTTTTCATTGGTTATTCTCTCACGGACAATAATTGCTGATTTTTTTCTTTTGGAGAACTTGCATCATTCCATTTGCATTGAACTTCTGCTCGTACTAGTTGTTCATACATGTGTTGTATTTATGCTGTTTTTAGATTTGCCTCATTGAGTTGATGGGTTGTATAAGGGTTTTGTAGTTCGTTACCATTCAAAAGTATTGGTTCCATGCAAGAATATTTTTGCCATTTCTAGAGTGATAGGAGTAATAAATGTTTTTGAATGTCATTAAGGCAACCCGATAGGGTGGGGAGTGAATTGGGTTATAAAATTTTTTCAGAAAATCCCCCCAAAATTCTGTTTGCTAGAAAATCAATATAATAACTACATTAGCACAAGATAAAAAGGATATCACAAAATAAATGCAAGTGCTAAATGTAACGAGAGTAGGGTTAACGATAGCATACACTCGGATTTTTAGGTGGTTTGGAAACCTTGCCTACGTCACCCTTCAAGCTCCTTTATCAAGCCTTGAGGCTTTTCATTATTGACACCTTCATTCTAAGGGAATAGCTTACACTCTAGCTCCCGGGTGTTTGAGAACCTTACAAGTATTTTTGCCGATCTCATCACTCACAACTCAAGTGATCTTTTAGGCTCACCACTCACAACCGAATCGAGCTTGAGATACCTCACTCAAGCTCTAATCCAAGCTAGAGATATACCCTCTCTTAGATTCTTCTTTTGGTGTACAACCTACACCAAAAGAAAACAACCTTTCTAGAAAGAAAAGATACAAGAATTTGACTCTCTCAAAGATTAGATGAATACAGTTTAAAATTTATTTGAAAAGCTCACACAAATGAATAAGCTTGAAAGTGCATAATTTGTTTCAAAGCTAGTAAAAATTAGAAGCCAAGGCTAAGAGATGATATGTACGAAAATTATAAAGTTTTGGTCAACTTAGAACTCTCTGAAGTTTTTCCTTCTATAGGCCTCATTTGAAAATTCGATCGGGATTCTTATACTGGTAGATCTGGTATATGTGACCGTTGGCTTCTAACAGGATTCACAAAATTTGAATATCAAAAATATTGCTTACTCTGATCTACCGGTCGACCGGAACACCTATATCGGTGTATCCATTACCTGTGACTGTTGTTTGAGTAATCGATTTTTAAACTTGAAGTTCGAATATTTTTGTACCGTTGTTATATGTTGACCGTTGTTCGTCCGGTAGTGAATCCAGTTAAAACATAGTCAAATTAAATCTTGTCTCTTTCACAGTTGCATCCGGTTCAAAGAACGGAAGCAACCGGAATACGTACCGGTCAACCGCTAGTTGTTCGGTATTGAATCCAGTTAAAGTAGATTGACCAAAAAGACCTCTAACTCTTTACCGTCGCACCTTGTGCAGCCAGTACACATATTGGTCGACCACTGGTTGTCCGATATAGACCAAAACTCGTTTTAATATTCTTTTGAAGATTTTAGAGTTTGTCTAACATCATTTGGGCTTAGAAAAATGGTTTTAAAGAAATTTTTCTAATTTCTTTGTCAAGTGAGTGTGTGATCAAACCTATCAAAATAATGAGCTTTGGAGTTACAAGATTATACAAGTGTTGAACTCTTGCCATTTCAATTCTTGTGTCTTTGGTTCTTTGATTGATAATGTCTTTATGTTTAAAGATGTCCATTTTACAAGCTGTCCTTTTATTGTAATCATCAAAACATTGATTGTGAATTAAACTACGAAATATGATCAGCACGGCTGCAAAGGATTCGGAAACAATGAGGTTTTGTATAAATAAGGGACTATATAAACTGAGAACACTTGTTCGTTTCAGGTGGAACTTGGGCTCAACATGCTGTACTTGTGGGGAAAGAAAAGCAAGCTTGAAAAAAATAGGCATAACAATATAGGCATCAAGCAGGCCACGTTTATTCATCTATACTAGCTGCTGCATGATCAAAACCTTTTAATAGGAACAAATAAATACATCCAGGGCTAATGCTTGATGAAGAAAGGGGAAATAGTGATCCATTAACATTAACATGTGTTCAGATCTGAAGAAAGATTAAGGCCGACCCGTGACTCTGCATCCTGAAATGGCAAACTTACAAGAGGGGCAATTTTAAGTATTCATGAAGACTCTTCAAATTGTTTTTCATGCGATTAGGCTGACCTTCAACAAGAATCTCAAAATTTTTGCTCCATGTCCTCTCTTTCTACTTGTCTTATCCTATGAGTCTGTCCCGTACACTTGAACAGATTAAAGGTTTTCTCTCCGAACCTTTTGTTTAAATCCTAAGGTTTACTAAGAGATTGAAGAAAACAAAGAGGTACTTGTAGATGGAAAAGAGGGACAATCAGTTCAAGTAGTAGGAAATTTCACTAAACAAGTCACTGACTGAAGCACACTATTCAAGGTTAGTTGTGCACATCTGAAAGTCTTCTGAACCTTGGTCTGTAGAAATTTTAATTCACTACCTGGGTTGAATGACGGAGCTTTGCACCTGGTATGGTGTCATATCTACACCGCAAAATCTCTCGCTCGCACTATCTCAAACACCCCTCAAGTATGGACAGCCTCCCATTTCTCTATTGCATGCCCATCATATATGCGCTGGAGCCAGAAAGAGTCAAAGGCAGCCTTTTTGCTTGCAGTTTGTTTCGTCCTGGGTAGTATGTGGCTTGTCATTCTCTGCTGAGTAATTAGGTTGTACGTAATCCATAGTTTATCAACTTTAAAGTGCCTTATTTATGATTTTTTGGATGCCCCGAAAAGATCCTTGCATTAGTTAGTGGACACAACTAATCCTCTCCTCGAGTCTACAGAAAATGTGGTTTTGTGCATCTCCTCATGAGTAAGCGATGGAGCATCACTTAGGGAGTACCTAGTTCAGCACCCTATTTGTTTTTTGTTTTTTTTTTCTCGATCAGCACCTCTATTTGTTACTTCCACATTCTCCATTCACTGTGTGGTTTCACTTTCACTTAGTGTTGATGCTTGCTTTAGATTGTATGGAATGCTGCACATCATTTTGTTTATTGACTGGTCAACACTGTTGAATGGATTTCCCATATCTGTCATTTTTTTCCTCTTCTCTGTTGGCTTTTTCCACACCTTATGGCAGAAAGGGAGAGCGAGATAGGCATCAGGAGATGGTGATTGACCAGAAATGAGGAAATATATTGTCATGAGGATAATTCATATACAGTATTAATTCATTTGAAGTGCCAAAATTTCTAAAATGGCACTTTTCCTTAAGAAGAGACTGATGTGTGAGATCATTGGTAATACACTCATTTGCTGCTTGACAATCTACGAAGTCAGTTATAGCTGGAAAGTTGGAATATTGACACTCTTCCCGCCAGGCTAATTTATTTCCCATTTGAGGTACTCTTGATTAATTTATCCTGAAAATGTGCTCTCTCTCTCTCTCTCTGTGTGTGTGTGTGTGTGTGTATAGATCCAGCATCTTTTGTCTTTTGTGGAATAACTCTGATATATTAATGTGGTATGTATTTTAGTATATCATTAATTTGTGCGTGAAAGTTATAGGTGCTACAACCGAATGTCTGCTGCATTGTGATTTGCTCTTTCAATCCTTAAAAAGAATATGCAAGTAGACATAATAAACGATTATGATTGCAGGTTTGCCCTGTTTGCTGCACGGAGGTTTCCGTATCTGGCAACAGCTTGTAGAAATCTATGGGATCTTCCTCTTCTAAAAAGTGAAAGACTATTTGGGGTCATAGCCCATGTTTGTTATCTCTGCGAATGGAGAAGATAAATCTGCCTCGTTGCATCCATGTTTTAGAGTGTAGCCAGCTTAAAGAAGTTACTTATATTTCAGTGTAGCCTTTTGCTTTGGTGAATTACGAAAGCATGGTGGCCGAGATTTTTATTGGCTTGATTGAATCCTTGAGGTTACTTCTGCTTGAAGATGATTTGGTCATTCTAATGGATAAATAGAATATACACTACGAGTTTTTTTTAAGCAAATAGTATTATTAAAAAACAAAGAGTTTCCTTAAGGCGGCTCAAAACACCAGTCAGCCCACTTTGCCAGGTTGTGTGCCATCAAGCTCTTTTGTCGGGGCACCCACTGCGCTGGTTCCAGTGACGGTTTTGGAGTACGATGGCCCTGATTCTGTCAACCTGGTCTGCAATAATTCCAGCATAATACATCAAGAGCTAGGCCCTTTTGACGTCTAACCTCTCTCTTCAAATCAGCCACTAGAGTTCGGAACATAGACTCCTCTGCTCATGTCAAGAGCTAGGCCCTTATGACGGAGTAAGATCGCTTTCCCAGAAGCCTTTTGACCCTATTTGATTGCACCACTCTATAATAGCCAATATGTCTTTAGAACTATAAATGACTTCAAGTACGGCTCCACTTCCTACACTTGTTCTGTTCTTGCGCAACTAATTTAAGCTCTTCTTGTAATTTATGCTTAGTTAGTCTGTTAGTCTATCTGCTTTAACTTTTTCTCAATTTGGTGTCTCAGTTTTATTTTCTCTTTCAAATCCCTGAGGTTAACTATTTTCCCTAAAAAAGTTCTTTCGTGCAATCTCAACATTACGACAGATGAAATATGCCTATATGGCTAACGGTAAGCACGATACCACTAATTATCAGTCGACATCTAGATTCGTTTAGCTCAAGTCGTTTAATAGGGACTTATTTTTCATTAATAAAATATGTCTATATGCCTTTTTTGTAGTCCATGTTTGTAGTTAACCATAAGGACTCTCAGGGAAAGAATTAAAACTGAGATCAAATTGGAAAAAAGTTAACTTAGGGATTAATTAAGCCTATAATTTATGTGGCCAGCTAGGCTTGCATTGTTCATCTTAAAGGACTTGTTGGCATTGTGATTAAAATTTTCCTTGTATTCAACTTGGAAAGAAGTATTTATCTAATTTTTAAAAGAAAATCAAGACATTGAATTGTTTTATTCATACTAGAAAAAAAATTATAATCATGGTAGCTCAGTACCCATATATAGCACGTTAAATCAAGATAATGCTAAAAAACACGAGAATTGGCTCCTGAACTAATCATAGAGGTGACCCAACGAGCTAAATGATGCATTGTCATATTTGCACCCCTATGAACGTGTGTGGCCTTCCAGTTCTGGAACTGTTGAAGAAGAGTATGAACTGCTATAACTTGGTTGTGAATCCTCCATGTCGTGCACATCTAATGGCTCTCCGAATCACCTTCAAAGTATGACACTCCCATAGCCCAATCTGGTTGCCACTCCACTCCCCTCCTTGCCGCTTCAGGCCTAAGTTGCTGCAATTTTCAGAAAATCATAGCCCAGTAGCACCATAATAGCGCTAATGACTATCCGAATCTCCACTCCCCTCACTTAACCTCCTAACCTTCCTTGCTAGCTCCATGACATCCGGTCTTTTTCCCTTTGTGAACTACTTGGATTTCTACTTATCCAAATCAAAGCGATATCATTGGCAGCAAAAATCTGGGAGAACTGCTGCTCCTCAATTGGAATACCCATTCAAGCATCGAGCCTGCACTAAGCACGCCATATCACTCGACTGTAAGGGCAACATAGGAAAAGATGGAGGGCCGTTTCTCGAGCTTCCCCACATAACACTATTGCATCTCAGCCTCCACATCCACTCTTCCCAACCGCTCTGCAATCTTTGCCTTCCACACAATTTTCCACAAAAGCAACTTTAATCTCCCATGCATTTTAATCTTCCATAAATCCTTTCAACAGCTATTGGGTTGTAGATTCTGGTCATTATTTCTTTCATGTACTATTGCCTCTATATACCGATTTGACTGAGAAATCCCTTGAATTTAGTTTCCAGCACCCATATTCCACCCATATTCGCTTATCCTTACAGGTCACTATCCTCGATTGGCAATGTGTTTGAATGTTAAAATTTTGGAGTGATAGAGTTGGTGAAAAAGTAGAGAAAGAGATTATTTGAATGATTTTTTTATAGTTATTTCTAGTGAAAAGGGGTGATTTGATAGGGAGAAAGATAATTTTTGACCTTAGCAGTTTCCGGATCAAACAAAGCCCGAACCTTCTCCACATCCCACCTTCTATCACTCATCACCAGAGGCGGATCCTGGGGGTGGCGGCCCTGGGCGGCCGCCACCCATTGAATCGCCTGGACAAAAAAACTACATGTATTTTTGCTTCTAACTCCAAGTTTCCAGGGCCTCGCTTGGAAAAAAAACTACATGTATTTTTGCTTCTAATTCCAAGTTGCCAGGGCGGCGCCGCCACCCGTTGCATCACCCGGGAAAAAAAACTACATGTATTTTTTCTCCTGACTCCAGCATTGATTGTGAGTCTCAATCATGTCAGTTTAATATATAAAAAGCCTAGTAGGGTCGAAAAATTGTCATGCACAGTGACGTGATTTGCCAACTAAGACCTGCCCCTTCAATAAAGTCATTTGGCAGTAGCGATTATTAGAACCTATACTTACTCAAGCGTATAGGTTCTAATTTTCAATTTATTTTACTGCTGTATAAAAAACGATTTATTTTAAACGACATTTACGTTTTGTTTTGTTTGGTCTTTTCCCAGCTCTTGCAAATGTGCTGGGAGGGACTAGTGAGGCAATGTCAATGAATATATAAAATGCAAAACGCACTGGCCAACAGGTCAGAAAAATTGTCCTTCAATGCTAAAACATAGCCTATAGCAGTGGCGGGACTAGCTTCTTACAATGAAAGGACTCTGATTTTCCCATTGAAACCGAAATATCAGTGCTAGTTTAGACAGACAAAGTCCTTTGGCAGGCAAGCTTTTTAGAGCGAATTCAATTGACGTGATTTGCCAGTTGAGACCCAAAAAATTAATCGCAGTTCAGTTAAAGTCGTTTGGCTTACCTGCATTCATCGTTCTATTTTTCCTTGACGCAAGTGACTGCCAGTTCTATTATAATTTTTGTTTAGTAGTATCGTTATCTGTTTTGAAAAAATTTCTCCTTTTTCTCCTTCTCACACATTTATCCTTCTCTCTTCGAAATTTTCTCTTCCCCTCTCTCTCTCTTCTCACGCTGATACTGTCACAAATTCAGCCTTCAGCCATTGCTTGTGCCCGTTACCCACCACCGTCTGTCGCTGCGCCGCACCAGGCCACCAGCCACCAGTTTCTCCCGCGCCAGCTAAGCCACGACCACCATCTTTTGAACGTGTTACTCGGGCTCCAGCTCCACGCCTCCACCGCCGCACGTCCGCACCAACTCGTGCTCTAACTCCACGCCTTTACAATTCGACCCCCTTAAATTTTCATCCTGGCTCCGCCACTGCTCATCACAAACAAATCACAAGCCTTTATCTACTTCAGTTCTTACCTCATTCTCCTCTTTCGGTCTTGATTTAAAACCGGGTAGCTCTGGGAGCCACGGGTCCAGCCATACAGATATCCTTCTTCCACTGCCTACCTTATACCACATCCCCAATGGAGTATATCTCTACCTTTCATACTATGCCAAACCCAAGATGCTCCAACCTACCAGAAATCCATCCCTCTCAAATATTTTCCTTTCATCATTTTCACCCATAAATTATCTTGTTTTGTCAACATATTCCAGGCCAATTTAGAGACTAAAGCTCTGTTATTTTCTAACGTTGACCAGATTCCTAAGCCGCCAGCTTCTCTTGGTAAACAAATCGTGCGCCATGCTTTTAAAGCAAGATTCTTTCTTCTTCTTTTCGGATGGCTACCCTGCCAGAAATTTTTAATTGCTCTATGAACTCCTTGCAGCATGATTTAGGCATCCGGAAAAAAACTGAGGGGTATGAGGGAATTGGCGAAGCAACTGCCTTGATCATAGTCGTTCAAATCTTCAACAGCTCCAATCTGAAATTTTTTTCATAAAGCTTGTCCTTCAAATCTTCAACAGCTCTTAATTCTTGCACGTGGAATCAGTAATGGCAAACCAAGATGTTTGGCTGGAAGCTTTTTCAGTTTCAGTTGCAGCAAGTCGAGAATTGGGACAATACCTTGGCCATGAAAGTTCTTGTTGAAATGCACAGAGGATTTTTCTGCCGGCCGGACTAACACGTATTTGTTCAAACATTCCTCCAACTTTAATGCTTCTGTTGGAAGTCCCACATTGCTAGAGAAACTAGTCAATGTGCTCCTTATAAGGTTGTGACATCCCTCATTCCTCAAGGCGTCTTTTGGAGTTGAGTTAGACCCACCTTTCACATATTGTGTAAATTCTAATATGGTATCAGAGTCAGGTTCCTAGTTTGTGGTCTCACCGTCACCCGTTTCCACGTGTTGGCTTAGATGTCCTCCCGCCACACGTAAGGGGGCGTGTTGGAAGTCCCACATTGTTAGAGAAACTAGTCAATGTGCTCCTTATAAGGTTGTGACATCCCTCACTCCTTAAGGCGTCTTTTGGAGTTGAGTTAGACCCACATTTCACATATTGTATAAATTATAATAGCCTCCTTTGTAGTTGTCTTTGCAAATAATAAGAGATCATTAGCAAACAGTAAGTAGTACTTTTGAGCAAATAATAAAAATTGATGGCGATAAGGGGTCACCTTGCTGAATTCCCGTGAATGATTAATCTTCCAAATGGGCTCCCATTTAATAAAACCGCAAAACTGGTTGTAGATAAGTGTTGTTATGTTGATCGAATCCTCCTAGAGCAAAATCCAAACATTTCCATAACTTTTAGGGATAAAGTCATAGTTAGCCCTCTATGTTTGGACAAAAATCAAATAGATACCCTTAACTTTCAATCCTACAATTTGAGACCCATAACTTTCAAAACCTATCAATTTTGGCCCTCCATCCAAATTAGGCATTAAGTCTGACGGAAAATCATTCAAAATGACCGAAATGCCCCTTCAAGGCTAAATTTTTAAAAATAAATAAAAATTTTAAGAAATAAATAGATTATTGAAATAGAGTTCCAATATTTTTATTTAAAAATATATATTTTTATTTTTAATGAATGTTTTAAATATTTTTAGTAACTTTATCTTGGAGGGTCATTTTGGTCATTTTCATGTTTTTCCGTCTGATTTAGACGGGAGCGAAGATTGATAGATTTTGAAAGTTATGAGTCTCAAATTGTGAGATTAAAAGTTAGAGGTAGCTATTTGATTTTGTCCAAACATAAGGGGTTAACTATGACTTTACCCCTAACTTTTAAAATGAAGCCCCACTCCACTATCATGATAAGTCTTTGTCATATCGACCTTAATAGCCAATCATCCTCTTTTTCCCTGTTTATGATTCATACTATGAAAAATCTCCGATACTACTATACAATTATCCTGCATCGCACGACTCAGAGTATCTATCTAGTTTGGCATATGAAGCTATTTAGGTTAATACTTCACTCCTCCATACATTCTACGAAACATACCAATTAAATAAAATCTTAATTTTGAAGATAGTCGTGGCTTCAACAACCTCACTTTTGTTCCCAAATAAGTAGGTTAATTCAATCTTTTCTTGATTATCTCTGCCCTACAAAAGAACCCACAGATCAAAAAGAAATAGAAAGAAAGAAAGAAGAGCAGCGAGTCTCCATCGAGCTTCCAAGACTTTGTTGCCCGGTTTAAGTAAAGCAAGTTTTATATGTAGATTTTTCTGTTGCTCAGCATTTCCTATATGGTTTGGGTAGGAGAAGAACCCAACTCGATATTCTTGAAAAAATAGAGAAATCAGAACTTGGTTTATTTAGAGCATCGAGTGTTCATTTTGTTAGTTGCTAATCCTTTGCGTAGAGCTCCCTTTTTGTTTTTTTATCTGCCGCTAAGGAAGACAATATCATTAAATCCAATAGAAATAGAGAACAAAGGGATCATGGGGATCCAGCAAACACCCGGTAACAGCCAATACAACGAACCTAGGAGAATACAAAACAGCCATTACAATTATGGGGATAAAGAAAAAGAAAAAGAGGAAGTCCGAAAGCAGGTGACGGGAAAGACAACATTCCAACCGCTCACACAAATGGGCCGTAGATACTTGGAGTTCAAAAGATAACATTCCAAAAATTTAAACAACAAAATAATTTATTCTACTTAATTTAAACACGAATTTTTTTTTTTCTGAATAATATCGTAAGTCTATCATTGCATTGAATCTAGAGTACAAGATATAATAAAGATGAACAACAAAAGATCCAAGCGCGGTTAGGTTGCCAAAAGGATAGCAAGATCTAAAAGGATCGAAAAACCACAAATGCTCCATGCTAGGCAGAAAGCGGGTGATGGGAAATGGTAGGTGGACACAATCGGAACCAAATAAGAGCTATCACAAGAGCTAAGAACAAAGACAACCTAGAGAAACACAATAAAGCCCACAAAAAGGGCGCTTGCCACTAAATGGCCACGAATTCCATTGATATGGTATGCTCTTCTTTGTCCCCAAGTCTTTTCACATCCCGAAAGACAAAAATCTCTCACATCCATGTATGCAACTCAGTGTGCTACTTCAGGGATACATTTTGTTTCTGCTTTTTAAGACTCATGCCAAGTGATATTCACCATCCCACCAAAATTTGCTACCCAAGTGTCCTTAAGTTGATAAATTGAATCTGCACGGAGTAACCAAGGATTCTCTTGGCTGGACTTCGCCTTGGAGCTTTTTTGACACGTCTACTGGAAACTAAAGTTGCCTATAGATGTATCAAAATATTGTTTTCTTACAAATGGCTATACAGCTTCCCTCCATATTTCAATGAAGATAGGTTTTTTTCTCACGCTTTCAACTTTCTTCATTTCAATTTCAAAGCTGCTTCATTCAAACAGTTGTTTGCAACTCGATTTATGGCATTTGTAGGAACGAGGGGTAAAATTTGCAAGGTGAAGTAGCCCAGAATAGAATGACATGAACAGATACAAATATTTCAAGCCTGCGACAATATACCGGAGGTTTCATTTTTCTCCCTGTTTAGACTACAACTTTCAAGAAAACTTCTATATTTCTCCTTGCCATATGCCATACTTGCACTCTGGATCTGCAAGCGCTGCAACCAGAACTTTCTCTGATGCAGCTAACTCTTTCTCTGATCCTGTTTTTAGGGTTGCTGCCTGTCCAATAACATAGGCATCAAATTTTGGAACTGATAGCAGACACCATGAGAAGTTCCAGAATAAAAAAATTAAACGTAAGATTCTGAAATAATAATGTTGAAAAAAATGCTGCTTCAATTGCATTTGAAGAATGAAACAAGAGAGAGAGAGTCAACGTGTCTAGCACAGGGTGCTAATGTCTATTAAGGTATGCGAAAACTTAAAACCATCATGTGGGAGGGGGGAGAGAAAAGAAACAGCTTTCAACATAACCGAAACAGGAAGCACAAGTAGGCGGAACAACTGAGAAAACTCTACAACCTGATGAGCTTATACAGCAATTTTGAATTAGAATATAATAGGTGGGAGCCAACTGCTTGTTGCTCAGATCAACTATTGTCATAAGCCCAAATCCCCCACTATGGACTTGCAATCTTCAATTTCAAGTAACCTGTATAACTCTATTTTAGAGGACACCACATAGTTATGGTCGGAAAAAGCCTATCCCGTGTTTAATATCCAAGTTCTTTTATCAAATAGAGCTTAACAAGAATCCTTAATCTGAAATGTGACTTTATTTTCCTTTTATTGCAATGAGTGACTGATTCCAGTTATATTTGAATCCAAGTTCAATGTTAACTACATAGAGGGATTGAAAACAAATGAGTGATCCACACCCTTCTTGATGAATGATTCATGCATGGGTACAGACTCCACCTCTAAGATATGGCAGGTAGACAATCTAAAATTTGGACTCATACTGGTGTAAAATATATGCAAACCTGCTATATTGAATACAAACAATAGAAATCTCTCGGCCAGTAAATAAATAGGCTTTGTTGTAGCATAAAAAAGGTCAGTAGATCTTTTTTTAGGAGTGAGCCCATCAAATGAGCAGCTTATAGACATTTAAAGGTTTATGTTTCTGAACATATCTTCGTTCTTCCCTTTTTTTTTCTGTGATTTCGAAACAGAACTTCTCTGTATACACAGAGAAAGAAAAAAACAAGGGAACTTACTTTTTGCATTCACTCATAAACCAATAAGTGAATTTGGTGGAACATGTCTTCAGTTTATATTAAAGGAGACGAGACTAATGTTCAAGATTTACATCCACTGGTTGAAAAGCTTTCAATTGAAGCCCGTGCCAAATGGATTGATACATCAAGGATTCTGAACTATTAGAAAACTCAATAATAGTGAAAAAAGAGATACAGATCTTACCATAGTGAAATACTTCAATTGGCCATGTCAGAGATCATAGATGCCAGAGCTAGGCTGATACAAGACCATTATGTTCCCTGTTGGAAGTAACCCATTATCCACTCTTCCAAGATATGAAAGAGATGCTTCTTTAACCAGAGCAACCCCAATTCAACATAGTCCCATTGAGCATATGCACAAGATCTTCTTGACTCCTGATCCAACAACTGTTCAGGTCAACTTTCCTTTTCAATGTCTGAATGAAAGATTCTTGGAATTCTACCCTCCGAAATTAGATTTTTAACGCCTGAGGAAGTCTTGGCATTTTCTGATAACTTAAGCACTGCATCTCTAAAAATTGGATAGTTCTTATCTAGTAGTTCTGGAAAGTTTTGCTGGTCAGCCATCTTCTTTAAAATTTCAAAAGCCAAGGGTAGGTTAAGATTACATACGAACCTACTTATTAATGCTACATAGACAAATGTGTCAGGTTTCATTTCCTTCTCTTCCATCTTGCGGAGATAAACAAGTGATGTGTCAGGCCTACCACACTTGCAAAGCCCATGAATGAAGGCCATGAAAGCAACTCTATTTGGAGCACACCCTTTTCCTTCCATTTGATTCCAAAGTACTAGTGCATCATCAGGTCTTCCAGCATTGCATAACCCATCCATTAGTGTAGTATATGTGATCACGTTGGGCTCTCTGTCTTCTGCAAACATCCTGGACAGGCAAAGCATGGCCTTATCAACGCCATCATTTTTGCACCATCCATCTATAAGAAGATTGTAGGTAACAACTGAGGGTACAATCCCCTTGACCACCATGTCCTTTAGAACATCTTCGGCTTCTGAAACTCTTTTGACCTTACACAGCCCGCCTATCAATATGTTAAAAGCAACCACATCAGGCCTATAGCTATTAGAACATATCTCCTGGAATAGATCCAAAGCTCGATCCACTTCTTGAATCTTGATCAAGCCGTCCATTGCTGCAGAATAGGCAACTATATCAGGAAGGAAACCTTCTTGAACCATGTTGGAAAGAAAATTCAAAGCTTCTCTGACTCTTCCATGTTTGCACAGCCCTTTTACAAGCAAGCTAGAATGCTTTGTCCATGGTTCATGTCCATGAACACGCATCTCTCCCACCAGATCAATGGCTGCTACAACATCCTCTCTTCTGCACAGGGACCCAAATATAGAGTTGTGGGTAAAAGAGTTTGGTTCAAATCCTGACAACTTCATCTCCCTGAGAAGATCATAACTTTCTTCCAGTCTATGTGAATTGCACAGACCTTCAATTAGGTGGTTATAAATCGCAACATTTGGTTCACAACCAATTTGTTTCATATCACTGAAAAGGCTTAGTGCTAAGTCCAACTTATGATCCTTGACTAGACCATCAATAACAATACTAAAAGAAGTGGTGTTAGGGGTAACGGCTTTCTTAAGCTTTAGGAGTTCATATTCCACAATATGATTATCATCTTGACACCCCATCATCGCCCGGAGCAAGAGACAAGCTTTATCCAGTGACCTGACATTAATAAGACCATCCAAAACAGAATTGTAAAGCAAAATCATAGCTTTCTCATCCATTTCTTTATGTCCCTCATTAAGAAATCCAATCAGTTCCCTCTCTTCGGAGAAAGATGTCATAATCTTCGTAAGTATTCTAACATTAGGATGCATTCCCAAATGCTTCATTTCTGAATACAGACTTAAAGCTTTCTCCAGCTCTTTATTTTTACAGAGTCCTCCAATCAACACATCATATAGTGAAACATCAAGATTGAATCCTGATTCCCGCATTTTATCGAACAACTGAAGCGCCTTATCCACCCTGGATTGCCTTACAAACCCATGAATCAAAACGCAAAAGGTCTTTTGATTCAATCTAATATTGTGTTTTTCTACTCTCTCGATCAATTCAAAAGCCTTATCAACCTCACCCCACTTGCTAAAAGACACAACTAAAATACAGAATACGTGTTCATCAACCCACCCCAGCTCATACATATTATTGAAAACACTTAATGCTTTTTCAAACATTCCCGCATTGCAATAAACTTGCAACACTGGGGTCAATGTGTACTTGTCAAATTTACAACCACAATTGTGCATCTCCTTCAACATCATTTCAATCAAATCGACTGCCTTGCTCTTAGATATAGCCTCCAACAAACAATTATAGCTGTAATTACTCGGAACGCAAAGACCCGTTGTTCTAACCTTATCAAAGAATGTGTTAGCTTCTTCGACCAATCCCACACTTCCCAAACACCTTACAAAATATCCCAGCGCTCCCGGAGTCATGGAACATCGGGAATTTACAATATCCACGACCATGGCTCTCAGTTCGGCAATTTGTCGAGCACGTGATAAGAGTGAGGCCATGGCATTGTAAGCATAAATATTGTGCTTGTACCCAGATTGATGTGAGGCCCAGGTAAAGAACCTGTGAGCTACTTTCCAACTCTTTAGGTTACTTAATACGCTTTCCACAACTTGAGTGGTCAGTCTTGGGGAAAGGGCCTTGAGTTCAGGATTGTCAGGCAAAAAGGGTTGTTTTGTGAAGATGGAAATGAAGCCATTGGTGATGCTGGTGAGTTCTGAAGGAAGAGATGAGTCATTGTCGGTTTTGGTGCAAATGGGTCTTTGGGAGTCCGACGAGGGAGAGAGGCATTCGGAAAAGGAAAACGAAAGCCGAGCATAAGGGTTTATGGGTTTAACTGATCTGCCAAAAAGTTTGTGGACTCCTCCGAGTCTTAGGATTGCCATACGTTTTGAAAGGACAATGAAGCTTTTGCCAGGGGTCGTGGAGATACTCATTTCAAGTCGTAACTAGTTTCGATACACGAAGAAAGCCGAATTTGTATATTTTTCCCTCGATTCAGCTCATGTACCAACCAGTCCGTTGAGCCAAAAAGCACTGGAACTTTGTCCAATGGCCGTGTGCACTACATTGAGAGTCCAGAACGCAATGCATCCGTACAAACTACTTGGTTCTCTCCCTCTCTACCTCTTTGTTTCCCCTCGATAGAAAGTTCGACTCTTAACTATTTTGTGCTTCTATTATTTCTGCCCCCCCCCCCCCCCCCCCAGTCTTGCGTTTCCCGCACGTTTTCACTCTTACAAATTGTGTTCAGTACATTATAGGATGAAAAGGCAAAATCAAATAAATGTAGGATAAAAGAGAAGCACCATTGTTGGAGGATTGTCTTATATGATACAACATAACAAGCTTATCCGTACAAACAATTTTTTGTGTATATACACACTAGAGTTCCTCTCTTTTTAAATTCAAGCTACATGACTCCTGCCTACAAAAAAAAACTACATGGCTCCTGTAATTGATCTGTGGTACAAACAATTTTTTGTGTATATACACACTAGAGTTCCTCTCTTTTTAAATTCAAGCTACATGACTCCTGCCTACAAAAAAAAAAACTACATGGCTCCTGTAATTGATCTGTGGTCCTCGTTCACCTTATAGGGTGGTTGCCAATTCCTTATTTGGATAAGCTTGTTATGTTGTGTATATATTTCTCCAAATTATATGATACAATTTTGACAAGGAATTATTGAAGATTATGGTCTTTTGTTATATTTTAATTTATAATTACTCAAAGTTATCTTATTTAAATTATTGCCAAAAAAAATTATGTTCTCATTATGACATGATCAAGAACTTAGGCATTAGGATGACAAGCATGGTCTTGAAAGTTGCGTGGATGGTTTGTTTTTTTTTGTTTTTTTTGCCTAAAAAAGGGATTGTGGTATCATTTTTCAAAATACACGTAAATCCAAGGTACCTATATAATGTGAGGCTAGGGGTGTGCAGAAAATGCTCGACTGGGTCGGATCTTCTCTGATATGGAGTCGGATTTGGATAATATGTAGGGAAACTTATGAAATTGGGTTGGAGTCGGATGCCCGGAATAGAATCCGAATTGAACCGACCCGGCCCGATTATTCATTAAACCAAAACGCGCGTGTCAACCTTTGATAAGACACTTAAGCAGTGATAGTAGTGAAAAAGGAAATGAAGCATATCACATTATTTGTTGCACCCATGTCAACAATCCAAGGTATGTCAACCAAAGATGATGGTTTGTGAGTGTAAAGTGTGGGACACGATTTAGACCCTAAACTTACCTAGATGGGGGTGAATATTAAGTTAAAAATTTCAGCACAACCTATTTCACCCTAACGCGGAAAACCTTATACAAATCTTAGCACAAAGAATATTATCGAATTTGTCCATATATGAAAAATATCACACAACCCTATTAATGACAAAAAATCAATATGTTTAATCAATTTAAACAATTCTAAGATCATCTAGGCAATATCACAAACACTAGGAGTGCAGAAAATTTGTGATCTAATCTTTTTAATCATGAAACATAATCAACCAACCTAGATTCAGAATTATATAATGCTAATCAATAACAAGCAAATATAACGGGAATTAAACGCAAATAATCATACAAACACACGAGATTATTTATGAAGTGGAAAACCCTTTGAAGAACTCTTTCAAAAGGGAAAAACCACGCCGGTTAACTAATCTACTAAATGAGAGATACACTTACAGTCGGTGACTTTGTTTACCACAAAATATTTGCTACTTAACAAATTTTCTAAAGAAGCAATTCGAACGACACGCTCGAACTCGCACCAAGCGGTAGAATCAAAAACCTTTGAATCTCTCTCACTTCAATGAATCTTGATCAAATCAAACTTGCTTTTGGATGATTGGAACTCCAATCGAAAAACACCGGAACTTCAATGTTTACCCACTGTCACAATGGGTTTTTGTTGGTGGTGATTGATTTTTGTATCAGCACACGGTGGAGGACAATGAAAATTTTGATTCTTCAAGTCTTCAAGAACAACCTCATTTCTAATCTTCACAAATCTCTCTCAAGAAGGCTTCGTTCAGTTTCATGTCTGTTTCTCCTCTGTTTTCATCGAAGTCCCCCTGTCCAGCGAACAAAAAGTGCCTTTTAAATAACTGGGTAATCAAACGTGATACGTCACTTATTAATTCTCCGCGTTTGGGCTTGAGCCTCAAGCTTGCTCCAAATTACAACGTGACTTCTTCAAGCTCGCCTCAAGCTAGCCCAACTAGCACTGCACTTAACCATTTTTAACAACTTTATAACTTTCAGATTTCTTCACTTATAAACTCTTTCAACTGAAAACATTTTCTTCATCAATCACATCCAAGACACCGTTTCTATACAACATACATATCACGGAATAAAGCCAACAATCTAATCTTAGGAACTAACATAAAGAGTAGAGCACAAAAATATACCATACATCTTAGAGGTAGTGGGAGTGCTAGAGGATGGCTAGAAAACAACTTCAGCATGATTTACTGAGTGGGGAGTGGCAGAACTTTCTTGCTGTTGAAACAAAGCTAACAACTGTTGGTACTGCCCCTTAGTTAGACCAACCTTATCATTAACACTTTCATCTTACTCATTCTGGACAATAGCAGCATTGGCCAAGGTATTTGAACCCCTGGTCAAGTTGTGGAGCTTATGGCTAGGTGGATACACATGCAACTTGTAGCATTTGTCTATTACATGCGCAATCATGTTGCAATGGGTACAAGTGGGTGATTATGCATTCCAGATCTTAAAACAAGTCTCAAGAGTATGGCCTGTGACCCGACAATGAGAACAATAAGGTTTGTTAAGTTTAAAACATGTGTTAGACTTAAAACTAGATTTAAAATTAACAAAACCTTTCTATGCAACAAAAGCCATAGCATCAATAGAGGGGACATGCGAAATAATCTTGTGGTACATCTCTTCTTGTTGTATCTGTGAAAAAATCTTGTTAACAACAGGTGAGGGATCAAGGAGCATAATCTAATCTCTTACGTTAATATAATCACCACTTAGTCTCATTAAGAATTGAATAACATAGTCCATTTGTTGTTTGTCCAGTAGTATTTTATGCTTACCACACCCACTGTCAGGAATTGTATCAAACAAAGAGAGCTCATCCCAGAGCACTCTGAGTTTGTCATAGTAAACACTCATTGAATCTTGCTCATGAACCAAACCAGGAAGTGCTTTCTTGAGTTGAAAAATTCAAGGCGCATTTTGTTGAGATCTTGGAAATAGCAACGGATTTGTGAATCGAATCAATATATACTATACAAAATAATTCAACTACCATTTACACAGCCTTGTGGCTCTAAGAAAATTGCCTAACTAATTCTTCTATGCGTAAATCATTTACCTGAGCACATAAGACAACTTAGTAATTATTACAAATTAACAAAAAATAACGAACAAAAAGAATCTTATACTGTTAGCACTCATTTCACATGCTACTAAGTAGGAGCTCAACTATTGGCTAGATAATTGAAAGCATTAAACTCAACGATGTATACTTCAAAAAGAGTGATAAAATTTCGATCACATAGTAATAAGATTCGGAATTGTCATGGAGAGGCTACATCGTAGCCTTAGCAATAGAAATTAGTTCATAGCAAAATCATAATACATCATAACAACTCTGAAATTCATAATGAAAATTATACAAAGAGAAGAGAAGATTAAAGGATTAAGAAGAAACTATATGTAGATCGAGAATCTCAATTGTTGACAACTCCAATTCAGCCTCCATCTTCTTCACCTTCTTCCCAAGGTTTGGATTCCTCTCCAGTGGTGAAAACTCCTCTCTTTCTACTTTCCTTCGTGCCCTAATCATTCTCCCTCCTTTTCTTTAAAAGACCTCTTTGTTTCCTTAAAACAAGGTTCTCAAAAAGGCAGTTTTTTTCTCGACCTCTGACTTGATGCTCCGTTTTCACCTTTTTCTGTTCATGTTTTGGAAAATTCCAAAACACGAAAGTTGTATAAGTTTCTCTTAGATTTTCATATACACCACGTTTGACCTCATGCGAATTCTATATCAAAAGATATGGTCCAAATACGGAAGGGTAGGAATTCCAGGAATTTCGAGAAATGAAAGTTTCCTTCTTAATTCCAATGAATTCTTCAATTGATTTATTCCTTCTCTTGTTTCATGCGGCACATCAAAACCTAATAGGTGTTTAGGTTTTGTTTAAAATAGAAACAGACGTTGGCCTCTTCTTGTGAGATGGACCCCAACTATTCATTGACTTGGTGAATGCCGAAATTCTTGGCAGATTTGTTCCCCGACTTCCAGCTGGATTTGGAACTTCAAAATGGTGTAACTAGATTTTGGGCTCTTCATAAAAGTTTTAGGTCTTCCTCTTAGATTTTCATAGAATCAAACAAAACTGGAAACCGATGTCTGAAGCTCCCGTTACACTCGATTGATCAAACAATATTCTGGTTTGTAAACTAGGGTTTTGCTTTGTTGACCTAACCCGAATTTGACCTCTTCACATCAGCTCAATTTCACCTAATTAAACACATGTAAACTGCAAAATACCAAGAATTTCTAATAATTCAGTAAATGTAAAAATACCTCAAATTCTAGACAACTAAGCAAAGAAACACATACAAGTTGCTCTAAATAATCACAATTATGATGACCAAATGTGTGAAATAAATTCCCACATCAGTGGTAAGCGCTGCTGAAATTCAACTTTGTCCCCCAGCTTTCCCTATAAGCTCCTCCAAAAATTACTGATGAACTTGGTGTCTTGATTTGAAGTGATGGATCGAGGAATACCATGGAGACGCACAATCTCTTTGAAGTAAAGATGGACTATCCGGGCAGCATCCATGATTTTCCTACAAGCTACAAAGTGGGCCATCTTGGAGAACCTGTCAACCACAACTAAAATAGAATCACAGGCCCGTTGGGTACGGGGTAAGCCCAATACGAAGTCCATGATCACATCGAACCAAGGAGATCCGGGAACCGGTAATGGGGTGTAAAGTCCTGCATTGGTGAGGACACCCTTGGAACTTTGGCACACATAACAACGCTCCAAAAAATTGAGCCACGTCACTGGTCAACTTGGGCCAATAATAAGCAGAAAAAATAAGGCTCAAAGTCTTGTCTCGCCCGAAGTGACCCTCATTATGAAGTTCACTAATAATCTACTGCCTTAGAGAACAATCTGGAATGCACAACTGTAGCCCACGAAACAAATAACCATTATGCAAAATGAAATCATGACGATGACCAGATGCTACCACCGGAATAATCTTTCCAAAGGAAGGATTTGTGGCATACAAATCAGTAAAGCTTCAAATCCTGCGACTTTGGTACTCATGGTGGTGAGGAGTAAGGTGCGACGACTAAGGGCATCTGCAACACGGTTCAGACTTCCTGCTAGGTGTCTCAGGGTAAAGGTGAACTCTTGTAAATACACTACCCATTTGGTAGTGACGCCAATGCTTCAAGGACTGAATGATGGTGTAAAACTCCAGGTCATAGGTGGAGTAATTCTTCTTTGACCCCGACAGCTTCTCACTGAAAAAAAGCTATGGGCCGCCCCTCATGACTTAGAACACCACCAATGTCAACTCCAGATGCATCACAATTCAACTCAAACACCTTATCAAAATCAGGGAGTGTCAACACCGGTGCCTCTATCATCCTCTGCTTGACCAGTTGAAAACTGGCTTCTGCCTTCTCAGACCAGTGGAAATCACGTCCCTTGAGACACTTTGTGATAGGAGCAATAAAAGTGCTGAAATTCCTGATGAAGCGGCGGTAGAAAGACGTCAACCCATGGAAACTCCTGACATCATGCAAGGTTTTTGCCTGGGGCCACTCCAAGACTGCATCTATCTTCGACTGATCTGCATGAACACCATCAATAGACACAACAAAACCCAGAAAAGTTACAGAAGTAGTGAAGAAAGAACACTTATTCTGTTTGACAAACAGGCGCTCCGTCCTGAGCATGTCAAAAACTGCACAGAGGTTATCAAAGTGGGATGCCCATGTAGTGCTATAGATAAGGATATCGTCCGAGTAGACTACCATGAATTTCCCCATGAAAGGTCGTAAAACCTGATGCATAAATCTTATGAACATACTGGGCGCATTGGATAGTCCAAACGGCATGACCATCCACTCATACAACTCATGCTGCGTCTTAAACGCTGTCTTCCACTCATCTCTAGGCCTTATTCTGATCTAGTGGTATCCGCTTTTAAGGTCAATTTTGGAGAAGACCTTAGAACCAGACAGTTGATCTAACATATCATCCAGGCGGGGAATGAGAAATTTGTACTTCACCGTAATCCTGTTGATGACTCTGTTGTCTACACACATGCGCCAAGAACCATCTTTCTTTGGCACCAGCAAGGCAGGAACGGCACACGGGCTCATATTCTCACCGATGTAGTCCCTCTCCAGCAACTCTACCACCTGTCGCTGTAACTCTTCAGCTTCCTTTGGGCTGAGGCAATATGCTGGTCTATTGGGCAAACTCGAGCCCGAAATCAGGTCAATCTGATGCTGAATATCTCTCATAGGCGACAGTCCAGGAGGAAGGTCTTCTGGCATCAAATCAGAAAACTATGAAAGCAGCTGTTGGACCTCCGTGGGTAATTCTGGAACCTCACCTGATGCACTATTTCCACAAGGAAGTAAAGCATAGACTACGTTTTTTACGTTCAACTTCAACTAAAAACCCGGACATAGAAAGCAGATTGTTATTATTGACAACCGGGGTGAGATTGGGTCCTTCCCGACGAGGTGCCAACACAATCTTTTTCCCTTTGATGCTAAGGGAATACGTATTCTTCCGCCCATCATGTACTACACTTCGATTATACTGCCAAGGGCTGCCTAACAGTATATGAAACGCATCCATGGACACTACATCACACCAAGCATTATCGAAATATTTCTTGCCAACAGAAAATGACACTAAGCATCGTCTATCTACTTTTACCTCACTGCCTTTATTCAGCCATGACAGTTTGTATGGCTTGGGGTGACGATCTGTCTTCAACAGCAATTTCTGGATAAAGTCTTCAGAGACTACGTTCTTGCAACTGCCACTGTCAATAATCATCTTGCAGACTTTGTCGGCCACTGTGCAGGTTGCATGGAAGATATTGGTTCTCAACCAATCATCTTCAGAGTTGCCTCTAGGAGTCAAGAGGCTCTTACGAATGACCAGAGTCTCATAACCGTCTCCATACAACACATCCTCATCTCCTTCTTCGTCATACACTGGCTCTCCAACCTCCTCAGTCTCGTCTTCCATGCCTTCCTCAAGCAGGAGATTTTTGCTCATCTGACTGTCATGCTTCCTGCAATTAGTTGTTATATGCCCCTGTTCACCACATCTAAAGCACTTAATAGTAGGGTTAAGATTACCTTTTGGTGGCTGCTGGGGTGGACGAGATTCTTGAGGGCGAGCTGACCTATTGCTTTGATTGCTTTGGATTACTGGTCTTCTATTTTGCTGTTTTTCTACAGCAAGAGCAGGCTGGTAAGCTTCAGAAACTGTCCACAGTGAGTGAAGACTGAGGGCATCTTGCAGAGATTGTCGTAACCCCCATAAATACCGTGCCACCATTTGTTCTTATGTCTCAGACAAATCTTTTTAAGCGATCAACTGATAGAATGTAGTCACTGAAATAGGGTTTGAGTATAGCCAAAAGGAAGGAAGTGGCTCTTCATCTTCTCCCAATGAGTGATCTTGGCCTTGCCCTACCTGTCTCTTGACTGTTTCAACTGCTCCCACCACGCAGATGCTCTTCCTTGAGTTTGATGGCCACCAGTTTTACTCTGACACGATCTGGGACTTCTTTATAATCGAAAATTCGTTCTAATTCATTCAACCAATCAATAAAGCAATCGGCTTGTAACGTACCAGAAAACTCGGGTAAATCAACTCTGAAGCCGAGGTCTCCATGACGGTTCTCTCGACCACTGTACTCCCGGAATCGATTATGATACAGGTTTTCGAAGGTGGAATTGTTGGTGTCAGAATCTTCCACTTCATGATTACCGACTTCCTGCGCCGCCAAGCACTGGGTTAACTCTGCCACTTTCCTCTGCAAATCCTCAATCATAACATCCTGAACGTTACGATCACGGTGCGGGACTTCCTCATTCGGAACCTGCCTACGACGACCACCAGCCATCGAAACTAATGAAAACTAGCCTTAGGAAGATGCTGAGCTCTGATACCAATTGACGTCGAACAGAATAAGGATTATTCTGTAGGCTAGCGCAATAGGCAATTTGCAAGGAAAAATAGAGAATTCGACCCAAAAACTCAGAGCAACTCTGGGATTCAATAAAATTATCAATATTCAGGAATGATAAAAAACAACCCATAAACCGGGTTAAAATAGCTGAAAACCGACATTTAATAGGATTTTACCAAAAATAGCAAAACCCTAAAAGTTTTATCAAAACGAAATACGGAAAGAAATCAAAATACTGCCAAAAATATGGCCCAAATCGGGTTCAGAATTACTTCCTAATCGATAAATGGAAGATTACCATAAATAACAAAAAATAATTAAAATTATGGATTCGAAAAGGAAAACAGCAGATTTAGGGCTCGAAACGACGTGCACCATGACGTGAGCGCCAAAATTAGCTTTCCGAATTGGGGTCACGGGCGCTAATCGGATACTTGTAGCCAAAATTATGGTAAAAAAACCGACACGTGCACGGAAATTGCCCCAATTAGGCTAGATCAAGATTTCTTGGCATTCTTGCCCTGATCTGCCCGCTCCAGGTAATTCAGCGCCATCAATTTGTAATTTGACAGCTCGGCGTCGTCTGACTCGGATCCCCCTTCATCAGAATCGATCCCAGATTTGTTGTTAACAATGATCAAAATATGGGAAGACCCATTGGTGCCAAATATGACCAACTTTATGGCTACTGGCAGACCACATGATTCGAGCCCAAATTATCCCTTGTATGTGAATCAACTCATGACCATTCTAGGGGTTCTTGGAATATTTCTCTAGTTAATAATCTGTTTTGAGTCTCCAAGTGCACAGGAAATCTGCAGCATCCCTTTGTGTCGATTACAAGGTGAAGATCAATTAAATATGGTCTCCTGATGCTACTGGAAGATTTTCTGGTAAATCTGCCTATCTCACTGATCAAGCAGCTCGTTTGAATTGTAGGAGTATCCTGTCAAAGAAAAATTGGAACAAAATTTGGTCTACTGAAATTCCTTCTGTGGAGAATAGCAAATAATTTGCTGCCTACTATGGATCTCTTAAGTCGCTTTATTATGCCCGGAATGGAGGATTCTTATCAATGCCAAGTATGTTTTCAAGCCCGAGAAACTTTTGTTCACCTTTTTCTTCGTTGTCCTGTTGCTCAAATTCTATGGAGATATAGATTCAGATTCTTTGCTATGCCCACAAAGAACTTGGGATTGAAAAACACCTTGAAAGGAATTTTGTTCTTTTTGGAGTATCAGTATGGATTCTATTTGGATGTTTCGAAATCAAGCATATCACCAAGGGGTAGCTCTTAACCCCATGGAAGTGGTAAAACTTGCTAAAAAAAGGTTTTGCTGAGCATTGTAATGCTTGGAAGGAACATGACTCTTCACTGGAAAATTCTTGGATTTCCCCTCCTATGAATTCTTACAAAATTAATGTCGATGCAGCAGTTTGTCGAGACAGTAGGGGCAATATTCTGGACATTTGGACTCAGTTCTCCTTTTACACTCGGGCCCTCTATGAGGAATCTCTGGCTATTCAGTTAGCTTGTTCTATGGGGCAGCAACTTGGCATTAAAAAATTGAAATTTTTTTCTTTTTCATTTTTACCGTCTTTTTTTTTTTTTATCGTCGGATGTTTTTGTTTGAGTTGAGATTGTTTTGACTTTTATCCATTTATTTCTTCTACTTTAGGTATTTTTAGTTTTTAATGTTTATATTATATATGTTTTTATAATTTTAGATTTATTTTTCTGTGTTGAGTTTTAATTGTTTGTATTTTAAGTTTATTTTTAGGATTTACTTTTATTTTTTATTATTTTATACAGGTGATCATTTAAAAATGACGTGTAAAATCTAGTTATGGTTGTAGGCTTGTAGCGCACTTGTCAGCAATTTGTGGCTCATAACATGGCTTCAATTAGCTAAGTTTATGTTTTTCGAGAGGACTAAAAAATAACACAATATCTAGTTTTAGATTTAGACCGACAAAGTAAATAAACCTTCCTTAAAATATATTTGATGTAACATCCAAATACCGGAAATTAAAATACTTTACTGAAATAAAATTCATTAGTCTCGTATTGATAATAAGATCAGTTATTATGCTTAAAAAACAAAATGGGTAATGAATATAATGGCTAGCACATTCTCAGCTGTTAATCTTCACCTAGGGACGAGACACTTTGTAAAAAGGTGATAATTTAGGGGGTTCAATTATAAAAAAGATGGTAGGTAAATTCCAAATAAAGTAATTATCTAAAGGGTTAAAGTGTTTATTTTTTTTTTCTTTAAAGGTAACACGGCTTGAAGAAATCTGGTACCAGGCTTATGAAAACTCTGAATTTAAGTCCTTGAGTCGAAACAATTAGGCTTGTGAAAACTCTCTGTATTCAACTCGAGTTGTACAATTTGATGGATATACAGACTTCGTTACAGAAGTAGCAATAATCGAAGGAATCTTTCCTCATCCCCACCACCATTTCCCACACATTTCTGGAGATGAAAGAATAAGCATGTCTGGTTTAGCGGACTTACGCAACTGATACCGCCTCCAACAAAGCATTCACGTAATCCTTCAGCTTCTCTTTTGTAATTGCACCTTCCCTCCTGCTTTCTGGAACTTCCTGCCCATTCTTGAAGAGGATCAAACTTGGCAATCCATAAACCTTGTACTCTTCAATAAGACCAGGGTTGGCATCGTGATCAATTTTTACAACTGTCAATCTGTCTCCATATTCCTAACAGTTGCAAACGAGCTCTGTTTCAGGAATGACTCAATAAATATATGAACAACAAGTGGATAACATTGAAGACAATTTAACAGCTCCCATTTTCTGGAAGATCATTCATTATTATTGATCCATCAGCATACCTGTCTAATAATTCTTTGAAATTGATCCTGAAGTTAAATTACACACTAAGCTTCAGATTTCCCAATCACCATCTGACATTATAGGAATAATAGAAATAGAGAAAGAACATGTCCATCTCTTTAAGCCCTCGATTCCACGGAATAAAAAACAACTGAATATCTCCTTATCATAAATAGTTAAATAATGTTACACACTTTGATCCTCACTTTTTTATCACTTACACTCGAAACCAACGATAAAATTTTATTAAAGTTACTGATTTGCACTCCAAAACATTGTCTAGTATAAAATTCCTAACAGTCCTCATCATAGGGTGGCCAAACAGAACAAAAAAAAAATCCTAACTGCTGTTTTTAATCCCCTCGTGTGTGAAATGCCACTTCGAATCTGTTTAGCTTGGGTTTGAATCAAATACAGCTTTTTGTCAGCACTTACCTCTAATGATAGTCATTAAAAAGGATTTCGAGCATCCATGGAATGAAATCTGCAAGTCTTTTGCTTTTCAGCCTTGTTTCTTTTTTGAGTTTATTCATTAAGGACATGTTTTTTTTTCAACATTAAGGACATGTTCGTTTGCAAAAGTATTCTAGAATACAATGTCTTCAACAAAATTTGCAAAACGAACATCCAACATCTCAAAAACTCTTACACAAATACCAATAACTTTTACATAAATTTCAACAACTTTTCTTACAAACTTCAATATCATTTAAAAAAAAAATTCCAACATATTCTCTCTCCATACTTTTCCACCGAACTCCAATATTTTTGTATTAAACAATTACATCAAATCATTTCTCTCTACACCTTTTTACAAATTTCAATAAAAATTAAATATCTTTACAACTTGCTCAACATTGGAATATCTACACCTTTTTATACTCAACTCACATGCTCGACATTGCTTGTCAGTGTTTTGTTGAATCTTATTTTCCTATGGGTTTCTCCCAGAGTTTTAGAGTAGAAGCGAAGGATTTTCAGGTGTCGATTGGCGGGAGAGGAGTGATTAAGTTTACAGAATGGAGTCGGAAGTCCCTGAGTTCGATTTTCTTGGGTAGATATGGGGCAGTTTGGTTGGTGAATTTAGCTGGGAAGCTCGCGGAGGTTGCTGCTGATCAAGACTTCGCTCTGAAGTTTAATGAAGGCTCTCGCGCTTTCTTAGCACAAAGGTGTGCAAACAAATCCGGCAGATATGTAGCCATTGTAGAATATGACAATGGTCGCAAGAAAGGAGTTGTGATGATTCCGGAAGAAAGAAATGGTGCTGGTTGGACTTCGATGGCTGAGTGTTTTCAGGAGGTGGTGGAATACCTTGGAAATGTCATAAAAGGGAGGAACGCGGCTGGGGATGCCAGGCAGAGAGCCTGAGTCTCCTCCGCAGGAGTGGTCACGTCAGGGCTTGAGGGGAGGGACGTTTCAGCTGGCAGGGGCGAAATCATTTTGCGTGCGCAGATGACGAGGCTGCATGGAATATTCAGTTTGTTAGGGGGGCAAATGATTGAGAGTTAAAGGAGTTTTCTGCGTTCTTCTCTTTACTTTATTCTAAAGTTTTGAGGACTCATGCTGAAGACAAGATGAGATGGGTGGGATCTATGAATGATGTTTTCTCGGTGACTTCTTGGTATTCCATTCTTGTTGGGGATCTCGATGAGAGCTTCCCTTGGCGACAGATTTGGAGGTCTTTAGCCCCGCCTAGGGCGTCCTTCTTTGTTTGGGAAGACACTCATGGAAGAATCCTTACTACTGACAACTTGCCGAGAAGGGGAGTTTACATGCTTGATTGGTGTTATCTTTGCAAATGTGTTGGGGAGTCCGTTGAGCACATTTTGCTGCACTGTTTGGTTGCTAGGGATTTGTGGTCCTTAGTGCTCTCTATTATGGCCTATGATTGGGTGATGCCTAGGAGGGTTGTTGATGTGTTGTTGTGCTGGAAAAAGGACTTTAAAGATCCTCGGGCCTTAGCTATTTGGAAAATGATCCCTACTTGTATTTGGTGGAATTTATGGTGAGAGAGAAATGTGAGATGTTTTGAGGGTGTGGCCTTGTCCATGGAGAGTGGGGAAATTTCTTGCAGTCTTTGTTATTGTGGGTGAATGCCATGTTGGGTTCCCCCTTTTCAGAGTTTTTAGATTTCATTAATTTTCTCGCGTGTTTGGTTTAGAGGTCTCAGTATAGTCCTTTGTACTGTTACTTATATTCCTTTTTCTTTCAATAAAATTGCCTTATAAAAAAAAGAATGCTATTAAAAGCACTAAAAGCTTTCGCAAAGTGTCAAACATCACTTAAAAACCTTTTACTTGAATGTCAAGCAATATTGTAGTACAAAAGGAGCCCATAATTTTGAATTATATTCGTATGTTAGGATCCAGTGAGCAATTTTATGGGTTATTTCTTTGTGTACCAAAATACTGCTTATGATTTCCATGCAAAGATTCTTTGTGTAGAATGAAGGGTTTGTAATTTATGTTAATATCTCGTACTTTTATGCCATATAGACTAGCTAAGACTCTAAATTACAATTATATTCATATTATAGTTACAGACTCTCGACTTAAATCGAAACTAAAGTCAAACCGAAAAGTTGGATGTGATTACCACTTCATTTTTCATGAAGTACTATATGACCTTGACTTACAAGACATTTAATATTTATCTGGTTTTTTAAATCACAATGTTGAACTGATGGCTTAACAAGGGCCGGCCTCAATCCAGCTGCAACAAAAGACTTTTCCTACAAATTCAGAATTGTTGACGCAGACCACCCATGTCTCAGGGAATATTCTTGAAGGGAAAGGGGTTCATGGGTCTAATCGTTCCTCAAGTGTGTTCTATAGTCTCAGGGAATATGCTTGAAGGGAAAGGGGTTAATGAGTCTAATCGTTCCTCAAGTGTGTTTTCAGATGCTATACCAGCTAGTAAAAACATTCGATCAACAGACCTTAAATTATGCTTTCATCAAAGCAAAGACATATCATATGTACCATCCTTTTAGCTATTTGTTTGGCATCCAATCAAATCATATCATCCTTCATGGGGTTTCTATCAAGCGAAACTGAAAGAGAAAAGAAAAAATCTAAGTCATTTAACAAGTAGCACAATCTAAGAGAACCACAGAATGTCAAGGTAACAGATTAAATTCAAAAGCTAATTACAAAATTACTGATACTAACACTAACAACAAAACAATACCAATAATCTTTTTCTTCTGCTTTAGTTTTGGCCGACCAGATCTACTACCCACAATCCCCCCCTGCCCCTCAAAAAAACCCCAACATCTCACCTGCTCCTCACCACCACCTTTCCCATGCCCGGATCCAACTCCTACCTCCACCTTGTCAATCCTCCATTACTTTTTAGAAAACACCCTCTCACAGCTGTTTAAACACCAGCAATGAGGCTCATTCTCGGACTCCATTCTCCACTATGCTGAATTTCTACATAGTATAAAAACCCAAAGGATACAAGACATCTCCCAACGGGGTACATTTCGTAAGGCATTTCAACTGCCATTCATTCAAACATTTGAATTGCAAAATATACTTATTTTCCAGGCCCTTTGCCGCTCATGATTCTATCTTCTTCCATATATCATAAACCCTCCACATCTTCTATTCTCCAGGCACTGTTTTATTCATCATTCTTTCTCTTTTCAAACCGCATAATACTAAACCTTCCACTTCTTTGTTCTAGTCCCATGAAGCTATAGTAAATATAACAATTACAACCGTTATAACCAGAGCGACAACAATATTAATAACTGATAACTTATGATCATAAAAGAGTAGAATAAATACTAAAAAATGTAAGCACGCATGACGCAACCATAAACTAAAAGTAGGAAAATAAAATACCCTTCTTAATTTTATATTTACTCAACATGAGTTAGAAGGAGAAACGAGGAAGAGGAATCAAACCTGGGCGACCCATTCGATAGCAGGCGAGATTAGACGGCAGGGACCGCACCAATTGGCGACAAACTCCACTAGAACCGGGCGCTCCGACTTCAATACCACGTCAGAGAACTGACTCTCGTTGATCTCCGTAATAGCGCCGCAGGTTATAGAGAAGTTGGGAGCCGTATAGGTTGTATTACGAAGCCACGGTGTTCTTCTTTGGCTTCTAGACGCCAAGAATAGGTTCTTGGAGTACCTGGGCACCAGAGAAGCGATCGGTACGCTAGAGGTTGAGGTTACTGTACAAACCGGATGGCGGGTTGCTCTTGGAACTAACGCTGAATTTGTAAGGATAGCGTCCATCCTCGGTCGAGCTCAATCAGTCCCACGCAGAAAATAAACAGAGAGCGAGAGAGAGTAAAGGAATAGGGAGCAACATCCTTTCGGAGACGGTGAGACGCAGAAAATGGTGTTCGGATTGTGGACCAACTTGCCCAAGACATGACGTGGCAGATACGCCTCATTTGTGGCCACAAACGAAGGAACGAGGCGTGGGATGAAGCTTTCCTGGCATAAAGATGCGGCAAAGTCTCAGTGGTTTAGGCTATTTTTTGTTTAATATCTTAAAAAGTTTTTAAATATATTTTTACCGATCTCAATAATTTTTTCATCAATTTCAATACATTTTCACCAACCCAAATAATTTTTTATCAATTTCAAGAGGATTTACACTACTTCCAAAAAAACATAAACACAAAAACAATTCTGAAAACTAAAACAAACATAGCCTTAACCTTTTTCATTTCACTTTTCATTTCACTTTTAATTATGAGAAATTCATTTTTTAGTCCTCAGGTTTTGAGCATTTTTTTATTTTAGTCATTTATTTTCAAATATTTAATCCTTGAGTTTTCTTTGTTTGACGAAATGGTCATTCCGTCAGTCTGTCGTCCATATGTTTAACGGAACTCTTTGACACATCAGCAAATTTGTTCCGATCGACTGCTCACGTTCAAATGTATACCGATCGATCGCTTCAAATTTGCTGACGTGTCAAAGAGATCCGTTAAGCATATGGACGACAGACTGACGAAAGGACCATTTCGTCAAAAAAAACTCGGACTAAAAATTTGAAGTTTGAAAGTGAAGGACTGAAATAAAAAAGTACCAAAAATCTAAAGACTAAAATGTGAATTTCCTTTAATTAAGGATGTATCAATTTGAATTACAATATTTTCGGAGTTATCTTCTTCTTTTTTTTCTATGAATACCGGAGTTATAAAAAAAAACATGATTAATGATGACTCATTTATGTTTAGGTTTTGTGGTCACTTTAAAAGTGTTCTTAGATTTGATTTTGACCCCATGTAATCATGAATTTTAGCTAAATACGGACAAGGCCATCTCGTCGCCATCCCTATAAAAACTTGGGAGTTAATAATAGTCTCACATGTCATATTTAACACCTATTTATAAGGCTGTACAAGCTGGGCTCAAAACCAACTCGTCCGACCGAGAAAATGAACTTGGTTGGCTCAGTTCGGGGCGGGCTCGCCTTAGACCCAGAAAAATAAAGATCGACCGTAGTGCGTCGGTGTTCGAGACTGGGCCAATACCAGCCGATCTCAACCTAACCAACCATTGAGGGGTCGACGCCCTTTTTAGCATTTTACGTATAGGGAATTAGAAAATTTTCCCTCAGCTCTATTCGACACTTATCTCTCATTTCTCAATCTCATCATCCAGGGCCTCCTTCCTGGCTTCCCCATTTTGTTTCGCCGTTAGCACTCGGACAATCACAAGCCTCCTCCAGTCTCCACACCGTCTCTATGAGCACCCAGCGACTCTCTCTCTCTCGTCTCGCCTATTGCTCTCTCTTACTCTCATTCTCATTTCTCACAGTCTCTACCTCCCAATTTCCCGAATCCCCGATTTTTTCCAGTATCAACATTTGTATTGTTAATCTCATGAAACCCTAATTTTTTTGTAGGTTATGTATTTAATCTTCCTACTTCGGTGGATTGGTTATTGAAATTGAAATTTGAAACGGTATTAGAGTCTTGAGATAAATTATTTTGCAAAACTCCATTAGAATTCGAAACCTGTGATTATTATATAAATGTTTGTGATTTGATTTAATCCATTCAAATTATGTTTGTGCCCTGTTTAAGTGTAGATTATGCTCTGAACTGTAATTTGTAAACCAATGATTATGGTTTGTGCAAAATTGTAAGTCAATGTTACTATTAATTAAATATGTTTGTAAACCAATGATTATCTAACCTTTCAACCATGACTTAAATCTGTTTTTGTGATTATAGGGGCTTGTATGTCTTTTTTTTGTGCCATGACGTTTTTGTTCTGATATGTGCTAAATTTTGTATCATGTAACATATATATTATGTAACTAATTATAGTAAAATGGAGTCGAACGTAGTATTCAAAAAGTCAAAAGTATATTAGTATTTTGTGTAATGAGTGTGAAGCTAGTGTAAGAAATATGCCCTAAAAATCATTAGTCTATATAAATGTTATTTAGATATCACGTGTTTATATTTATTATATTAGGTAATATGTTGTAACATAAAATGTTATATGGTTATTATTGAGTGACATTATAGAAAAGTAATGCTAATGGTTAATGAATCAAAGGCGGATAATATGACTTTTTCGGTTCCTTGTATACTTAATGTTTTGTTCTAGACCAAGGTACATAATTATGTACAATAGGTTTATACTCGTTGTGCTTCTATTAAATAAGATGATATACTCAGTCATCGTGGCAGTGACCTTAAGCAAACGAGTAGGTGCACTATAAGAGTACATGCACTGAACGATATAAAATATGGATACCTCCTGAAAGTGATCATTGATGTTGAGAAGATATTCAACATAATTTGTTTATGATATCCTTAGACTTGAGAGGTTTGTGCAGATTTTTTTATTGTATACTTGTACTCCGATCGAGTCATTTGGTGATGATCTTTTTAGGTCAAATATTTCAGTCAACGTCGGGTCTTGTGTATGATGAATGAGTTTGTATAAATGTTCAATAAGAAATTCATCAGTCTCTTTGTGAGATGATATATTCAAGTATATATGTATAGGGCTCGACTCAATAAAAAGAAATCTCTGGTCAGAAGAATTTTGTTAAAATGTTTTTCCGAAATTAATATCTATTATATATTTATTTGTGACATTGTTTTGAAAATAATTTTGAAAGTCCAACAAGTTATAGATTATAAAATTAAGAATTATATAAGCTAGATATTTTATCAACGATAATATTCAGGTCCTATTAACTTATATGGAATATATATGCATGGGATGTGTTGGTCATTCCAGTTTTGACTATTTCTTATGAGTCAGCCTTTTGCACATAGAGTAGAGTGCTAGATCCATTTCAGAGTTCGTTGGTGCTAAGAACAGTTGAGGCTCTTGTTTGTGCACAAAATTGGTTGAGTTCGTCTGATTTAATTCAGATTGATCTTCCTGAGACATTGGATAATGTTGAGAGCTTTGAAGTTGAGTCAGGTTATTAGGTAATTTTATTGCATTTGTTCATTTATGTTGTTTCATTGGTATATTTTAGAACCTTAATAGTTTATTTGTTAATAAATTTATTTCTGACGGGTTTCAAATTTCATTATTTATTTACCTTCTCAAGTGTTAGATGGAAACTTAACTTCTACTATTGTTGATGAATAATAATAATGATTTAATGCTTTGGCATTTGTTGCAAAATTCAGCATATTTTCCACGTTCTGTAATTTTTTTATAGTTAAAGTTTAATGCTTCAAGTTTGGTATGATTTCTTTCACTTATTTCCTTGTGTGTTTGTAAGGTTTGGTACTTTTTAGCTTATTTTGTCTTCAATTTTTTTTTTTGTATGCTTTTGATGTAATTCACTAATTCTCAAGAATCTCAACTATAATGATGCGTGGTATTCTAATTCCTCTCAAAAAAATAATTTTGAGCCTAAATTAAATGAAAGAAGCCCCATTATTTTGACTTATTCGGATTGGGGTTGCTAAAAAAACAAAAACAAATGCCAAAAAAGACTCGCAATGCAACCCAACCCGCCAGCCCGATCGAGTGTCGTGGAAGTTGGTCTCGGCCGATTCCTTACCTCTCAGTTGGGTAGTTCGGTTTGGTGGTCAACCTTAGACTCTTAGTCATGGGCAGAGATCAGTACTGCCCGACCCCAACTCTAATCGACCTCTGTACAACCCTACTATTTCATGATACCACGTCCTTTTTTTCACGTGAAAATGAAGAAATAAGAATCAAAGCTATACTTCTCCTTTTTGCACTTTCTTCTTCATGACCCTTCATGGTTATTTCGTGAGTCATGAGAGATCCAACAAGCTCTTCCAAAGGAAATTTGGTGAGGTCCTTTGGTTCTTGAATAGCGGTGACTTTGGCTTCCTAATGTTGGCTTTTTTGCACAATCGAGATTTTGATGATTTCAATAAATGGATCAAGTTTATAAAGTGGACATCTTCAAAGACAAAAACGACTTGATAAAAGAGCCAAATACTTGAAGAAAGAAGAACAAGAAGACGCAAGGAGCTTAAAGTGAAGTTTCAAGACCTTAGGGTATAATCCTTGTAACTCTTTATTTCACATTTGACAAGGATTTGAATCACACACTTGCATATCTTTCAAAACGTGCATAAACCGTTTTACCTTTTGTTTGAAAGATTAAAATGTTTTTAAAGGTTTCAAAACACCTCAAATATATTCTCAAACCTTTCATATACTTATGGGAAGTAAGCCTTTAAAATTGGGTGTTTAAAAGTGGTCAAAAATCTTATTTTTAAAAGAACCGGATCATGCTTAAGTTGAGGAGGTCGACCGGCTGTTCAAGCGATCGACCGGTACTTCGACCGCCTCATGTAGTGGTCAACCGATTGCTTTTATAAAAGAGTCGTTGAGCTTCTGACAATATGACCGTTGGAGTAACGGTAACTTGAAGCGGTCGACCGGTTCATGTAGCGGTTGACCGGTTCATGTAGCGGTGAGCTTATGTATGAGTGTGTGCATCAAAGTGGGATTCTCGACCTTACCACAAATATCCCAAGTGTTCCCAATACTATCCCAAGGATTCCGCGTATCCCATTAATCCCAAGTTTCGACCATCCCCGAGCGCTCTCGAAGTGTCTCGCACTTTCCGCAGTTAACCTTGGTATAAGCCCGCAAGGAAAAGAAATTCTCACAAAATTTATGTAATTGCTTGTATCACAATTTTGTTAGTTTATCACTTGAGAAAGTTCAACAATTACACCATTTCCACTAGAAAATGAGAAAATTATGCTTTGGGCATTAGTATGAGGCGAATTGTTAATTTTGACAAAAGCAAGTGTAATTGATTAAATTTAAGTTATTTGCATATTTTCATGTCTCCATTTTCATAAATATGTTTGGAATATAAGGCTTAGTAGCATAATTCTTGACTATTTGAAATTCTAAAGTTGGCTTGATTTCCTTTTATTCCAACAGCCCAAGTATTTCCCCGAGTACAAACTTTGACAAGAATTGCAAGAAGACCCGAGAGACTTGGGGAGAACATGTGAAGAATTCGGCTGGACTTATGCGATAGAACACCTGCAAACAAAAGAAAATGCTCGAGAAACTTGTAAAAGAGCTGGACTGAAACTTGTAAATGGACCGAAGCTTGAAACATGGGTTGGGGCCTTGAAACACGGAAGCTGGGCCTTGAAACCTGCAGAAGAAATGAGAGACTAAAAGAAAAAAAAGGCCATTTGGCTTTTTCAGCTCCTCTAGCTGGGGACTCTCGGCAAAAAGGAAAAAAAGGCAGCAAATTGTTATGGGAATCGACAGCTTTTGTCTTATTAGGGCAGCTTAAGTTTCTTTCATTTGACCTAGTTCTTATTTTTATTCGGCTGCTTTAGCTTTCTCATTTTTGCTCTAGTTTAACTTTCGGCTGCTTTAGCTTTTTCAGCTGCTCTAGCTTAACTTTTCGGTGACCTAGTTTTTGCATAGGGCAGCTTTAGTTTTTCATTCGGTGCTTTGTAGTTTTTCATTCGGCTACAGTTCTCTTTCGGGCGGCTGCTTTAGCATTTTCATTTGCTTATTTTTTCATTCGGCTACTTTAGTTGTTTTTCGTTGCTCTAGCTTAACTATTCGGCTTTTAGTTTTGTTTCATCTGCTTCTAGTTTCTGCATTCGACGGTTTAGTTTTGTTTCATCTGCTTTAGTTTTTCATTCGGAGGGGAGTCTCGGCAAAGGGGGTCTCGGCAAGCAGAAAAGACTTTTGTTCGGCTGGAGGGAGACCTAAGGAAAAAGTTTTCACCTTTTTTTCTGAGGGTTTGGAGAATGCGGCAGTTTTTGTTTTATTAGGGCAACTTAACTTTTCGGTGACGTAGTTTTTCATCTTCTAGTTGTTTTTCATTCGGTGACTTTAGCTAGTGTTTTTTCATTCGGTGACTTTTGTTTTTCATCTGCTCTAGATTTTTATTCGGTGGCTTTGTTTCCTTCGGTGCCTATTGTTATTCGTGGATACCAAGTGCTACGGAAGAAGGCTGGAAAGGGTTTTTGGCCTTGTATTCTTGTGGGTTGGTGGGAACCAAATTACCGAAGCTGGAAAGAAGAGGCAGAACGGCGCAAAGGGGGATGGAGCTCTCCTTGGCAGATTTGTTTCTTTTATTTTCTTGTTCTTTGTTGCTATTTTAGACACCAATTTTCTTTGGTCTTTTGATTTATTTTGTTTTCACAGTTTTTAGAATAGATCTTGTTGCATTAGGTTCTTTATTTGAGAGTTATTTTTATTGCATTATCTTGCTGTTGTGTTGATCGAACCTTCTATTATTATTGCACTTTCACTTTAGTTGCAAAAATATTCCAGATTTGAGGTTGGATCGAATGCCATGTTCCTTTTAATCTTTAGATTTGAGTTTTGCTTTGGTTGAATGATTAAAGTTCTATTTTATTTCTTTAATGTTAGATTAGTATTTAAGTTTGCGTTTATTAATTCCATCTAATGCTATTTAATTATCGTGTTTGATTATTAGTCTTTCATTAGTCTCCTAGCTTTTAGATTAATCACAAATAAAAAATCTCAAAAATCATTTTTCCCTTTGTAAATATCATTTTCATTGTAAATAGAACATAGTTTTCTCTTCTCGTAATGGTGATGGGAATGAAAGATTGAACACATCGTTCCTTGTGGAAATGACCTAGGACTTCCCTAGTATTACTTGACAACCTCCTACGCTTGGGAGTAATTCGCTAATCATTTTTAGTCGAGTGAGTAATTATTGTATTTCCTTTATTTCTATCACCATTCCTGCACTTGAACCTACGTGTACAATCTCTAAAATCCATCTATGTTTCTAGCTATATTCAACTCTATTTGCCATTCAAATTCTTCAATTTCCAACCATTTAAGTTTTGTAGAAGTTCAAACTAGGGCTAAAAAAAATCGGACAGCATACTGGACCCGACCATACCAGATTTGTGGTCTTAGTGGTCCAAAACTGGTCCAGTCCAAACCGAATTTATTAATATAAATAATAAATATTTTTTTAATGTTTTTTATGCAAACTTAAAACTAGAGAAGAGAGAGGGAGGTGCGGGGGAGAAGGAGATGAAGAAAAGAGAGGGAGAGAGAGAGAAAAGAGAGAAGAGAGAGAGGGAGGAGAGAGAGGGGAAAGGGAGACAAAGAGGTGAGAGAGAGGGAGAGAGACAAAGAGGGGGAGAGAGAGGTGAAACGTGAAAGAGAGGAAGAGGGAGACAAAGAGTTGAAAGAGGGAGAGAGAGCCGAGAGGGGTAGTGGGAGAGAGAGGGAGAGATATAGTTGATGAATTCAATTTCTAAAAATAATCTCCTTATCATTTATCACCAAAGACTAAAAAGTTCCTAACAATTCAAATTCTATCTCACCTAAAAATTTTCTATCTCTATTACCCAACAATTCTTAAATTACATTTAAATTCTTAATTTGCATTTAAAGAGAGAGTTGAGAAAATTCAAATTCAATTAGAAACAAAATCTCACCTAAAAATGCTCTCCCTATCACCAACAATTCTTAGGGGATATTTATTTCTATAATAATATGATTCACGAAAATTTGCATTTAAAGAGTTCAAATGGAAACAAAATCAATTTTGGATTGACTATCTCTCATATTGAAAGATAATTTTAAAAGGTTATTAATTAATATTGATGGTTTCTTTGAATATATAGTCAACTAATTAATTAATAAATATTTTATTTTATAATTGATCACAATTATTTGAAAGTTTATTGATGGACTTTTTATTTGCAATTGATGTATTTGGAAATCTATTAATAAAAATTTTATTTTGATCTAAGGTTTTAATTTCATAATTGATCATAATATCTGGGGTGTTAGAAATATTATACAAACCATATTTTTAAAAAAAAAAACTAGTCTATACCACTTAAAGGGGCGTAAATTCTCCCCGCCGATAGAAGAGTTTCAAGCGAGTTGGGACTCGTTCATTTCCACTACAAAGAGAGAGACGTTGCGAGATGGAAGTTGATGACAATGAAAGTGACAACGGAGCCGAGTCCCCTACCCATTCTCAGCAAACTAGTAATCATCTTCATCCCTCTATTTTAATGCACACATGTTCCGTTGTTTTTGTTTGGTTGCTGAGAAAGTGGAGGAAGAAGAGAATAAGAGAAATATTTACCTCCTATATTTGTCATGGTTATTTCTTGGGCGTTTTGGAGAAAATTCTTTTCAATAAGCTGAATGGTTATGCGAGGATGAACTGACTAGAGTTGATTGTCTCTTTAACTTTTTCCACCAGTTTTCCTAAACGTTTCTCGGCAACCAAACACAACGAATTTGGTTCTGAGCTTTCTTTTTCTTTGATTCATAATTATTCAGCACTTCTTGTCGTTGGAATCTGAGCTTTTTGTTTGGTAAATTACTCAATGACATACAATTTAAAGGAACGGACTTTAACGTAGAGTTGCTGGAAATTATGAGTTTAGGTCGACTAGCATAGATACAGAACAATTTATGAGATGAAACATATGTATCTCTACTAATGTTTTTGCTTATCTTTTATTATTGGTGGCCTCTATCTGATCTCTCTCTCTCTCTCTCTCTCTCTCTCTCTCTCTCTCTCTCTCTCTCTTCTATACTAGTTAAACAAACTGCTAAACTGCCTTGGATATGCATTTACATGGTGGTCCATATTGGAAGTAGGAAAACCATGGCGAAATTAAAAATTTCACTTTAAACAACCAAATGAAATTGAGATTTTTGGACTAAAGACATTTTGCGGTGACGGTTTTGTCCTTTATTACCTATCTGTTTTGCTCCACAGAAAGTCTCGCTGGCTTGCCTCGAATAGGAATCCTACAGCGATAGATAGAATTCCCATAAAAATACCACTACATCTAGCACCAGTGATTTTGTATCCGGTCAAAATCTTGGCTAATCGATCAAAGTGGGTAGCTTGAGTAGACCCATAGATCATGGAACAAATAGGGTGGGTAGGCCCAACCACCACACTACACGTATAGACGTGAACCCCCCTCGTTACCGTACGTGCGACTCTCACCTCATACGGCTCGTACAAAGACTCCTAAATACATCCTAGCCTTTTATTCCACCTCTCCTCCCAAATCCTCGATCAAACTTATGGGGATTAAAGATTCAATGTTTGCAGTTGAATCACTCTTGGTAGTCTCCTTTTAAACCATAGCTACAGACTGTGGAGAACATTGGGAAGACAAATAGACAAAACCATGAGAAGTATGAACTTTCAATGTGCAAATAAACAACTGCTTTCTGGGAAGAGGACAAAGAACTAAGACAAGCATTGTTGTTAGAGGTGCAAGAATTACCATGAGGCTTGTCAACTGAGTTCGCATTCTTTTTAGAGGCATAAAGGTTGTCATCTGACTTGTTTCGACTAGCATCCGTAGTGACTGTTCGTACACACCTAATTACATGGTTGCTATTAGTGGTGGATCATATCTTTGTCATCTAGATCTACACCTGAGGCCAGATTTGTGTTTTGAGATATATCTAAAGATGATATCTTGACATATTTGTTTCATGTTACTGGAAGTCATTTATATTCACCCTTGATGTTGAGCAATCCTTTTACTTGTTTCAAATAATTTTTATTATTTTTTGGATACATTTATTATGTTTTGGAGACGTTTGATGTTATGTTTTGTGTTGGGAAATTGGAGATTGTGGATTTTACATGTGGGACCATGTATTGCTCTTGGGAACACACATATGCTGGGGATTGTCATAATGTTAGTATTTATGTAATGCTTATGACTTGCTAGTTTAATTTGAGGACGGAAAATTTGTAGTTGAAATAAGAAGGGAAAAATCAGAGCCATGGCTGTCTTGAAATAACTTGTATGCATGTTTTCATTGTATGTTACAGTTATGGTTTGTGTCACGCTGATATTTCAGCATTCTGAGTTGTTTGATCGTATTAGAACTTGCAAAATAGTATTTCCATAAGTTGTGTCGCTGATGCTCCCAACTGAATTAGGATTATATGGCGTATATTAATTTGTAAGTCAAATTGCATGGACTTAGCAACCTAATCAAAGTTAATTTTGTTGTGTATTTCAGTTTCCGATGATGATGAAATAGACTACTCATTGAAACCAGAATTTTATGATTCCAATCTGGATGATAAAGATGAATTATGGGTTCAAAAGAGAAGAAAAGGTCGGAACTCTGATGGTGTACTTAGCTGCCCAGCGTGTTTCACAACTCTGTGTCTAGAGTCCCAAAGGTATGCATTGAACCTGTGTATTGGATCTGTGTTAGGGGTTTTCTGTCCATAATCGAGGGTTGTTTTCCATTATGTTTATTTGTTTCCTCATAAAGATTAAAGTTTTGTGTCTTTCTTTTAATTTTTTTCCCTTTTAGGGGTGGGGGCACCATTTATGAAATGGAAAGAACCTATTTCTTTGCTCAACTCTTTCTGTTGATAAGCTATTTGTGTTGAAGTTAATTGTCCAATTGGAAGTTTTCCATAAGATGGGATTGGTATTGGAGCGATCAAGGGGGGGGAGGGAGGGAGGGTTGGGTATGGGATGGATGGCAGTGCTCTGCATTGCGTGTTTGCCAGTATTTTATAATCTGTTCTCATTAATTGCCGGCGTTCAGAGGAATTACGAAAGTCGGCCTGCTTGGCTGGCCTGTTGATGTAATGGTGATGTACTTTTATGCATATACAAGTTACATGTACATGATTTAACCTGTGACACCCTGACCCGAATAACAAGGGTATTTATATCTTTTTATTGTTGTGTGTTACTTTTAAATTCTAATTTTCGTAATTCCTATTTTTGGCACTTAAAAGGATGTGTTAAATAAGTTTGTTTTGAGTTTAAAAATTGAGGGATAGAGGCCTAATCCTTGTGGGCTTAAACTCCACTTAAGAAATTCTAATTTGATCAATATTTCCATATTTAAAATAGGGCAATAGAGTATTTTCATTCTTCTAAAACAGTAAAATCATTTCCTCATTTGCTTTGTAGCCCTATTTCTTATTTTCGTAACCTTCTTTGATTCCTTTCATTAAGGGGCTCATAAGACCTTTTAAAGACCTCAAAACCTAAAATAAAAAGACCCAAGGCTTCGTTTAACAAGTCAGCCCATTAAAAATCAAGGAAAACCTAACCCTAGCATGAGTTTGAGCCCCGTTTTGCTACCCCTTGAGAATTATGAAAACCCTAGCCTTCCCTATAAAAACCACACTTTCCTTTGAGTTTGAAGAAAAAAAGATAGCATCCACCTCTCCAGCACTGCCACTAGCCTCTCAAAACCCAAAATCATCTCTTTTCCTCCAATAAATTAGTTTCTCAATGGGTCTTGAAGATCCAATGTCAAGGTTTCAACTTTCGGTTTTCTTACAAAAATTAATGTAAGCTTAATCAATTTCTCTACAAGGTTTCAACAATAACTTCCAAGAACATTCCTCTTTCTAATATTTTTGAATATCTATACAGATCTAGTGATCTTCCTTGCACAAAAGCTATTAACTTTTCACTCCATAACACACCCGGCATACTTTTGTATCTTTCTATTCGAGTTATATCGGAAATTTATCTAGGTAAGGCCCTCTCTTCCCTTAAACTTTTGAATTGAATGAGAGTTTGCGAAATTATACAACTGATTTGACTTCCTATAAGTGCTGCAAGCGTTAGGTCAGGTTGTTTTCTTGTAACTGGCTCATTATAATGAGTTAGATGTTTTGCTATTGCATTGGGAAGATTCAGCATGTTTTGAATGGCCAAACACATGATATTATAGATATATAGTTGCTGAAAATCGCAACAACAAAAAACACCCTAAACATGCTAATGTGATTTAATGTATGATTGCATGAAGAGCCAATATGCATGGATGGTATATTTATGTAAAACTCCCTTCCCGGATAGGGTTAGCAATGTCATCACAGGTACATAAGCAAAATAAAATAATAGAATCTCAAATTCAGAAAATATTGTAGAATTTAAAATTTAAACAATCTCAACTTCATGGTAGTTTATAAGAACTTCGAAAATAAATCTTAGGAGTTATATCATCCCAAAACGACATTTTAGTGCACCAATGCACTTATTCTAAAGTCCTCTAGGTTTATTCCATCATCTAATTCCTATGGCCTGTAGACTTGTCTTCCTTCCAAATCTTGACATTTAAAATAGAAAACAAAAAAATGAGTTGAATACTCATTAAATACATCATCTGGTAAATGAATTTGTAAAACTATTTTCAGTTCAAACACAAGTTTAAAAACCTTGTACACACAAAACTAAATTTCAATCTTTAAGTGGCCAACACACAATTATGCCCTATGTGTGAGGGTTGGCGATCACAAGGATCCTGACTCTATTCCGGTGGCCGTACGAGTGGAGTCGCGTCTAATATGTGGACATCACTCGATAAATAGTGGTGCGCTCAAGTGATCCAATCCCTGTGGACCATACAAGATGGCTGCCTCCTCCGTTTAACAATGGTACCATCACACGATCTATCATACTGCCAAAACATTTACATTCACACATTTATCATTTCAATTTCAATTTTCATTTGCATATCATTTTCATAACATTAGTATTACTATCTCATAGCATACATGATACAAATTTTACTTTTACAAATACAATATATGTTGGATAAAAAAAAGAGCTTCCGAAGGAAAGGCTAACAATATTACACAGGATATAAAATTGTTTTGAGAAATCGCATTGAGACGTTGAAATAGGACGTGTGACCATATTTACTTATCTCGCTCCAATGCTTTTCAAACTTGACCTAACAATTCCATAAATGAATAATCAACTTTTCATTCAACCAATCATCCAATTTTCACCCTTTAGACTTCCCATACATTAATTTTTCAACCTAGGCCAGGTCTGATTTCTCCCCATTGAGTGATACTAATGATCACTTGGTTGGTTGGTTATGAATGTATGTGCTGTATGCATGCTTTTAATGAACATCTGTTAGCTTAGAATGTGAATTCACAGATATTTCTTTGCTTCCGGCCTCTCTTCTACCAATTTTCCTTCTCTTCTGTATTGTTCGGGTAGTAGGATGAGTTAATTGTGTTGACCTGATTGGCTGTCAATATACATAGAGGTTATATTTGTATGATTGGCTAGTTTTGTGTAAAGAACTTTTTACTTGTGGGGGTGGTGAGATAACTTTTAGATATGCTGTTGCTAACATTTTGTCGATTGGTGTTTGTAGGCACGAAAAGTATGTCACCCAATACAGGGCAGTCTTTGTCATAAATTGCAAGATTGATAGGGACCAAGTCGTCTCAGATACACATTCTAAGCAAAGAAGAGGCAAAAGAGGGAGGAAATCTGGTGAAGCTGAAGCAGGTTTTTCCAGTGCTGAAACAGTCATTAAAGTAAGCTGCTCGGTGTGCTCGACAGAGGTTGGCATCATCGATGAAGATGAGGTTTATCATTTCTTCAATGTTCTTCCAAGTGAGTCTTGACATGCCTAGTTTCGTTGTGTGAAACATGGAGGTAAGTTGCTTATCTCGAACGAAGTTATGGCTATTCCTGAATTTTGTTGTTACTCAAAGTTACTGTACCATTGGAAAGACTCAGCAACATTTGAAAGGAAATGCCATATAACTATAAAAGACTTCTTTATACACAGTATTCGCACCTTCGTTAGAAAAGGCAACATTCGCAATATTTGCATCACCATCCAAATTGTAAGAGATAAGTGGGATAGAATGGATCGAAATTACCAAGAAAAAAAATGGATGGAAATTATAAATTTGTATGAACTCTTTTATAAAATTTCGATAGTTAAGTATCTCATTACTGTACCTGCTTTGTTCACTTTTGTACTAATTTATTGAGTTCGATGAATGTTACAAATTAGTACTCTACTTTATTTTATCATTTTGGGGACCAATTAAGGATGATGAATCTTTACGGTTGACATTGATAATTAAACCATAAAAGTGATGAAATCGAGTAGGTTTTAGGGATTCCTATTGATAATTTTTTTTTTGGGTGCAATGAAGATTTTATTGGGGTTGTACAAAAAATTGTAGAGAAAATGATTTGATAATTTTTTTGAATGAAAAAGGTGTGGAGAGATTATTTTGATGGGAGTTGTATTTATGAAATGGTGTTGGGATTTTTGTGAAAAAGTACGAAAATTTTCAAAAACTTTTTTGTGCTTTGCTTGGCTAAATCTTTAGTTTGTGGATTTATTCACCTTTTGGAAATAGAGTTTCTCTACCTTGTCGATGGATTAACTCTATATCCGGAACATAACCTGTAGTTTCAATAGAGTTAGCTATATATATATATATATTTAATGTATAGTAGCTAGATGTTGAATAAAGACGGAGTGTTGTCAAAGGTAGCTTCAATTGGCAAGCGGATATACTTTTCATATTATTTAATCAGGTGGTTGAAATGCAGAATAACACCAAGTACGTTAGTTTGCAACTGCCTTGGCTAGATTTCACTCTGGTGGGTCTTGCACATTGAATTTGTTAAATTGTCATCTATCTTGAAAAGGCTGATGGTAAGGGGTAATTTATTTATTTTTACATTTTGAGAAAAATTATAAACTACATACATGTGCTTTATGCTATTTTAGAATCGAGTTGAAGTGTTAGTTCATAGTAGTTATGAACTATTTTTTTCACATGCTTGCTTTATAAATAAGAGAGCTAGCAAATGGTGTAAAGATGGTTCGAGTTCAAAAGACACAAATCTTTGAAAAAGTCATAGTAACCCGAATAGACTCAAAAAGATTTTGGTAACCACCATGGAAAGAGACATTGGTTTCTTGACGGTAGCTGCTCAAAGCACATAACGGGTAACAAGGAGTGGTTCAACACCATCAAGCCAAAGGATGCTGGCGTCGTCACTTTCAGTGACAATGATAAAGGTAAAATTATCAGAATTAGGAGCATTGGTAAAACTGTTAATCCTATAATTCATGATATTTTATTGGTTGATAGATTAAAGCATAATCTATGAAGTATAGGCAATTATGTGATAAGGGCTATCATGTTTTACCCAAATCATCACCCTGCGTCATTGAAAGCATTAATGATGACAAAGTGCTTTTTGTGGGTCATCCACGTGAAAACGTTTACATCGTATATTTAAATGACATTTCTTCAAATGATGTAAAATGTTTTTAAATGACAACAGTTGGCTTTCGCACAGGAGATTCGCTCATGCTCATATGCGACTTGATTTCGAAACTTTCCAAAAGAAGAACTAGTCATTGAATTGCCAAAAATTAAATTTGAAAACTAAAAACTTTGTCAAATTTGTCAAATCGCTAAACAAACTTTCCAAATATGATTTCTTTTTAAACGATTTCATATATGTACAATTTATTTTTATTGAATTTCACATGTTTATATTACAATCTGAAAGTTATAAAAAGTTACATGTTTATAGCGTTGTGTATAGTAAAAAAAATGATATATTTTATGGATGAGCATTGTATGATATGTATTATATTTTTTTTGTATTTTATGGTTGAGCATTGTATGATATGTATTATATTTTTTGTTTTCTTGTTTGGGGGGTTGATGACATTCTTTCGTAGTCTAGTGATTGAGGCAAAGACGTTTCAGTTTTCGGTGAGCTCGTTTGACATCGTTACTGTCACTGAGCTGAGTTGAAAGTCGCAAAGCTCGGTGACCTAAGTCTTGTGGGTGAGGGCCAGACGATGCCGACGAGTTGGCTAGTGGCCTCTGATGGCTTGGGTGTCGTCGTCTTAGTTATGGTTTCACCTAGGGTGTCGCCGACCACGTCGGGGAGTGTCACTCGTGCCTCTTCTCCTGAGGTCCAATTGCAGGGGGTGTCTTGCTGAGGTGATTCCGTGTGTGGGGACTGGCGCCTGAGTAAGGTGGTTGACAAGGATCAGGGGTTGGTGCCTTCGTCATTGTTGCTGACGGGGACTGTCCAGTCGTCGGAGGTGGTGGAAGTTATCGATAATGTTGTGCTTAAGGTCTCGGAAGATGCTGTAATAGCCCGGACTATCAAGATCTCTAGCGATGTCTTAAAGTAATGGACGCCGCTATTAAACTGAGGTTACTACCAGTGGGAGGATCGTTTAAAGCAATATGATTCTAAGAAATAAACATCATCAAGACCTTTTATTCCAACATTTGTATCACAATAAAGTATTAATTCAGCTTTTTATGTACGTCTACAAAACATGGCAGAATAACTACTAAATTCAGTACAATCTACATTGATCTTATTCTCTTCTACTCTTCCTCTTCATCATCGTTAGAAAATATAATCTGGATGCTTTCAACGATGATGTCTAGGTTCTCAACGACCCAGACCCAACTACCAGCTTAGTATCAAGACCTTATGAGTCAAAGTTTAAGTAAATTCTCCCAGGTATATTCTGAACATCTGCTAAAAGAATTTAACAAACAACGGTGAGTCCAAATGACTCAGTAAAGCTAGTGTTAGACAGACAACAGATAACATGAAAAAGACATTGAAGAAACTCGTTCATCAATGAAATCTCAAAACATAAGAAAGTAAATGAAAAGACTCAATTCTTAAAAATATGACCTTTTCCATTTTTCAATCACCACTCCTCTCACTCCCATAGTGAATCACTGGGCCAGAGTGACGAGTTACAAGTAACCTCCGTGTCTTTGCGGCATTACTCCCGTAGTAGAATACGGTATCCTCATAGATGATCTTTTTACGTACGACAAAGTAGCTTGGATGCGACAAGTGGAATACACCCTCTTGTGAACAGTACTGTCACGTCTTCACAGTATACTTTAAGTATTCATGTCTCATGTCAACGTCCATACATATCATTCATGATATGCAACACCTTAATCACACTTGAACGTCACAACCACATTCCTTTCCAAAGTACAAGATTAAGTATGTTTGTCTCATGTCAACGCCCATACATATCATGCATGATACGCAACATCTTAACCCTTCTTTTGGAAAGCATAGAAACATGATAAAACATTATTTAAAAGAAAGTGTTGTGAAGGAAAAAACAGCACTTTGATTTCTTAGTTAAAAATCGGGTTAACCACCACATAAAAAAAACTCATTTTGACAGAATCAAAGACAAAGAGTTTTGAAAACACGAAGAAGATTTTTAGGAGAATAAAATCAAGTTTTGAAAAACAAGATTTGGATTTTTTTAAAAAAGAAACGGATCAAAGTGTGAAAACACTTTGAAAACAAATCGAAGTTTAAAAATGATACTATTTTGAAAAGACGAGCTTGTTCTTCGTCAAAAACACGAAGAACAATATGAAGAACATATAGAATAGGAAGAATAGAAAGAACGCAACAATATCAAAGATGCTAGAATAATTTTGAAAAACACAAGTATTCACAAAATCATCTTGAAAATTTTTGAATCGAAATCAAAGATAACCAACTAAACTTTACCTCTTATTGAGTCGGATCTTCGCTAATCTTCACTAAGCGATTTCTTCATTCTTCCTTCTACTTCACTTCACCACTAATCTCAAGCTTAACTCACAATTATTTAATGAGTTGGTGTAAGTTTAAATGGTCGGACCTCCCCCTTTTTATAGGCAAGCTCAGTTCGTCACATTGCGACACATGTCAGGCTATATGTGGTGACTCAAAAGGCTACATTGACCATATGTTGACACCTAGCAACCCCAAGCTGCTGCAAGGCAAGGTAGCTATGGCGAGTTATAGTCAAAACTCCTACGGTTCGACACTTTGTGTTTCCCTAGGATAAGCCTTTTTTGTCTTGCTTTTCTAGCCTTGATTTGTCATGCTCCCTATGTGTCCTCTTTACCCAGAATTTCATTTCTATCCACAAGTCATCTCTATCCACAATTTTATCTCTATCCATAATTTCATATATATCCACAATTCATCTCTATCCATAATTCATCTCTATCCACAATTCAACTCAATCCATAATTCATCTCTATCCATAACTTAATGGCTAATTTTCGCTAAATTTCCTCAATATTCCAACGAAGATCATAAAACGTCTTACTTGCTTCCAAAAAATAAATTCTCTAAATTTGAACCATAAACTCGTGGATGATCCCTCAACATATTAAAAGAATAAAAATCATATGGTTCGGTTTTTTGAAACAACAATTAATCTCGTGGATGATCCCTCAACAAATTAAATTGATCCAATACGTGCTCCTCAACATCCTAAACAAAAACTTAGTTACTTTCAAACTCCAAATTTCACTTAATCAGGTCCTAATCTAGGTTTTAACACTAATACATCAAGAACTAATTAATCTCACTTAGTCACTAATTACCCCCTAATACACTACTAAACCCAAACTTGTTTTCACAGAAAAATGCATGTTATGTTAAAACAAAACCTCGGGGTAAGACATATGCGGATTTTAGTTATGTGGTCCTGAACCCAACTGTCGAGCCTAAGGCTGAGGTAGGTGTTACGATGGGAGCTGTAGAGGTTACGTTGGAACCTATCTTGGTTCATCATAGTCAGACAGTTTCCGACAGTTTGGGTTGGGAGATGGTTGCTCTTAAGAATGGGGATTCTGAGTTGCTTGTTAAGCCTCTGAGGATGCTTTTGCCCTCACAGGTGGTGTATGACGCTAAGAATTTGTTAAGAGGGTGCAAGGTGGATCTTGTGTGTCTCCAGGAAACCAAGGTGTCGTTTGTTTCGAGGGTTTTGGTGAGACGGTTGTGGGGTGCGCCTCATGTCAGGTGGTGTATGACGCTAAGAATTATCAGTTGAAATGTTGGGGGGTTAAATGATATGACAAAATGCAAGGGTGTGGGGAATTTGTTAAGAGGATGGAAGGTGGATCTTGTGTCTCTAGGAGACCAATATGTCGTTTGTTTTGAAGGTTTTGGTGAAAAGGTTATGGGGTGGGCTTCATGTTAGGTGGTGTAGCCTGGAGGCCGTTGGTGCTTTAGGAGGTATCTTGATTCTTTGGGATTCTCGAGTTTTGGAGATGGTGGAGTCATGTGTTGGTTCTTACTATATTTCGATGATGTTTAAGAATGTCGAGGATGGATTTTTATGGGTTTTTTTTCTGGTTTTTATGGTCCGAATGATGATAGTTGTAGGAGGATTTTATGGGATGAGCTAGAGAAATTTCTTCGTTGTGGAGTTTTCCTTGGTGCATAGGTGGGGATTTTAATGTTACAAGAATTATCAGTTGAACTGTTAGGTGGTTAAATGATATGACAAAATGCAAGGGTATGGGGAATTTGTTAAGAGGTTGCAAGGTGGATCTTGTGTATCTCCAGGAGACCAATGTGTCGTTTGTTTCGAGGGTTTTGGTGAGACGGTTGTGGGGTGCGCATCATGTCAGGTGGTGTATGACTCCAAGAATTATTTGTTGAAATGTTAGGGGGTTACATGATATGAAGAAATGCAAGGGTGTGGGGAATTTGTTAAGAGGATGGAAGGTGGATCTTGTGTCTCCAGGAGACCAATATGTCGTTTGTTCCGAAGGTTTTGGTGAAAAGGTTATGGGGTGGGCTTCATGTTAGGTGGTGTAGCCTGGAGGCCGTTGGTGCTTTAGGAGGTATCTTGATTCTTTGGGATTCTCGAGTTTTGGAGATGGTGGAGTCGTGTGTTGGTTCTTACTATATTTCGGTGATATTTAAGAATGTCGAGGATGGATTTTTATGGGTTTTTTTTCTGGTTTTTATGGTCCGAATGATGATAGTTGTAGGAGGATTTTATGGGATGAGCTGACAAAAATTTCTTCGTTGTGGAGTTTTCCTTGGTGCATAGGTGGGGATTTTAATGTTACTCGATTTCTTGGTGAACCGTCGGGGATTGGGGGTAATAGGAGTGCTATAATCGATTTTTCGGATTTTATGTCTGAGTGTGGTTTGGTGAATCTTGTGTTAGCGGGTGGGTTGTATGTGTGGTCTAATGGAAGAGCTTTTCAGTCGTGGTCTACGATTGATCGTTTTTTGGTTAGTTTTTGTTGGGATTCAGTGTATCCGGAGCTTATCCAGCGGAGGTTACTTCATTTGTATTCAGATCATTTCCCGATCCTGTTGAGGGTGGTAGATTGGGGGGTTGTAAGGAACCTTTTCGTTTTGAGAATATGTGGCTCGAAGTGGATGATTTTGTGGAGATGGCGAGGGAGTGGTGGCAAGGCTATGTTTTTAGAGGTTCTCCTTGCTTTGTGCTTAATATGAAGTTGAAAGCATTGAAGAGTGATCTTAAAGTGTGGAATAGGGATGTCTTTGGGAATCTTAATTTTCACAAAGCTTCGTAATAATAGATGTTTTGAGGATTGTTCTTTGTCCTCGGTTAGGTTGCAGGGTGTTCTCTTGTCTTTACTTTTCTGTTGAGCAAACTCGGTGCTTGGTTGCCCTTTTCTAGATTTTGTTGATTTCGTTAGTTTTCTTACTTGTTTGGATAAGTGATTTCGGTATTGTCCTTTGTACTGTCTTCACTTTTTCTAATGAGATTGACTTATTTATAAAAAAATGATATGTATCATGTTTTCAAACCATGAGTCCCAGAGTTCAGAGCTACGACATTGGTACCAATTGCAACCACAGTGAGTGCACTCATCTTGGAAACAAGATGATTTGTTTAGTAGGTTCTTTCCAACTGCAAACTTGGTAACGTGCCAAGACGGTGGTATTTACATGCCAAAATTTTGGGAGTTAAATATTTTAGTTTATGAGAAATGGTGAAAAAGTGAAGAGAGACAAAAAGAGAGGATTTGATGGATTATTTTATAGTTATTTTATTAGGCCTCCAAACACCACCTTAATCAGGAGAAATCTACTGCGAGAATAGCTTAGTTTGAGTGGCCCCCAAATGAAGATTCATAGCGTCTTCAGACTGTAAAATCCTTTTACAAGGCGTAAATGTGACCAAGAGTTATAGTCAAGAGCAAATTTTATAGAATTGCTATATAAAGTTGAAAGTTATTTCAAAGTTATATTTATATTTTATTTGGCTTGAGATCTCCAATTTTTTTATTATTTCATACTTTATAATGTTGCTCGTGAAGTACTCATTTGTATAATAATTTTGCTCACTGAGATGTCAAATTCACCCTTTATCTGTCTCTTGTTTGCAGATGATATTTAGGAGATTGCTTAGTCATGATTAGATAGCACGTGGGCGGGTATCTGAAAGCAGGCATAGAATTATAGTTTGACTGAGTGTTCAGTTGTGATATTTTTTTACTTGTAAAAAGTGTTACACAAAGTGCTGGTATTTGATTGCTTTTATGGTTTTAACTTCGATTATGGTATCAAAAAATATTTATTTATATTTTAATTTGTTTTTACTCTAAATTTTTTAATGTTTTTACATATAAATGTAGGGTGGTATTTGCGTGCCAAAATTTTGGAGTAGTTAAAATTTTGAGGCATGCTAGTGTGAAAAAGTAAAGAGATGATTTGAATGAATTTTTTATATTTATTGCAGTGAAAAAAATTGATTTTCTAAAGAGAGATTATATTATAATTATTTTATTATACCAAAATTTTGGCTTGACACCCAAATACTACTAATCCCCACAAAGCAAAGCCTTTATTAAAGGTAGGGCTGCACACAACCGGACCGCGGATCGGACCTGACCGGAATTAAAAAAAATTAAAACCGGACCGAACCGCATTTAGTAGGATCGGACCGGACCGAAAATCCGGTTTTCAGCCCTAATTAAAGGCATCAATAGTCATCCAAAGACCCTAAGTCGTTGCACGAATTCACCAATTATGAGTTCGCTGCTTTAACCATTCAGTCATGGATGATTAGCGGGGATCCTGTACATGGTGAATAACCAAATTCCAATTGAAATGAAATTCTTAGGACAAATCAATGCAATTTAGGACTCACTGAAAGGACATAAATTCAAATCCTGAATTTTCTAATTTAGAGAGAAAAAATTCAAAATTAAGGATGAATTTAATTAAAGATAGCAAAAATTCAAAATAAAATCCGGGACAAATAAAATTCACACAAGAATTCATATTCATATTTTTCTTCTTCTATTTTTTAAAATTCATTGCTCATATAGTGGGTCAGAAATTTTTAGTATTATGATATTATAAAAATTTTGGTCAGGGAAAAGAAAAGAAAAGAAAACTATACCAGTTCTGATAGAGGGCGAAGCAATAATTAGAAGTTCTGAGCCGATAGTCAATACCTTCAGGCTTCAGATTGTCATGTCCATCGCGTAAGTGGAAACAAGCAAATGTGGCAGAGGAAGAAGGGAGCCCCGGTCACTTTTTCTGTATTTGTCTAGTCTTCCTGTTTTTCTCTTCTGAACTTCGATATTCCCGTCAGTTTTTTATTTTGTGCAGTCTTCCCATTATACACAACTTAATTTTTTTTTTTTTTTTTTATACTTTACATTTCCTTCGGTTACTTTTTCCCAAAATTTTGTACAGATTTCTCGTTACTTACGAATCAGATAATTATCGAGTCGCAAATCCTGAAATAATCCCAAAATATTGCGACCCCAGTTCTAAGTAGCCTAGGTGGTGGAGGCCTCCCCTCCACCGTTCATGGGTTGAGGTGGGGAGTTCCCACCCCAATCTTTTCCCTATTTTTAATTTTTTTTAGTAAGTATTAAATTATAGAATATATTTATTATATATTTTAGTTTTTAATTGTTTTAAATGTTTAAATTTTTATTTATTTTAATGAGACATGTTACGTTGCGATTGAGCATGATAAATTTTCTGCTAAATATGTTCAACGGAGTTAAGTTCCGTTGGGTTTGGTGAATTAATTTACTAATTTTTCTAAATTTTAAACTTGAAACTTTGGAGGAAGTAAATCTCCAAGTCCTAAGACTAACCACAAGCTCAACCTCTCAGAGTTACCTTCATTTTCCTTTGTATTGCTTTACTATTTGAGGATGACGTCTAGGTTTGCTCAACGTCCTTTCTAATATATATTTTAGGAATGACATAGAAGCAAATAATTGTTAGCAATTTTTTTTTTACAAATCAATCTCGTCTTCTTGAGGTCACGTGTAATATGTTGTTGGATTGCAATGAGTGGAAACCCAAAATTTACAAAAGACTATAAGAGAAAAAATGAAAAAAAAAAATATAAGCCTGCGGCCGAGATCTGAGATTCCTAACAATCTCACACCATATCACAACTAAAGTTATATTTAAAAAATTGACTATATAATAGTAAGTCATACGATTGACCAGATTTTGATAAAAGCCTGTGACGACTACGAGATATACAATATTTGAGCTGCTAAACTTATGAGATTCACAAAACTCAAAGTATAACCCTAAGTATCAAGTCAAAATTCCTACGAAAAATTCCAAAAACTTAGTACCTAGCACCTAGGAATTTTAACTTGAGACCGTGAAAAGTAAATCCTCAAGTTTCAAGACTAACCACTAGCCCAACCTCTAAGAGTTACCATCATTTCATTTGTGTCACTTTACTATTCGAGCATGACCTATAGGTTACCTCAATGTGGTTGATTTGTAACGTACACTAATTATAGGAATTGAAGCAGGATGTTCTCCTGGTATAAAAACAAGGTGAAATTATCAAAATTGTCCTTATGGTTTCACTTTGTTACAAATTGGTTCATGTGGTTCCAGCTTTATCGATTTGGTCTTTGTGGTCACCAATATGATGCACAGAGTCCCTTAGTCTACACATCCGTTAATCAGTTGACTGAATACGCTGACGTGTCCATTTTTAAACACTTGGACAATGCTAACATTTCAACATATTCCTTCAAGGGTTTGACGGAGGTGTTGACGGAGGACCCCGTGTATCATATTGGTGACCACAGGGACCAATTCGTTAAAGTTGGAACCATAAAGATCAATTTGTAACAAAGTGAAACCATAACAACCTTTTGGATAATATTCTCTAAAAACAATCGTGGACTACCATGGATTCATGCTAGAGAAAGCTCTGAATTTTTTTTTTGAAAAAAAACTTAAAACATAATTCTTAAATTTTGCATTTTTGGTTACACTCTGAAACTCAGTAGTCAGACAATAAATTACGACGTGATTAATTAGTCAACAGACTCTTATAAGAATCTTAGCAAACTCCTAAACATCAGACGTTACATCAACATATCTATATAGAAAAAATTAAAAACCGAATTCAGTGAAAAGGAGGGCCTCGTGTGTACAATATTGGAGGGACAGTTACTGATCAGATCATGATCACTTCTGGAATATTTAGAGCACGATGACTCAGTTTAATTAAAGGTCATCGGGATACTTAAGTATGAAATTATCATGTCTTACTTGAATTTATGGACAATTTATTGTATATCTCGTATTGATAGTGATAGGAATGATAATGTATATAGAGTTGCTTATCTTATGAGTATTGTAGACGTTAAAGTATAGTATCTGGTTGTTGGAAATTATTTTGTAAGTGTGGAGAAGGCTTTACTTTACTTTTGTTTTGCTTTGTTTTATTTTATTTTCATTTGTTGGAAACTAAACAATTGTTTAGTATTCCATTATGTTCGAACAAAGCAGAACATACAGGATTCAACATGTACAACAATAGTATGTGTCAACACTGTTCATATACTTGTCGACAAATCCTTTGTATTCAAACACAAAACAAATAAGCGTTTTATATTGTGGGATATTTTCAAACAATCGTTACTAACATACATTTTATACCGTTAGATTATGTTCGAACGTGTTCATTACAAAACAAACATCACCTAATGAACGTGCGTGACCCATTGTTCAATTCTGTTCGAATGATGAGTTCATTCATGTTCGAACATATTCAAACTTATGTTAGAGACGAAAAGTGGTCGACGAAGATTTTCGTCCCTAAAAATGTGCATGTGTTCTTAATCATTCGAACATATACGAGCGTTGGCTAGGGACAAAAAGTGCCCGCTGTTAAAAAAGATTATGTTCAAATACGTTCGAACATTGGCCGGTTGGATTCGTCTCTAAAAGTGTTTCTTGTGTTCTTAAAAATTCGAACATAATCGAACATGCATTTAGGGACAAAAATTAGCGGCTGTCAAAAAAGATTCCGTTCGAATACGTTCGAACATTGGCCGGTTGAATTTGTCTCTAAAAATTCAAATGGAAATCGAAAACAAATTAGGAAGAAAAATACATGCCGCTAAAAAAAATTATGTTCGAATGTGTTCGAACATTGGCTGGTTGAGTTCTTCCCTAAAGGTCCGTTTTAGAGACGTGACGATTGAGGGACGAAAAGTTTGTCCCAAAAGAACTTTAGGGACAAAAATTTGACCTTGAGGGACGACATGCTTCGTCCCTAAAGGCTAGAAATGGTGTAGTGATACTTCTCTATCATCATACGCGTAATGGCTATTGGCAGTTTGTTAACATGGGTGGTTCTCCGTGTATGTTCGGTTTGTTGGGCTTCCTTCGGTTTTTGACAGTCACGTGCATCACGAAAGTGGGAACAAGCAAAAGCGGTAGACCGACACTTGCTCTTTCACTTCTGTATTTGTCTAATCTTCTTGTCGTTTTTTTTTCTGAACTTTGCAATCCGCGTCAGTTTTTATATTTTGCTTCAGATCTTGTACAGTTGCTTTTATTTATTTATTTATATGAGAAATGTATTCGGAGGTTTAGCCCGACAAATTCTCACACTTGCATGTGCAGTCCATCCTTGTCCCAACTCCCAAGAGTCCAAGACTAACCAGTAGCCCAACCTCTAAGAGTTACCTTCCTTTTCCTTGTGTTGCTTTACTATTTGAGGATGACGTCTAGGTTACCTCAACGTCGTTTCTAACATACATTCTAGGAATAGCAGCAGGATTTTCTCTGGTATAATATACAGTCCTGGACTACATGGATTCATGCTAGAGAAAACTCTGAATTTTTTCTGCAAAAAACTTAAAACATAATTATTAAATTTTGTTTTTTTGGTTAAATTCTGAAACTCTCAGTATCCCAGACAATAAGTGACGTGATTAATTAATAAACAGGCTTTGATATAATCAAGTCAGACGATGTTGCGTGACATATCGATATATAAAAAATAAAAAACCGAATTAAGGGCCTCGTGTGTACAATAATATTAATGGAGGGATTGTTACTGAGGATCACTCCTGGAAGCTTTAAAGCAGACTTCCTCCGCAACCGCCAACCTGCATCTTTTGATCGATTGCTTATGGTTTCTAATTACACCCATGTGCATGCGGGACTATACGACAATCGGTAGACATGATTTATTCCAGCAAAACATACATTACATAATTACTTTAGACACATTACATACATAGAATCACAATCCTTGTAGGAATTGTAAGATGGCATACATTAAAACAAACAAAACACAAAAGCTTGGAAAACAAAACAAAAATAACCAAAAAAAAAAGGAAGAAGAAGAAAGAAAAAAGAAAAGAAAGGATTTCTAACGTCCGAAATCCATGCATGGTTATTTAACAATATGACAAGAGATTTAGGGTATTATATTTATGGCTAGCATGCATGTGATTTGCAGTAAGTACCCTTACACGAACATTTATGATTATTCGGTTTGGATTTGTCGACGCACTTACTATACTGAGGGTCTTTATGCCCACAAGGCTTAACGGCTTGCTTATTAGCATTAAGGGCGTTTGTACCAACAGATTGAGTAGCAAGAATCCGGCTCACATAGGGGTTCATGAGGAACTCCAACTCCATGTCCTCGGCGATCATGCATTCGTCGAGGCGGCCATCGCAGCGGAAACTGGAGTTGCTCTTGACAAGGACAGCAGCACCGCATGAGAAAGAGGAGTCAAGGAGTATCAGCATCAGCAAGAATAATGCAAGATGATTCAACAATATCCCTCCCTTCTTGCTCTGAACCTCCATTTTCGATCTTACTCCTTAATTTGTACTCACCCCACCCAACTTATCTCCCTCCCCTGCTCGCTTAGTTACATTCGCTGCGTTACTTGAGAGGTTAATTTATAAGGTGGGTAGAGAAGGGAGTGATGACCAAAAGAATGAGGACGGTCCCCAAATATGCTGGAAAAGTGCACTCAATAGAATACTTTTTTTTTTTTTGATAGAATAAAGTAAAGGCTTAAATGCACTACTTGCTCTTGTGGTATTACTTTGTTGCACATATGTCCTTGTTGTAAAAAAAATTGATTTATACCCTTGGGGTGCAAGTTCAATCAAATATATATCTTTCCGTCCTCTCTCCATCTTATAATTAACAGCATGTGATGACGTGGCTCATAGGTAGACACGTGGACCAATATTTTTTGGACACGTGTCTTTTACCACCTGTACTACCACGTCATATGAAAAAATAAAAAATAAAAAAGTTTGAAGTACGTCAGGTTAAGGAAATAAAGACAAAACAAAAACAAAAAATAAACATAAAAGTAAAACATGCCAAACACGTCAGTTTAATGAAATACATTACCAAAGCAAATCTAGCAACACAAAAAGTGCAGTGATTTCAACGGAAGCAATTATTTCCCCACAAGAAATTACCAAAGCAAATGAAATGGCAAATAACATCTCCAACATATATCACAATCAAAGTGTCAGTAAACTATAAGAACTACAACTAGGGATCAAACTTACACTCTTGCCACTGAACATGGGACATCCATAAAATTAGCGTCCTGGATTACCATCAGTCAACGATGTCCTCAGGCATGTTCGAAGACCACATTCACAACTCACATATCGGTAGGAGGAAGACTGAGAAGCTGAGTGCATTGGGCTGCACATGGCGTTGCCGTCGATTTTGTTCATCGCGAAATTTAGGATTCTTAGCATTGAATGGGAGAGATTGGGGGAAGACTGGGAAGCTGAGTGCATTGGGCTGCACATGATGTTTATTTTATTTTATTTTTTATTTCATTAAACTGACGTGTTTCACATGTTTTATTTTTATGTTTTTTTTTGTTTTGTCTTTATTTCCTTAACCTGATGTGTTTAATTTTTTTTTATTTTTTAATATGACGTGACAGTACAGGTGGCAAAAGACACGTGTCCAAAAAATATTAGTCCACGTGTCTAACTGTGACTCACGTCATCACATGTCGTTAAATGATAAGACAGAAAGAGGACAGAAGAATATATATTTGATTAAACTTAACCCCAAAAATATAAATCAAATTTTTTTTATCACAAAAATATACATACAACAAAGTAATACCACGTGATCGTGTAATGCATTTAAACCTAAAGTAAAGGTAATGCGAATATATAAGGGTCGATTAATAGGATGTTGTGACCTTTTCTGGTGGAGAAGCCAATAGCAAATCGTCGGCACAAAAGTAGTTGGGTTTCTCGCTCCAATTATTAGGCTTCTATCCTGTTACGTACGATGAGCCAACTTCTTCTAGGCTCCATTAATCGAAGTCGTCCTCTAATTTCGTGATTTTCTAAATGGTCAACTCTCTAGTAAATTTAAAAAACAATTTAATTAACGCTTCATCTCTTTTAAAATATTTCTTTAACGTTAGCTTATTCTATATATAGCTTGAATACAATAAAAAAATTAACTTACTTAATAGTTAATCCTACACTTCCTATAATTTAACTTTTTTCTAAATTGATTTATTAGTATTAATCTTTCCTACGAGAATCTCTTGAATTAACTACTTGTTTTAAAAAGACACTTTTATCCAATTCTAGTGCCGCAACTAACATAATATCTACCCAGCTAACAAAACAACATGATTCCCTTAATACAGGTCATTTAATCGTGACACATTTTTTGTTAGTAAAATATATTTGCTTATCTTAAGTATGGGTTATATCTCAATAGAAATATATTTTTAGAATAAGTAATTAACTCAAGTTGTTCTCATAAAAAAATAAAACTAAAAGACCAAATAAAAAAAATATTGACTACTGGATTAATTAAACTTAAAAAATTTCCGGAGGCCAAGTTGCCAATATAATTCCTTAGGATTTCAATGGGATCACGAGTCGTGGCCGTGCCGTTGCACTGCGTGAATAATGTGTCGGTGGTTTCTTTAGTGATGTGACAACTCGTGCAGTATAATATGCTTTGCTTGTCTAATGCCTACCACGTACGTCTTTCACTATTACTTTATCTCAACCATAACATAAAAAAGTAGGTCCCGTTTCTCGACTTTCTTTTCTTCGTGCTCTTTAATTCTTTAAAGCTGCAGTAAGACGCCATTAATCTGGTGTCAGGTTAGCTTTAGTTCAGTTTCGCTCCCTAGATTTTATGTCCCTTTTAAAAAATTTACCGCATTATTAAAAAAATCTTTTTATTCATTTGGCCAATAGTAAATTAAGTCACGGTTAGAACAATTTTGTTCCCTCCGATTGCAATTTGATAAACATTTAAAAAAAAATAAATAATTTTTTTTTTAAAAAAATCTAAATTTTTTGAATTAAATGAAAACTTAAAAATAGCTAAAACTCAAAACTAAAAAAAATAAAAAGAAATAAGAAAAAATAGGATTGGAGTGAATAATCTAAAACTAAAAAAATAAACTTAATTCTTAACATTAATTTGAAATAAAATAAAAAATCAATCAAATGACATATGGTCATCTAACCAACATCATCACTAATATAAAGAAATAAACCAAATAAAAACAACTAATATCAACTACAACATACTCAACATAAAAATCATTAGATGTTGTTAGCCAAGGTTGTTCCTTGAACAATCTTTTTTTTTTATGATAACAAACTCTATATACTCGCTTTGAAGGTTTTCAAACTCAATTTTGTCAATCCTCATTTACTAAAATTGATTTCCAAAAGGAAAATCTCTCTCTACAAATAGTCTCTCCATATCCTCTGACGCCTTTGCATAAGCTAAAATGTCCACATTGCTTAATGTTGGTGTTTAAAGATGGATTGGAGTAAAAATGACACATTCAAGTTTCAAAAAAATATCTCTAGTATTGATGGTGTCGACACATATGAAGTGTGAGTCTAGATGACAACCTAAAAGGATAAAACCCTAATGAAGTAGTCAAAGCTAAAATCCTTAGAAAAATGTACCTAAAGGATTACTCTTTTAAATTAAAATTCAAAGAGAAAAGACAGACTAATTGTGAGTCTAGATGACAACCTAAGAGGGGGTGAATTGAGTTTTAATAAAAATGAAAACTTTTTCAAGGAAAAGCCTAGAGAACTATTCAAGATATTAAAGCACCCCACAATCGCATAAATACAATAAATAAAGGAGAGTAAAGGATAGAGAGAAGAAATCGATATTTTTAGGTAGTTCAACCAAGAGTTGCATACGTCCAGTCCCAAGGCTATTGCTTTTCTTAGGCTTTCTCCACTATTGCCCAATAACAATCACATCATAACTTTCGGGTGCTAAGTAACCGTTAAAAGCGTTTTGCCGAGGTCACGCTTCATCTTACTACAAATCCCAACACTCAATGTGAGATTTATTTTATCCACAAGGGTAGAGTGTTTCCCCACACTTAAATGATTTACAAAGGATTGATGAAAGATGTAATAAAGAATAACTCTTTTAGCTAAATGTGCAAATATAAGGCATAATAATGAGCAAGAACATAAGATCAAAGAATTAAAGCTGTAGTTATGGTAGATGGCAACAATAGCTTTCTTCGGATCTGAGAAAACTTCTTCTTCAAGCTCTTTCTCTCTCTTTGTAGGCTTTCTCAGAGATGATGAATTAAGTTCTTGTCTTTTCTCTATCCATCTTGATCTATTATAGTCATCTAGACTTAAATGGTCCCAAGAGACTTTATTGTACAATTGGAGAGGTGTTGATGCATTGCGTGAATAATGTGATGTGGTTTATTCAGTGATGTGACAATTCGTTCAATATATATTACTTTATAATGATGCCAAAATTACGAAGAGTCGGAGCCGATCAGACCTGAAAGGGAATAAGAGGAGGAGGGGTGGCGTCGGATGTGGAGACTCCGATGCAAAAGTTAGATCTTGAGAAGAGTTTAGTCTAGAGAGGTCATTAAGCTTCAGAAAATATAAAGGGAGTACCAGCTATTTATAAGAGGGAGGTTATGCTAGAGTCCTAAAGGGAGTCCAGTGGTATGGGCTTCAAGACTCCTCGTCTCACTTGGAGTCTTAAAGCCTTTTGAGTAATGGAGGGATTAACTTACCAGAGTTGGGGATCTAGAAGGCGTATGTGGTCTTGGATGAGTCTACTGATGGGCTAGTGTGTCTCAATGGGTGGGCCGATCATATTATGGCCCATCAGTAGTCCCTCCCTTAAATGAGCTTGGGTCGACCGAGGGTTTATCAGACCAGTCGCTGACGGACTGTATAATGGTCTATCAGTAGTCCCTCTTCTTAAACGGTTCGAGGATGGTAAAAATCCTAATATAACTTCGAGTTATGGAATGTGGTGCCTGCTTATTGATATTTGTGCTCATGAAGGTTGGGGAAATAGAGTTTATGTGCCTGTTGGAACTTCATGGGCTGCGACCTTGACTGGTTGGATAGCATATGCGTGGAGGCTGAAGGCCAAGACATATACATTTTGGGCTTTAACCTGATTCGGCCCAGTCCTAGTACATTCGAAGCTAGAGAGGGTTGAGATAAAGAGGCTAAAAACTGCGGGGGCCATGCGACGCGTGTGCAGCACGTGACACAGCCCACTTCGTGACGTTTGAAATAAATAGGGTATGCAGGCAAGGAGTCATTTATAGATTGAGTGCCCTGCAAGCTATCAGACAACTAGTCTTCCATCGTCAACAATCATGTGCGCCGTCTTGCTCTGTTCGCCAAAATCACCATTATCCGATAACCTTTGAAAGAAAATTTATGTTTTTACTCCTTAAAAGATGAATTCTTCCTGTGATCTGATGGGGCAATGGTGGGGGAGTCGGGAGCCAAGGGTACATTGCTGGGGAGTCGGGAGCCAAACACCTGTCGGAGCTGCGCGCCAAATACGAAGGGGAGATTTCCTTCTTTGAAGATGTATTTCATGCCAGAGCGCAGTTTCCTTTTTCTCGAAATATGCGGCAGCTCTTACACTTGTATTCTCTGTCTCTGGTAGCTCGCCCCAAACAATTGGCGTTTGGCATTGGGCTTTTTTGCCCTTTGGGATAAAATCTTCGTCGAGGAGAACCCTTCTTCATGGCGGGAGTTTGCGTGGTGCTATAAGGTGATGAGGAGTCCCGAAGGTCACCATTTTTTCCAAGCTCGGGATGGGAAAAGGGTTATTTCATGGTCTTCCTTCGAATAACAAGGGATGGCACGAGACATTTTTCTTTGGGAGCATCCTCTGGATGAGAAGGATCCTGTTAAGGTTCAGAACCAGGGGGTGTTCCATCGACACAAAGTAAGTTTGCGATCTGCGTCTTCTGTTTGTACGTTGAATAATATTAGAATAATATATTGAATGGTTGTGTTGTGATGTAGCTAGGAAGGTGCCGAAGCTTAATGCGATAGAGGTGGCCCATATACGGAAAGCTGGGAAGAACAAGCCCCGGGACGTGGCAGAGCTGCTCCATGCTGTGGGTACGGCCGTGGGTGCTGGTGCGAGGTCCTCAGAGGGTGTTCGTGATGATAATTTCTGTTGTTTGTGGAACTTGCTAATTTCTTTTTGACTTTGCTGTTAAGCTATGCCGTTATGCCTTGTTAGTTGTTGTGTTGACATGGTGTAATAACCTGTACGGGCCAAAGTTAGTCGTAAACTCCTTGTGCGAAAGGGGGGGGGAACTAGTCAAAGTTGTTGTCATATCCCAAGCTTTCAAACATCACATGCATATTCTTTATGCTCTCATGTTTGTCATTAGTAGTGAGATTTGGGGATATTTAATGACTAAGAGGGAGTATTTAGTACTTGAGATGCTAAGTTCGAAACCTAGTTTAGGACATGATTTAGTGAGAATTGGAGTTCACATGCAACTGAGTTATTGTTGAGGAAGTTGAGAAGCACGTATTGGATCAATTTACTTTTGTAAGCTCATCGGTCGTTTTAGTCTCGAAACCTTGATTAGGACATGATTTAGTGACATTTGGAGTTCCCGTGCAACTAGGTTGTTGTTCAAAATGTTGAGGAGCTCTTATTGGATCAATAAAATTTTTTAAGCAAGTAGGACGTTTTTGTCTCGAAAACCAAACCATATGATTTTTATTCTTTTAATATGTTGGGGGATCACCCACTAGGTTATGGTTCAAATTTGGAGACTTTTTATTTTTCAGAAGCAAGTAATACCTTTTTTTGGAAGCAAGTAGGTTGATTAGTGAACATCATTGGAATTTGAGGATTAGGAAACTTAGAGATTTATTGTGGATAGAGATAAATTATGGATAGAGATGACTTGTGGATGGAGATGACTTATGGATAGAGATGACACCTAGGAAGCATGACAAATCAAAGCTAGAAGCATGACAAATCGATGCAAGAAGCACGACACAAAAGGCTATGACCTAGGTAGCTCGAGGTGTCAACCACCAGTGAAACTAGGCGGCGAGTCACCAAGGCTATAGGAGGATTCAGCCATAGGTGTGTTAGGTGTCAATGTGTGGATGAAGTAGCCTTTTGAGTCATCAAATCTAGGTTGACACCTGTCGCGATATGACGAACCAACCTTGTCACGCCCCGAACCTAGGTTAACGACAGCCGCGAACATCCACTCAATGAATGTTCCAGCGTTTTCTCTTAATCTTACAGCATAATTTTTTTTGATACATACAACTGAGAGAGACGGGCCAAGAAGATTTACATAAACTTCAACTTACACAAAACGACTTCTTCGGTAATAGTGTAAGCATCTTAATTATATAGCATAGTTGCATGACTGAGGTACATGATCTAAGGGATTCCATCAAAACCTCTTCATATTGACCTACTCATAACGTCTTTACATTACATCTTGAATCCTTATATACCTTACATTATTGTTTAGCATCTTGCTGCCTCAGTATGAAATCAAGCACTCTTAGGGCTTCTTGTGCATTCTCCAACTCCTGACCCGTAGTGCATTCCCAATGGCCCATGACCAACAACATTACAATCTAATACTTACTAAGTCAGGTAATCCTCAGAACTTCTGTCACCTGGCAAATCTGGAATGATATATTTTGAAAACTGTGAGTCAAACGACTCAGTAAGGAAAAGAATTTGTAAACATGAGCTTGTAAACATGAACTTGAACTTGTAAACATGAACTTGTAATCATGCACTAGTAACATAACTTGAAACCATAGCTTGAGATCATGAACTTGGGATTATGCATTAGAAACATAACTTGAAATCATGAACTTGAGATCATGCGCTAGGAACATAACTTGAAATCATGAACTTGTAAACATAATTTGCTTCATGCATGATCATGACTTCTTAATGTCATGTATACTTCATGTGTGCATATGCACATGCACTTGCTCTTAAAACGTGTACTTGCACTTGTAAAGATCTTGATCTTGGAAAACATCCAATTCTTATCTTGTGGGCTACTTGCGCTCCATTTAACCCCTGAAGTCAGGGTTGTGCGTTCCCGTTGGAACTGTCCCCTATTTCCCTTGGAGACATAACATTTGGTCGAGCTAGCCCACCTTCTCGCATTCGTCCTTCAGTGTGGTTGCACTTACCTCTAGGATCACCCATCCTTCTCGCATTCGTCCTTCGGTATGGGTGTCATTCTTGATGGTACGGTACCGACCAGCCCCTTAACTTAACTTGTCATAAAACTTTCATACTTTCATTTGCATGAAAACTTTTTTTCTTTTCTTTCAAGAAAATAATGCAAATGCTTATGACGTGTCATGCGTGATAACAAATATCTCATAAAACTTTCATGCTTTCATTTACACAAAAACTTCTTTCATGCTTTCATGCAAATGCGTAGGTTATGCCATGCTTGATGAGAAATATCTTGTCATGCTTGGTTATAAACATGTTATGCATGATAAAAATAACATGTTATGCTTGATCATAAAAACATGTTGTGTATCATTTCAGTTTTCATAAAAAATATGTTTTCACATACCTCGATCCTCTCCAACTTAGAATGAGTCTTCCCCTACAAGAGAGTTACTTTCGTTACTTAATGGTTAAGAATAAACATTTAAAGAAAAGTATTCATATACGTACTCGGTTTCAAAATCCGTATCTTTAAACATGAGATTTCCTTTACGTGAAATCATACATGAAATTGTACGTGAAATTTCTTTTAAACATTTTTAGCTTTCATAAAGCAAATTTGAAAACAACAACAATCATACACATCAAACAACTCCAAATTAAGTGAACTCCTAGGGTATTTCAACTTGCTTACAACATCGTCTTTCATAACCTCAATATCCAAGATCGGATCCGTAATGATTCGACCTTATCAATGATTCCCTACCAAATCAGCAACCTATATCATGTCGAATTCTATTCTCCTTGTTCCACTTTTCAATCCTACTGCGTGGACTAATGACCGTCAATTCAATCATTTAAACCTCAAAGAATATGCTATATAGTTGCTGCTGAGACCTATAGGAATTAACCTAAGTTACATTGGTCTTATCTCCAAGTTTTCAAGTTCACATGAACACCAATGCCCACAATTCTTCCAAATATAACCAATAGACTTTAATCCTTATTTAAGTGATCAACCCGTGACCATCTTGGCCTCTTTTTCACTCTTAGACTTGTTGTTTAATTCAATGCCATCAATATACCTTCACCACCATGTAGGAATCAATATAATTGAAGAATGAGGAAGAATCAACCAACTTGAAGCACAAATTCTCTCAACACTTTTTCCAAAGGAAGGAGGCACCCAAAACCCTCAATAAACTCCTTAACTCAGTTTTGGTCGGCTAGCCTTGATAATAAGGGTTTCACAAGTATTCAATAGGAAACTCCAAAGATTCCACATTTTCCTGAAATTTAACAAGTAACGCTCGAGCGCCAGTCGAGCACCAGTCCTAATTTTATCTAGCCTCGCTCGAGCAGCAGTCGAGCACCAGTCTCTGTCCAAATTTTATCTAGCCTCGCTCGAGCGGCTGTTGAGCGCTATGAATCTGTATGAAATCCCCCAACCCCACTTGAGCACTGGTTGAGCGCTGGTCAAGCGTATCGACTCTGCCTAACATTTTTCCTAAGGGTGATGATACCTAAAAACAGGTCACTAACAAATCCTTATTCCAAGAACTTAAACATGATTTCTAGTTTGATTCATTTGACCAACATCAAACCCACAAAGCTTCACATGCATGTTCAATCTCCAAGCAACATTGTTTTCAAATTTCTATCAAAACTAACCCAGCTAAATTGCAACCAACATTTCATTTCAAATAGTTAAAACCCTAGGAACATACATACATAACATACATAACATGTTTAACACTAAACAAGTGACGGATCTCACCGATCAAGTCACAACAACAAAACATGAACATAATTTTTTCCTTCTAAGTCAGGTAGTCCTCTCGACTTTCTCCACCTGAGGCATCTGGAATGACACAATTTTAAAAACGTGAGTCAAAAAGACTCAGTAAGGGAAATACATAACTTTAAAACATGCTATTGACTTGTACTTGCTTGTCATGGAAAAACATAATTCATGATGCACATGCATGTCATGGGTATGCATATACTTTTGCTTGTAAAGACATAAACTTGTTCTTGAAATTGGTCCCAGGCCCTTGAAAATATTTCTTTCATAACTTATTCTTGAAATTGGCCTCAGGCCCTTGAAAATCATTCATTCATAATTTGTGGGCTACTTACGCTTTATTTAACCCCTGGAGTCCGGGTTGTGAGTTCCCATCGGAACCGTCTCCCTTACCCTTGGAGACTTTCCATTTGGTCGAGCTAGCCCGTAGTTGCCTCAGGCCTGATGGCTAGACACGACCCTTGGAGGCCCACACCTTCTCATTGTCCTTCAGTGGGGTTGGTCGAGCTAGCCCGTAGTTGCCCCAGGCCTGATGGCTAGACACGACGCCCACACCTTCTCTTGTCCTTCAGTGTGGTTGCACTGCCTCTTAGGATTCACCCATCCTTCTCGCATTCGTCCTTCGGTATGGGTGTCCATCACGATGGTACGGTACCGACCAGAGCCCCTTGACTTAACTTATCTTTCCATAAACTTTCCATAAAGCATTGCATAAAAATTCTCTTTAGAAAAATCATGCAATGCTCATGCCATGTCATGCTTGCTCGAAATATCATGCTTGTTCATGAATCGATGCAGTGTGTCATTCCAGTTTTAATAAAAGTGTAAGATTCACTTACTAGTTCCACTTACAATCCACTTACCTCGGTCTCCTTGATAATGTATAAAGATACGAAGATCTCCTACAAGCGATTCAAACATTTCCTAGTACTAAGAAATAAGTACATAATCATACAAGTTAAATATTTGTATTTTAATCGGTTATTACCCAAAGATATATTTCTGAAAATATAATATTATTCTCAAAGGTTTTCATAGAAAATTCTTATTAATCATTCTTACTTAGGTTTCTACTTAGCAAACTAGTTGTTCTATAATCAACTCCTAATCTTTCATACATTATGCTAGGTCTTTAAGTTCATCAATTACTAACCCTAATCATAATAATTCTTTGGCTTGACATTAAATCTCTATGCAACCGGAAAATATAAGCTTTATTTTGTTCACCCTAAGTTTCGGCCAACCTAGTTAAATCCTCAATTTTACTTAACACCACACAGTTTTGCTAATTCTTTTAACCCGAATCTTTAAGCCTATTATCTATGTTTTTCTCTTACAAATATGACATGTTTTATGATGGAGCTATAATCCTCTAATCCATTTGGCCATAACCCTAATTTTATTTATCCATCACAAGTAAATATAATCTTATTGTTATAGGGTTGCTATTAGGGTTTCACTTATTAGGTCATTCGGCCATGTTCCATTTTAAGCATTCATTGTCTAAATTTTCTTCTCCAATGGTGATCTCATCCTCCATTTTCAGATTCACAACCTAGGATCTACAAATCACAAAACAACTTCAAGATCTAGCACAACATCATATTCGGCCAACACACATTTTCATAGAACAATTAGGTTTTCCTTAGTTATTTCGACTTGCATGCAACCTACTACATCTCATGACTAGCCTATATGCATATGTTCACCAAACTTTACACATATCATGGCCATTCATCAAATTGACACTAAACAAAATTATATTTGAAGATCCAACACATACAAGATTCGGCCAACACTATCCAACACAACCCTTCATGTCAAAACTTGCATCATGCATTCCTTTTGCATTTTAAGACCACACTTAGCATGCATTGTTCATCCTTTAACATTTTTCTAACGGATATCATGCTTATATAACTAGATCTAACATTATAACTTAGGGTTGGTCTCATAAACTCAAGATCTAACAAAAACAAGGTACCAATTCAAATCCAACCAAGAGATATTCGGCCAACATCATTCTTAGAACTAACAACTATATTTTTGGCCTTACCTTGATGATTAAACACAAGTCTTGAGTACCTAGCATAATAAAATACCTTAGGTCAGAACTTATAAAGAACTTAAGCAAAAACATTATGTGGAATCAAGCCTACCTCTACCTTCCACTAGTCACCAATTTTTCACCAAGATCCTTCCTTCACCCAAACTTTCGGTTCACCCTTTTGGAATGGTTCCAAGCTTGATATAAGGTGCTAAGATAGGTTTTATGGTGGGGAGAAACAAGGTAAACTTGAAATGATTTAGCTCTAAGGAAGTGAGTTAAATGTCAACAAGGAAAAAGTGGCTAAGTGAGTAGAAATTTCCAAGAGAAGAATTGAGTTGCACAAAGGGAAGATTTGGTCACCTAAAGAAGAGAATAAACTTAGAACTTTAGTGGAGTGATTTGGTTGCAAGAAGAAAAGAGCAAGGCTCAAGCTCAAAGAGGAAAATTCGGCCAAGAGAGGAAAAAGAGAGAGAGTTGAATGGAGTAAGGTATTCGGCCAAGAGAAGCAATTGAAGAGTGAAGTTTTGAAATGCTAAGTGTGGAGTGAATTCATATGAAGCAATTTAGTCTTCCAAGGTGATTTATTGCAATGAAAATTGACATGAGATGTTGAAAATGACAAGAGAGAAGGAAAAAAGGGGGGTGAATGTGGGATGGACTTGGCCAACCATAGCATGGTATTTTCTCACTTTTTCTTCTCACTTTCTCTCACATCATCTCTTGTTCCCTAAAGCCATGCCTCTCGCGTGAAGCCTCTTGCCTTTGCATTTGATTTTCTCTCATAACTCCCTTCATCTTCACGTGAACTTCACAATTCATGGCTTTCTCTCCCTTTGTCTTGTCTTGTCACTTAATTGCTCTCTTATCACTTCTTTACAACTCACATGGTCCATAAGCTTTTGACTCTTCAAATCTCCATGCTCTTCACGTAATGGCCTTGACACAAAGCTCATTTATTTTGTTTGGTTACAATTCAACTAACTTAGTTACTTTTCTAACCTAACTTTCAACTTAGTTGCTTTTGTCACCTAACTTATCTTCTATAAGCTTTCTATCTTATCTAGCTCAATGGCATAGCTTATCATCTTATAAGCATGACAACTTATCTCAAGAATATGGTTCTAGCCTATTTCTACGATAGCCACAACAACTTATTACATAAAAAGTTCCCTAGCTTATCATCATGATAAGCAAGTGTGCTTATCATTTTAAACTCTCTTATCATATGCCTAGTAGCTTATCATCTAATATTTCTAATGATAATTCAACTATTAATTTAAACCACATAATAATGATATATGCCACCTATTAATGATACACAAAATATTCAAATACTTGAAGGAAATTCATGATTTTTTTTTCCATTTAATTATTTTCGGCCAATATATTTATAAATCTTTAATCATAATTTAATTCCATGGATTATGAAATATACTAAGCAAATGAAAAATATAAATCCATAAGAGAAACTTACCTTGTAAGTTTCGGCTCTTAGGGAAATAAAATTAAACTTGCACAAAACTTCCACAATGAAAAGAAAATTATTTAAGGAAAAATTTATGAAATAAAATCTCATATTAGTTAATGTACCTTAACATAAATCTTAGGTCATACATTGGCAAAAAATAAGGCCCCCATAATTTAAATTAAAGCTAATACATAGAAAATGACAAAAGAAATAAACGGGGTCTCACAACTTCGGTATTAATAAAAGGTTCTACTTGTGTTTTGCTTAGAATTCTGTTGCTTTAACGATCCTTCCACTAGTCGTAATCTCAGTCTAATAGCGGCGTCCATTACTATAAGACAACGCTTGACGTCTTCACAGTCTAGGCTATTACCATTGTCCCTCAATCCAGGGAAGTCCTGCTTATCAAGAGGCGTGGTCTACTGGAACGGTCGTGCAGGAGACGAGATCCGCGGCAGCTCGTCGGAGACCAGCATCCTCTATATCGACCAGTGAGGGTGTAAAAATTGTTGGTGAAACTGTGGCTTCTCCTTTAACGACATCCGTTGGGAGATTGGGGCCAAGAACACGATCTCACAAGACGAGACCCTTTCTTCATGGTTGATCCGTAAGAAGGCCAAAGTTTATGCTTCTCCCGAGCGGCTTGACGTTGAGCAGGGTGAGTCTGCTTTAGAGTCTTCCCATTGCGCCTCGGACCCCGAGCAGTCTACTGGTTTGATGGACATTTTGGAAGTTGCAGGGTAGCAAAGCTTGACACCTGGCCCCCCATTGGTCGAGATGAAGTTCCTGTTCCTCCTTGGTCTTCTCCCATTCCAAAGAGGGTTGACGAGATGGTCGGTGCATGGGTCTCTGGCACTCCCCATGCTGAGACTTCTTGGCAACCACTTTTAGGGCCAGTAGATCAGGTTGAAAGTTGTTGCCTGACTTCCCCTTGGTTGTGAAATAGCTTCTGTTGGACTACCATGCCACGTCTTCCATGCTGTGAGTGGGCCATTGCGTACTGCCCTCGATAAGCTTCGTAAGGAGTTGACAAATGAGGGAGACAAGTATGGCGCCCTCGAGGGGGGTTGATACAGTGGATAGCGCGCTTGCTGAATTGTGAATCCTGAGGTAGGAAGTGAGAGAGACAACAGCTTGGATGACCTCAAACCCTAGCAACACTTCAGCTTACTGTTTGGAACCGCCATAGATAGGACTAGCATGTCGTTCGAAGAGTCTTTTCATTAATGTCGAAGTGTCTCGACCGATTCATGAACCTTCGGGGTAAGATATTTTTGGACGGGCGTTCCAACTGTCATCGACATATTCTCTTTATATATCGTATGCCTTCATTCCCTCATCGTTCAACATTTCTTCCGCTTCCTTCTTCTTCCTGCCTTGGTCCAAAACTTTGGCCTTTATCCTCCTTTTCTTGTGTTCTTTTCTTATTCACTCCTGGTGGATTTTCTAATTGCTCTCCCAAGCAAGTTGTTATTGGAGGTAGTTCTTAAAGCAAGTGAGTTCTTGATGTTCACCTTGTTGAACACCTGAGGAACTCGCAAGATCCTCCGTGAGGTTTCGGACTGTGAGGTCGTGTACTGATCTTGCTGCTTAGAAGAGCTTCCTAATCTTATTTCCAGTCCTCTCTAAGTAGCCAAGTTTGTGGACTTGTTCTTTATTCATCGCAACCCCGATGTCCTTTTCTTGAGGAGTATTCGCACAATGTTCGTGGGGTGGAACTATTTCAAAGGTTTGGAGTTGTTGTAAGAGGCCATGAAGGCTGGGAATATCAAGGCGACGTAATTGTTTTGCATGCTATAGTTGTTTAATGGTCCTCACCTGGAGTCTGATGATGTTGCGCGGGTTTTTAGCCTTCTGGGGCCCCTGAAAGATACCCCATATATGATGTGGCTGAGAAGGATAATAATAGAGCAGTTCAGCCATGAATGGAATGACAGATCAGAGATAGAAGCTGAAAGCTGGCTTGGGTGTCAAGGCAACTGCTCCTTGAGTGGGCCATGGACTATTAGCATTATGAGCTCTGCATGTACTGTAAGGACAACCGGGATATGGCCTATTTTTTGTATATGTTAACTGACCACAATGGGCTTCCCTTTTCAATATTGTATCACCTTGTACTTCCATTTTTTGTGAAAAAAATTGTCTTTTTTCCTATGTTTATGTATTCGCCTGTGTCCTTTATTTGTTCGTATCTATTAGAGCTCTTTCTTGGTATTGATCTAGTGTGGGGGGGCACCTTTGGCACTGAGGAGTCAGACTAGTCCTCTGGCGTGGAGGTGCCCTTTGTAATACCCAAGATTTCTATATTAAAACCATTTGAATTTATTATTTGATATTTGAAATTTCTTCTTATAAATTTGAAATTTGAAATTTGAGTTTAACTCATTTAAAATAGTTGAATCTTTATCTTTGACCTAGTTAAACCTTTTTAAAATTCTAAAGATTTTACTGCAGTTATTATTTAAAATTAAAAGTTTTAGAGTTTAAAAGAGAGTCTATTACTAGTGTGAGTATATATGTACATATTAGTTTTAATTTTTGTACCTCTCACTTTTATGCCATTAAGAAGAAAAAGAAGGGTTTTCTTGCTTTCCAAAATCTAGACTTAATTTCTTAAGCAAAGTCAGGTATTCCAAATTTCTTAAGATTTTATTTGTATTCTTTTTGATGGGTCATAATATGACCGGCCCAGCCCATCAGAAATACATCAGCCAAGCTGTAGTCCCGCCCAAGTCCATAAGTGTATCCAAGGCCCCCGGCCCACACACATGTGAATTTGTCCCTCCATGCTTTCCCGCTCGAATATTGAAGAAGTCCTAAGACTCACGGTACTAAGATCCCTTTTGGGACTCTAATCCCCCCATTTATAAGTAGTCAGGTACTCCCCTTGATATTTTCTTAAGCTTTAATTACTTTTCTAATATTGAATTCCTCTTGAGGTGTAATTTAGGCATCAGAGTCTCTCCATCCGACGCCGCCTCTCTCTGTGTGTGGTGTCAAAGGAGATCAAGGAGTCGCTCGGGGTTTCTACTATTCTGATTTAAAAGGTGTATCTTGTCAGGTTGTGGACAAAGGAAATAAAACCACCATCAACACTCCTACCAAAATTCCTTAAATAAACATCCATCTTGAGCTTGACGACCGGGACAAAAAGAAAATTTCCCGACTCCAAGTTGCAGAGAATTTAGATGAAGTCGAAGTGGCACCAGGAAAGACAGTGCGCATCAGCACCACACTGACTGGAATTCTTCGTGATAACCTAATCGAGTTTTTTATGTAACATCACACCACATTCATATGGTCTCACTCTGACATGGAGGGAATTGACCCAAACATTATCGCACATCAGCTGAGCATCTTGCCAGACGCCAAAGCCATCCGACAAAAGAGGAGGACCTTCGCGCCCGAACGCAATTAAACAATTGCTGAGGAAGTGGGCAAGTTGCTAGCTGCTAACTTTATTCGCGAAGTACTCTATCCGGACTGGCTTTCCAATGTGGTCATGGTTAAGAAAGCTAATGGTAAATGACATATGTGTGTGAACTTCATAGACCTCAATCGATTGTGCTCGAAGGATAGCTTCCCGTTACCTCGTATCGATCTGCTGGTCGATTCCACTTCCGAACATGAGATGCTATCATTCCTCAATCCATTTTCAGGGTACAACCAGATACGCATGGAGGCGCTCGACCAAGAGAAAATGATGTTTGTCATCGACATAGGCCTATATTTTTTATAAAGTCATGCCCTTCGGATTGAAGAATGCGGGAGCCACCTACCAGCGGCTGGTCAACCTCTTGTTTAAAGAGCAAATTGGATGGAACATCGAGGTCTATGTAGACGACATGCTAGTTAAGAGCACCCGATCATCTGGTGGATCTTAAAGAAACCTTCCAAGTCCTGGACAAGTATCACATAAAACTAAACCCAACCAAATGCACCTTCGGGGTTTCCTCCTACAAGTTCTTTGGGTTCCTGATATCCAGTCATGGGAAAGAGACCAACCCAGAAAAGATACATGCAATTATATAGATGCAATCCCCGCACACCACACAGAAGATGCCATGTCTCATTGGCAATACGAAGCGGTACCCAACCTTTGTTCTGGAACTCACACGTCTGTTCAAATACTTCTCAATAGAGAAGATACCTAGAGAAGAAAACTCCCTAGCATATAGTCTTGCTCAGATGACTTCTTACCCTGATAATGCGGAGAGCCATATAAATGTTCCACTGGAATTCCTGGATAAACTTTCTATTTGTTTCGAACACGCGGTGTGGCAAATAACCTAGGGGGAATTTTGGGGGCATCAATCGAAAGTATTATCCTTACTGAAGAACTTCCGAAAGACATAGTGGAGGCTTGAAAGATACGAATGAATGCTGCCCTGTACATGATGCAATTGAACGAGCTCTACAAACGAAGTTTCTCAGGTCCCCTCCTTCGATGCATGGATCCCCCTGAAGCAGATTATATCCTCAACGAGATCCATGAAGGGATATGTAGGAATCACTCAGGAGGGAGATCCTTGGCCAACAAAGCCATCAGAGCAGGATACCATTGGCAATCCGTGTTAAAGGAATAAATGAGCATGGTCTGAAGCTGCGATAAGTGTCAACGCAAAGCAACCGTCCAACGGTTGCCAGCAGAAAACATGACCCCTATTAGTTCCATGTGGCCCTTCTCACTGGTAAATCGACATTGTTGGTCCCTTTCCACTCGAAAAAGGGCAAGTGAAGTTTATAGTAGTAGCAGTCGATTACTTCACCCAGTGGGTCGAAGCTCAACCTTTAGCACACATTATGGAAGAACCGTTGCGAAAGTTCATTTGGTCATCCATCGTATGCAATTTTGGAATACCAAGGGTTTTAATCTCCGTTAATGGAAGGCAGTTCGACAACAACTGATTCAAAGACTTTTGCGAAGAGTTGGGTATTGAACACCATTTCTCATCCCCTGCCTACCCGAGGACAACGGGCAGGTAGAAGTGAAAAACCGAACAATCGTTAACATGCTCAAAGCCAAGCTTGACAGCAGAGAAGTAGCATGGGCAGAAGAACTTCTAGGGATCCTATGGGCTTACCGAACAACATACCAACAACATAATATGACATTGAAGAAGAGTACCTTGGGATGTAAAAAAACCCATTACGAAGTGACGTTTGTTTGTAATTTTTAGTTGCATTACATTTACTTACATTACACACTACGTAAATTTATATTAAAAATCTATGATTGTTGTGGTCTAAGTGCAGGAGGACTTTGATATTAATATGAGTCGGGAGGAGGAGCTCATGAGTAGTGCATATTGACGTCATAAAGGTAGGTTACATGCACATTATAAGAAGGATGGGACCAAGAAGCAAGCATTGTTGTACCTTTATATGCTCCATTTGCTACACAACATTGGAGAAGAGTACCTCGGGATGTCAAAGAACACATTACGAAGCATTGTAAACTTTTAGATGCATTACATTTACTTATTTTACGCACTACGTAAATTGATATTAAAAATATATTATTGTTGTGGTATAAGTGCAGAAGGACTTTGATTTTAATATGAGTCGGGAGGAGGAGCTAATGAGTAATGCATATCGATGTCATAAGGATAGGTTACATGCACATTATAAGAAGTATGGGATAAAGAGCAAGCATTTTTACACCCTTATACGATCAATTTGCTACACAACATTGGAGAAGAGTACCTCGGGATGTTAAAGAACACATTATGAAGCATTTGTTGGTAATTTTTAGCTGCATTACATTTACTTACATTACGCACTACGTAAATTGATATTAAAAATCTATGATTGTTGTGGTCTAAGTGCAGGAGGTCTTTGATCTTAATATGAGTCGGGAGGAGCTAATGAGTAGTGCATATCGACATCATAAGGGCAGGTTACATGCACATTATAAGAAGTATGAGACCAAAGAGCAAGCATTGTTGAACCCTTATATGGACATGTCTGAAAAAAGTTGGCGGGAACTCTGTGATATGTTCTCGACTCCTAAGTTCAAGGTGAAATACGTAGACTGCTTATAATAGTAGTACGTAACACTTTGTTTTAGTTTGGATATTGATATTGTGAATCTAGGTGACAACTAAAGAGGGTGTGAGAAGGACTTTTGGGGGACTAAGTCATAATTGATGATGCAAGTTGTTAATTTTCTCTTCAAATACTTTTTCTATTTATAGTATCCTAGACTTGTGTCATCACCAAGATGCTTTATTGTAACGTTGGATATGTGCCCTATATTTTTTTGTACAACATGCAGAGCCGGCAGCTTTGCAGTATTTTTTGCAAAATCGCAGTATGTCTCGACACCTACTGGGCATGTGTGTCAACATCAGCCTTGATTGGAATGTCTACTCTCGGGTGCATGTAAAATGTGTCTACACTTTCTTCACAGTTGTCAACACCAGCACCTCAGGATCGATATTTCTGCTCTTTGAAGGTGCCCTTCACTCCAATCCATCTTTAAACACCTACATAAAAAATGTTGACATTTTAGCTTATGCAAGGGTGTTGGAGAATATGGAGAGAATTTTGTAGAGAGGGGTTCTCAATCATTTTGTAAATAGTTTTTAGCAAATGAGGATTGAAACGATTAAGCTATAAAATCCTTCAAAGTGAGTATATAGTGTTTGTTATCATAAAAAAAAAGATTATTCAAGTAACAAACCTTGGGCTAACATATATCTCTATTGTAATGGTCCACACTTTTATGCAGGAACAAAGTCTCATCAATACAATAAATAGGGAAAATTTGAAGGTGCAACACACTGCTAGCTCAAGGAAATTCCTTCGCCTTTGAAAAAAATTGGTAACAATATTTACAAAATTAGTGTACAACTTACGGTGCAATATATAATTAGTTAATTTGAACTTATCCTTAGATATTGTGCAGCAAGGTGAGGTTCAAGAAAACTTCAAGCCCTCGACTTTGTAAGAAGCGTCACACAAGACTTCCGAGAGGGAATGGGGGTGCCCAGCAGCTAAGAAGCACTTTGTGAGACTTCTTTAAATATCAACTACTTGTTTAGTTTTCAACCTGTGACGTATATAATTCAGTAACTTTATTTTCAAGCACCAGGAAAATATTATTGCATTGCAAACACAGTCACCAACTGATGGCACGAATCCCACCGAAGTTGAGATAGTCTCCCAAGTATTTGGGAAGAGACATGGATATCATAGAGGTCTTGGGTGTTGTGTGAAACCGGATCCAACAAATTCCAAGCATAGAGTTTCACAGCTGAGCTGTCAGTTGGAGGATGCAAGGAAGGACATTTAAGACTTACGAAACAGACAACAAAACATTGAGGAGGTTTTTTCAAAATAAGTTGATCAAGAAAATCGTCTCAAGCAGCAACAATTAGAGTTCAAAGCAGAGCACAAACAGTAATGACTCGAGCAAGAGGCAATGCGTGAACAACTGCATAGCATGCTGACTCAGCTTAATCCAAGGCCATCATGATACCCAAGTCTGAAATTATCATGTCTTACTTGAATTTATAGACAATTTATTGTATATCTTGTATGGATAGTGACAGGAACAATAATGTGTATAGAGCTGCTTATCTTATGAGTATTGTAGTAAGTATTGAAACACATATGAGTCGACACCATTCGTATATGTGTCGACACATCCTTTGTATTGAAATACCAAAAGAATATGTATTCAATGATAATTGAACATAAATTAACAAAAATGAATGTGTATTCAAGCACAAAAAAATACATGTTTTATATTGCAGAATATTTTTGAACGGTCATTACTAACAAAAGTTTTTCACCCGTTGGATTATGTTTGAATGTGTTCATTACAAAACAAACATCACCTAATGAACGTGGGTGACCCATTGTTTGATTTGTGCCGCATGATTTGTTACGTTCATTCGAACAAATTCAAAAGTATGTTAGAGCAAAAAGTGGCCGGCGAACATTTTCATCCCTACAAGTGTGCATGTATTCTTAATAATTCGAACATAATCGAACAATGATTAGGGACGAAAAGTACCCACTGCTGAAAAAATATTATGTTAGAATATATTCAAACATCGGCCAGTTGAATGTCTCTAAAAGGGCATCTTGCATTTTTAAAAATTCGGGAAAAAATCATAGTTAGCCCCATATTTATATTTATAAGGCAAAATCAATTTTGTATCCATTATTATCAAAACGGCGATTTGAGCCCATTATCTTTTGAAAAACGTCAATGTTCCCCTTCCAAATTAGGCGTTAAGTCAGACAGAAAAGCATGCAAAATGACTGAAATGCCCCTCCAAGATAAAATTTTAAAAAATAAAAATAAACATTAAAAAAATTAAAGAAATAAATTAAAAATAAATAGATTATTGAAATAGAGTTTCAATAGTTTTATTTAAAAAAAGGAATTTTTTGAAATATAATTTTTTTATTTTTTATGAAGTTTCTAAATATTTTAAGTCATTTTGTCTTGTAGGGCCATTTTGGTCATTTTACATACTTTTCGTCTGACTTAACTCCTAATTTGGACGGGGGGGTGAACATTGATGATTTTCAAAAGATAAAGAGCTTAAATCACCGTTTTGATAATAGTTGGTACAAAATTGATTTTGTCATATAGATACGGGGCTAACTATGACATTTTCCCTACAAATTCGAACATGATTTTAGGGACAAAAATTAGCCGCTGCCAAACAAGATTTTGTTAAAAGACATTCGAACATTGGCCAATTGAATTCGTCTCTATAAAATTATCTTTTGGCATGAAGGTACTTTGTAATACACATTTATTTTAACAATCATAATTTATTAATGTAAAAAACTAAGAACAAGGATAATCAAGCAAAATATAATTCATCATTGATTAATTAACCAAGTCTTTAAAGTTTTACAACACAAGAGTCTATACAATTTTATACCATAAAATAAAAATAACTTTATCCTAGCAGTAGCAAAAGCAGCTTCAGTACACCATCAGAACCAACACCATCTTCACTAAGTGGTAACTCTGCCATTGAAAAGGAGAAGCGGGATAAGAAAAAAATGAACAATATGCTCTGGGCCCTCCATCTTTTGCATTCAGGAAAGAGACATACAGTAACCAAAGGAAATAATTACCACAAGCAAGGGGGGTTTAGGGGGTGGTCGAACGTTCACGTGAACCGCCTTATTACCAAAATTACGAGGAATAATACTCCAAAGACATTGACATTCCGACATTTGCTGTAATAGGTCTGTTTAAACTCATTGGATCATATAGGTAAGGAAAAATCTTACAAACCATGTGCGAAAAAGTGATACAAATAGTAGAAAGTGATTCTACTATATCCCAGGAAAATAGATCAAGGTTTCCTGCATCAAATGTAAAATATCAAGTAGAAAAAACCAGCAAGAACATGTAGTGAAGCATACCAGGAAATGATCAATTCCAGAACCCACTTTCCCTGCTTTATTTGGATGATAGTTAAACACATACTCAAGTACATAGGACTGATCTCGATAAGAGTGTTAAGATAAGTGATATTGCAGACAACTATAGTTGGAAAAAAAAGCCACTTGACGGATAGGGCATCAAAGAAACATAAGTGTTGAAAATTAGAAGAATCGTGAATTCTGCTAGAGGTGGCACTCTAAACAACTTTAGAAGCATATGGTTTCCATCCTCTATCAAACTTAAGCATTCCTCATCAGGTTTGCATTCCTAACATCTTCCAGTGTCAAAAGTCTCTTTGACTCGAAGAGAAAATCCCTACCACAAACTGGTCCATTCTAATGGGACATTGTTTGGAGACATATATGTGACTGCATATAGCACAGAAAACATATCCATTTTGATTCATTATCCTCCTAATAGACTGGATAATATTTTCTGCCTCCACCAGAATATCTTGTTCATCAGAAGTGAACGCATCTAACCGTTGTCCGGTTGCAGTATACTACCAGCACTAGGAGAACCTGAGGAGGGGGCTGATGAGGGTGCCCTCCCCAGATGTAACTTATATTTTGGAACCATGATGTAATCATAACGTATTGCTTTGAGTTATTGCCTAGAGATTAGATTTCTAAATGTTTATCTATGTGTGTTATGTGATATAGGTATACGTTTTTATTACTCATATATTTATTAACGTATTCGTACACTACATAAGAACGTATGAGGATCTGCGTGTCAACTTGCGAATAACAAAATAAACTTTTAAATGGTATTTTCATAAACTAAATTAATTCATATTTCCTGAATTAGTAATAGCATGTTATAATAATAAAATAATTTTAAAAATTCCGCTACAAGTTTAAGTTAAGTGCGCATGAGAGTTCGTGATGGCGAGCTCTTGCGGTTGTCATTTGCACCGTTCGAACTAGTGTTCGGGGCATGACACCGACCCTCTAAACATTCTTGCTTATCCTAATTTTCCTTATTATAGCTTAGACACTAATACCAACACGCGGGACGTGACACAATATTTATCAAACAAGTCCTTTTGTTAAACTTCTTTCTTTAAAGTTAACAATTTACACGTCAGTTCAAAATCATAAGTTGACACATATCCTCCAAACTTAATAAACTGTTATCACAAGTCACGAAAAAAGTATACCACATCAACGGAATAACAATAAACAAAACTAAATTATTTTAACTATTTATGAAAACAAAAAAATAGTATACAAATTTTGAAAAAAAAACTTAAAAAAATTATGAGTCACATGATTTTAGTTTCAGGTGATTCTGGTCAACTTATTATTGGAGCGGGCATGTGAACTATTAACATTGAGAATAAAATTTTAAGAGAAGGTTGCTTTGAAAAAAATTATAAACTCAGGGATCTTGATGATCAATTAGAAGCCGAAAGAGACACTACAAAAAAATTGGCTTTTAGTAACAATTTGTTTTACTAAAAGCGAATTTTTTGTCATTAAAAGTATTAGTGACGAAATTTTTTTGTCACGAGCTTCGTCAGCAAAGAGCGTCACTAATTTTTTTGTGTTGAAACCTGATTTCGCCACAAAAAACAATTAGTGACAAAAAACATTGAAGTCACTAATATGCTACTGTGACAGTAAATTCCATCACAAAAGTCAATTTTCGATCGCAACTAACCCGTTGAATCAGATAAATACCTGATCGATTTGAAATAGCCCAAATCGGACCCTGACAATAGCGGTCGTGATAGGAACCCCATCCGAACCCCAATATAGCAAGGCGTAAGGGCATGCATGACAAGGCTTTGCGTGCGCAAGGGCTTGCACATGGCACGCCCATGGGCAACATGGCATGACCCGATGCCGTCATTCAGAGCCAACCATGGAGACAAGTATTGGCATGGCCCAAACAAGGCCTTTGGAGAGATGATGTCAGACATATCAGGAGGGTTGGAGCAACACATGAAAGTTTCCACCACATGACCATCACTAGTGGCGGCGCAACCAAAGGTGCACATGGAGATGATTCAAGATGGATCCCGAGACGAAGTGGAGTTTATTGGTCTCAAAAGACTCAAGAGACCGTGGGGATCATTTTGATGTCACCACCCTACAAGGTGGTGGAGCGGCGTAGGAGCATGGTGGTGACAACCACCACAAACGGCTTGGAGGGGCCATATGAGGTAAACTGCATGTGGGATCCCTAAATGGCCGAATCCTTCTATTTTAAGGGAGTTATCTAATTGCGTTTTGAGTCGAAACATTTCCATGTTGGTGTGATTCAATTAATGTAATAATCTTTGTCTTATTTTTGAAATATTATTCCTTGATTGAAGTTGAGTCTTTTAGGCTTGTGGCAATTCCTTTGTTCCCTATATGGAAGCTTATGGTTGGTCACATCCCTAATTTTTTGGACAACTAATCTTTGATTGATTTGTCCTTGTTTTGGGGACTAGTCTTGAGAAAAAAAGGCATGATCGCTACAAGGAAAGGAAAGGTTTTGCCGCCCAAGCCCATAGAGGTAGTATAAATACCCCTCCATGACACTATTTGTAAGCACCATTTGATCATTTGAATAGAAGAGTCTCCAAGGGAGCTTTTGACCTTTGTGCCATTATCTTTCGGTGTTCGGAGTTAAGCCTTACACTTGGCTAGCATGGGTGCTATAGTGCTTGGGGTTAGGCCTAACACGATTCACACTTGTTAGACCTGACTTGCACTGGGTTAGGCTGGTTAAGTTGGGGGCAATCGGCAACTGGGGTTAAGCTTGGAAGCTTAGGCTAGCAGAGGAGGTTTGGTGCTTGGGGTTAGGCCTGTCATCTCATCTACTTTGTTAGCCGTACATCGTTGGGTTAAGTCGGCATTGTTCCACAATCAAGTTCTGAGTTCGTTTAGTGGTGTCAGCCCGTTCGAGCTTAGGATTGCGTATCCTTCTTTTCATCCATTTTCCCAACCATTTGTGTTCTTTTAATTTATCCTTTCGATAAACAAAAAATATATTTTCTTTTCTTTTTTATCCGATACCTGGGATACATTTCCGTTTTGAGTGCTTAACTGGGTCGGCCATGGGGTATCAACCATAGGCGAGGGCTAAAATCGAGTACTCACATGTCCTTACTTGTAAGGGGGATAGACATTGGTGATGGGGTCTAGGCCGAGGTCCCTATCAGATCAATTGTAATAATTGTTAGAAGTATTCCTCAAAACTAATTATTTTGGAATAATTATGAGATCATTATTATTTTTTATTAATCACTTGTATATATATATATATATATATATATATTTATAAAATATTGGGTACATGTAATGACATAAGATGTCTATACAAAATATTGTTGAGCAACATTGTAAAAAAGTCAGGTCGATGATTAATGAATCAGAGGCGGGGAGTATGATTTTTCGGATCCTTGTTGACTCAGTGTGTTCTAGACCAAGATACATAATGATGTATAAATAGGTTTACATTTGTTGTGCCTCTCTAAGATAGAAGTATGGACTCCGTCATTAAGGTGGTGACCTTAAGCAAACGAATGAGTGCATTATAAAAGTACATGCACTAAACTAGATCAAACATGAATACTTTATGAAAATTATCTCTTATGCAGAAAATGATATTCAGCACAATTAGCTTATGTTATCTTTAGACCTGAGGGAGTTATGCAGATTTGCTAGTTTTGTGCTTTTGCTTTGACTGAATCTTTCTGTCATGATTATCGCAGATCAAATATTGCAGATAATGTTGAGTCTGGTGCATAGCAAGTGGATTTGTGTAATTGATCAATATGGAATCCATCAGTCTCCTATTGAGGCAGTATATTTATTTTGTCTGTATAATGTTGCGCTCAAATAAAAAACGTCGTGCAACTATTTTTTGGGAAAAATGTTTTCACTATTTTTATTTATTTATTTGAGAAAAAAATTGCAACTTTTTGGGAGTTCAACTGAGTATAGACTGAGAATTAAGAATTATATGAGCTATGGATTTAAACAATGATATTATTATAATCCTATTAGCTCATGTGAAATATTGTATGGTGGAAGGATAAATAAGTGTATAATTGTTAGCAAAATAGAATTCACAAAAATAAACTCATTATCTCAGGGGTCAATTGTGATATGTTAATGAAAATAATCACAGAATTTGTAAAAGCTCATATATTCGGAATACAAAATATAATAGAGTTAAGAAAAACAGTTTTTCTTGATGATCCTACAGGCAAGATAGCTCAAAGTTTTTCATTTGAGAAAGAGATAAGAAAAAACGTGAGAAACTCTCTCTCTCTCTCTATAATTTCTCTATAAAACTCTCTCTCAAGAACTGTGTGCATGAATCCAAAAGAGGTAGCACACTTGGGCTGCTATGATTCAACGATCCACACTCCGCTGCGTCTCTGAAGATCTTCGAATCCTTTTCAACAAAAGCTAATATTAAAGAACGCGATTGTAACATACCGTTCGAATGTGACATAACGACATCGAACAAATAGGGTTGATCCTTTAATTCTCTTTCGGACTAAAAATAACAAAAATACTGACTCCTTTAAAAAAATGATGCGTCCCGTATGATGGAGTTCAAACTATAGTTTTTGGGACGTAAAAATTATTACGCGACTCCACTTGATGCCTTTCGGAGAGTACATCCTTTTTGGGACGAAGAAAAAGTGGTCCTAAAAAACTAATTTATGGGTCGAACTGATTTGTCCGTCCTAAAAACACTTTTGGGATGGTGTTATTGGGACACCCATCGTGATGGTTTCAATCCATCCCAAAAAGTCTTTATTTTTCCATTCCAAAAATTCAAATATGTTGTAGAATTTGTTTACCAAAAAATAGAAATTTCTACCATGGTTATTATAGAAATAAGAAAATAGGTAGTACAAATAGGTTGCTAATGTGATAGGAGGTCTTATAAGGTGAATTATTTTCCTCTTAATTCATTATTACTCGACAGTACTTTACCATAATTTGGGTTAAATAGTTTACAAAAAATAAGATTTCATACGGAAGTATAAAACTCATTGGTCCTTAGACGTAATTATCTTGTTACATATTTCCTGGTAAATCGACACGAACCAAAAAAAATATTAGATCATCATTATTATTACACAGAATAACAAAAGCTGCCAGGGTCATACCCCGAGTTTTTGTTTAACGAAACATGCATGTAATAGTCCGGACTGTCAAGACCTCTAGTCCTGTCCTATAGTAAAGGACACCGCTATTAACTGAGGTTACAGCCACTGGGAGGACCGTTAAAGCAATAGGATTCTAAGAAATAAACATCATCAAGACCTTTTATTTCAACCTTTCTATCATAAAAGAATATCAATTTCACCTTCGATGTACATCTACAAAATATGACAGAATAACTACTACATTAAGTACAATTCACACGGGTCTCTATCTTATTCTCTTCTACTCTTGCTCTTCATCATCGCTAGAAAATATAATCAGGACGCTCTCAACGATGTTGTATAGGTTCTCAGTGACCCAGACCCAACTACCAGCTTAGTATCAAGATCTCATGAGTCAAAGTCTAAGTAAATTTATCCAGGTACAGTCTGAACATCTGCTAAAAGATTTTAACAAATAATGGTGAGTCCAAATGACTTGGTAAAGCTGGTGCATAAACAGAAAAAATAGCAGATGCAAGAAAATACATTGAAGAAACCTGTTCATCAATAAAATCTCAAAATAGAAGAAGAAAGTAAATGAAAAGACTCAATTCTTAAAAAAAATGATCTTTTCAATTTTTCAATCAGCACTACTTTCACTCCCAGAGTGAATCATTAGGCCAGAGTGACGGGTTACAAGTAACCTCCGTATCTTTGCAGTAGTAATCTCAGAGCACAATACAGTCTCAAACTCCCAAAGTGAGTTATCCTAACAAAGGATCTTTCCGCGTACGACAGAGAGGCCAGAATGTCACAACTAGTTAACGCATTCTCTTGTACACAGTACTGTCACGTCTTCACAGTATACGTTAAGTACGTATGTCTAATGTCAACGCCCATACATATCATTCATGATATGAAACACCTTAACCACACTTAAACATCACAACCACATCCCTTTCCAAAGTACAAGATTAAGTATGCATGTCTCATATCAACACTCATACATATCATGCATGATATGCAACACCTTAACCCTTCCTTTGGAAAACATAGAAACATGATAAAACTTTATTCAAAAGAAAGTGTTGTGAAGGAGAAAACAACACTTTGATTTCTTGGTTAAAAACCGGCTTAACCACCACGTAGAAAAAACTATTTTTGACATAATCAAAGACAAAGAGTTTTGAAAACACGAAGAAGATTTTCATAAGAATAAAATCAAGTATTGAAAAACATGATTTGGAAGAAATTTTGAAAAGAACCGGATCAAAGTATGAAAAACACTTTGAAAACGAATCGAAGTTTAAAAATGATACTATTTTGAAAAACGAGCTTAGTCTTCGTCAACAACACGAAGAACAATATGAAGAACATAGAGAATAGAAAGAACACAACAACATCAATAGATGCTAGAATAGTTGAAAAACACAAGAGATTCACAAAATCATCTTGAAAATTTTTTAATCGAAATCAAAGATAACCAACTAAACTTTAGCTCTAATTGATTCGGATCTCCACTAATCTTCACTAAGCGATTTCCTCCTTGCTTCTAGTTCACTTCTCTCTTAATCTCAAGCTTAACTAACAAATTTAGGATGAGACAGTGTAAGTTTAAATGGACGGACCCCCTATTTATAAGCAAGCTCGGTTCGCCACATCGCTACACGTGTCAGGCTAGGAGTAGTGATTTAAAAGGCTACACTGACCACACGTTGACACCTAGCAACCCCAATCTGCTGTAAGGAAAGATAGCTATGGCGAGTCATCGCCGAAACTCCTACGGTTCGACACATCGTGCTCTCTATGATTTTATTTGTCGTGTTTCCTATGTGTCATCTCTATCCACAAGCCATCTCTATCCACAATTTCATCTCTATCCACAAGTCATCTTTATCCATAATTCACCTCTATCCATAATAGATCTTTATCCATAACTCATCTATATCCATAATCCACCTCTATCCATAATTCATCTCTATCCATAACTTAATGACTAAGTTTCACTAAATTTCCTCAATATTCCAACGATGATCATAAAACGTCCTACTTGCTTTCGAAAAATAAAAAGTCTCCAAATTTGAACCATAAACTCGTAGATAATCCCCCAACATATTAAAAGAATAAAAATAATATGGTTCGATTTTCAAGAAAAAACGTCCTACTTGCTAAAACAATTTTATTGATCCAATACGTGCTCCTCAATATCCTGAACAACAACTTAGTTACATGCAAACTCCAAATCTCACTTAATAAGGTTCTAATCAAGGTTTTAACATTAATACATCAACTACTAATTAATCTCCAAATCATCACTCAATCAATATACTTAGTCACTAATTACCCCCTAATGCACTACTAAACACTAACTTGATTTCACAGAAAAAGATGTTATGCTTAAACAAAAGCTCGGGATATGACAATGCATTTGTCTGTGAAATCAAGTTTGGGTTTAGTAGTGCATTAGGGGGTAATTAGTGACTAAGTATAGTGATTTGGAGATTAAGTAGTAGTTGATGTATTAGTGTTAAAACCTTTACTAGGGCCTGATTAAATGAGAATTGGAGGTCATAAGTGACTAAGCTTTTATTCAGGATGTTAAGGTGCACGTTTTGAGCCAATTTAATTTTTTAAGCTAGTAGGACGGGTTTTTGTCAAAAACCGCAACACATGATTTTTATTGTACTAATGAGTCAACGGTTTATCCATGATTTTATGGTTCAATTTTGGAGATAGTTTATTTTTTGAAAGCTAGTAGGATGTTTTATGAATTATGGATAGAGATGAGTTATTGATAGAGATGAATTATGGCTAGAGATGAATTATAGATTGAGATGAGTTATGGAAAGATGTGAATTATAGATTGAGATGAGTTATAGATAGAGGTGAATTGTGGATAGAGATGAAATTGTGGATAAAGATGAAAGGATAATTGATTTGATAATGTAGTGAAACTTAGCAACTAAGTTTTGGGAAACTTAGCCATTAAGTTAGGGAATTTCGGCAACCCTAGAGAATCACACATAGCAAGGCTAGGAAGCACGACAAATCAAATAAAGGCTAGAAGCACGACAAATAAAGGCTAGAAAGCACGACGAAAAAGGCTAAAACCTAGAGAGCACAAAGTATCGAACCGTAGGAGTTTCGATGATGACTCGCCATGGCTACCTAGGATAATTTCGGCCATAGCCTTGCCTTGCAGCTGCTAGGAGGTGTCAATGAGAGAGAAATGTAGCCTAGTGACTCGCCGAAGCTAGCCTAGCTAGGCAGAACATGTGTCAGAATGCAACTGACCGTGTTTTCGACCTTTGAAAAGTACACTACTCAATCTGAATTTTTGTGAGTGAAATCTTGAGAGCAAGAGTGAAGTGAAGTGGGAGAAAGAGGAGGTAAAATTCTAGTGACGATTCGGCTACATTAGGGGTAAAGTTAGTTTGGTTATATTTGATTACGATTCCAAAGTTTTCAAGATAATTATGTGAATCTCTTGTGTTTTTCAAAATTATTATAGCATCTATTGATTTTTTCACTTTCTCCGTGTTCTTGTTTTTCTTTGTGTTCTTCATATTCTCTATGAAGAACAAGCTCGTCTTTTCAAAATAGTCTCGTTTTTAAAGTTCAATTCATTTTTAAGGTGTTTTTCAAGTTTTGATCCTTTTATTTTCAAAAAAATTCCCAAATTTTATTTTTCAAAGCTTGAACATATTCTTTTGAAGGATTCTTTGTGATTTCAAAACTCTGTCGTTTGATTATGTCAAAATATTTGTTTTTTTCTACGTGGAGGTTAATCGGGTTTTAACTGTGAAATCAAGGTGTTGTTTTTTCCTTCTCAACATCTTTCTTTTTGAAAAATATTAATTGTTTTTATGATTTCCAAGGGAAGTTTGAGGGTTAAGATATGACATATATGTAATGCGGGGCATTGACATGAGACATACATACTTAACTTGTACTTTGAAGTCGTGATAGTACTGTGCACAACAGGATGTGTACCACATATTGTGGCATCCTGACCGCTCCATCGTACGCGGGAAGATCCTTTATAAGGATACCGTATTATACTTTGGGAGTAATGCCGAACAATACGGATCGTATTTTACTCTGGCAGGAATGCCGCACAATACAGAGGTTACATATATCACTCTGGCCCAGTGATTTACTCTGGGAGTGAGAACGTAATTTACTCTGGGAGTAATGTCGCACAATACGGGAGAAATGTTGAGGAGTGGTGGTTAAAATTGAAAAATATCATATATTTAAAAAAAAAGAATTGAGTCTTTTCCATTATTTTATCTTTTGGTTTGTTATTACATTGATGAACGAGTTTCTTCAATGTCTTTTTCATGTTATCTGCTTCATTTCCTACTAACCACTAGCTTTACTAAGTTATTTGGACTCACCGTTTGTTACATTCTTTTAGCAGAAGTTTAGAATTTACCTGGGAAAATTTACTAAGAGTTTGACTCGACTCATGACGTCTTGATATTAAGCTGTAGTTTGGTCTGGGTCACTGAGAACTTAGACATCATTGTTGAGAACATCCATAGATCGATTGGTTCAGGAACTCCTTATTATATGAAGAGAAAATGTAGAAGAGAATAAGATTAAGACCTTTGTGGTTTGTACTTCTTATGTAGTAGTTATTCTGCCATGTTTTGTAGACAAACATAGAAGGCAAAATTGGTACTCTTTTGTGATACAAAGGTTGTAATAAAGGATCTTGATGATATTTATTTCTTAGAATCTTGTTGCTTTAACGATTCTCCCACTGACCGTAACCTCAGTTTAATAGCTATGTCCATTACTATGAGACAGGGCTAGAGTTCTTCACAATTCGGGCTATTACAGCCAGCCCCAAAAAATCAGCATAATTGTTTTTTCCCTTGGGCAAAAAAATTGTTTTCTGATATATATATATATATATATATTTGGAGTGTACAATTTGACGCTACAATATATATATATATATATTTGGAGTGTACAATTTGACGCTACAAATTTTATTCTTGCTAATTGCTATTAGCTTCGTCCCAGGGTTCACATAAAATGAAAACTTCGAAACTTACATTTTAGTAATTCAGCCAATCAGATTAGAAACAATATTATCATCAATCGAAGGCATCATCTGATAATTATATAGTCTAATTGCTATTTGCTTACTGTCAAACAAGCAATAGAGAGCATGGAAACCATAAACATGGACAAAGAATTACTTTAAGAGGACACACAAGTAATTACCAATCTATATATGTCTTAATTAGCTAGTGAAATACGTAGGTTCAGAGATGTACGTAAAAGCTGTCTTACGGTAGAATCTCCGATACAAGTGAGACATCCAGATCAGTAGAAATTGCCGATAACACCCTCCTTCGTACTAGCTAATTGTATCGATCCCTTCTCTGTAAGCTTCAATCTGCAACGTTATAAAATTATCAAGCGGGATACTAAGAAGATTTAGCAAAACTGAAAAAGAACGCGCGCGACTGAGTCATCAAATGATGTTAGCCTTTTTGAAATTAAGAGATATGCCCTACTCTGTGGAACCATAAACAAGCGTCAATCTGGAAGATAATTGGGCTGAGCAAGTTGAAGATGATATGGCTGAATAATGTGAGGAGGCATGGTGTCAAGCTGAAGCACACTGCTCGGACGTTGCTCTACAAATAACGGGAATTGCTCAACAACTTGCTGATGTTCGGCTGGCTTTGCCTCCATTGCTGCTAATTGTTGATACTCTACAGCTGCCCGGCGCTCTTGCATCTGCTCATACCCATCAACCATTGCAAAGTAGCTATTTTGAATCCATACTCAGTTTTCGCACCCTAAATTATCAATTTTTGTCACATTTTATTGGTGGACTATTCATTTCAGACATATTTTGCACCTCCTTTAAAATTTTCTACTCTTTCAAGTAGATATTGATTTTTCTATATAAAGGGATAGAACTGTAATTTCACGTGCCCAAAAAATCGTTGACTAAAATATAAAAAATAATGATAAACGATGCAAAATATTTGAAATCAATTGTTAGTAAAATGTAACAAAAATAATAATTTGTAATAAGAAATATAAAAAAAACTCATAGTTGAAGGATGACCAATATATTTATTCTTTGTTTTGTTTTTTGTTTTTTGAAACCCATTACTTACCCAATTGTACATGCTACTGTTTTCCTCCTCCAACATCCGCTCCTAAACATTAACCACCAAAAAAAAGTTGAAAAATCTTATATTCGTGTGTTAATGGGAAGAGAGAGGGAGAGAGTTTTCACCTTCCTTCTCAGGTTGTCCACCTGTTGGTGCATGAGCTCAGTCTGCATGCGCACCAAGAAAAATTAAAAGAGATAATAGAGAAAGGAACCAATGAGTTATTTTTTGAAGGAGTTCCCTATGCAATTATATAGTCGTTATTCTTGTTATTAGTACTCTTTTAATTAGGACCTTTTGCCTGAATCTTTTCCCCTGTTTTAGGTCCTTCAACTATTTTCATTAATTTATCCCCCTGCTACCCTTAAAACAGCTGGAATCCTCAACGCAGAGTACTTCCAAATTCCTGTATCATTAATCATTAGTGGCTCGAAAGAAAGTACGCAAACCTATTATATCGCCATGCATTCCCCGAAATACCCAAAATCTGTCAGGGAATAACAAATTGCCGAACAATCTTGGGAGCTGATTGGCGGCAAAATAAGTGGAAGGACAAATAATAAATATTGCAAAAATTAGATATTGAAAAAAAAAGGCAAGAGTATCACGAGTACTGTCGGAAACTGACAAATCAATACAGCCTTCAACTTCTCGGCTGCATTTAACATGAATGTTATTAACTAACAGGCCGGAGACATAACTGAAAACAGTAGAAAAGAATGGATACCTTCCGGTCCCGAACCTTGTTAACTGCAAGTTCTAGTTCCTGTTCAAGTTGATCCAAATCTTCATACGGTAAGGAAGTCACATCCTCGCCGGTGTAGCGCCGCATACTAAGTTCAAGACGACAAGTTTCTTTTCTGAGCATTGTCATTTCAGAGTATATTTGTTCCTAAAAGATGTAGGCCGACAAAAGGATCAAACCTCATACCCGGATAAGTTAAGGCAGTAATTAGAGTATATCATTAACTTATACGTAATACTTGTACCCGGCCATCGCTCTCAGGAATACGAGTGCCCGTAGCCTTTTGGTACCTCTCTATGATTTGCTCCATTCTGTGCCAAAATATCAATTCTGTGTTATATCTGAGATTTATCTGCAGGTATATGTAACTAATTAAACTTCGAAATACTTATATGCAGCAAAACGGGCACCACCAAAGCATGACTGTGCCAATGGAATATAATAGACGGATGCCTTCTGCAGAGAGTAACACAATAAAACTTTTCGCCTTGGGAATATAATCCCGTTGATCATCAACAATTTTGTAGCATTACTTGTATGAAATGATATACTTGATTATCTACACTTGTTACTCTTCATTGAGGAATCTATGTAAAAAATAACCTTGATACTAATGAAACCCTGTGCAGATTTAAATTTATTCTGGTTGTCCAAGATTTGTTGCGGATGAATCAGGAATATCAAAAAGATTGGCAATAGAATTACTCAAAAGGCTTAATCTGGCGAAAGCATATATCTAAATAATTGAGATGGTTATCACTATCAAAGTTCAAAAGCTTCAGGTGCATTATTCTTTTCTAAAAACAGATAGTTGGTAACTCGATTTATCTCAGCAGCTTCAGTAAATTTATTACAGGGCAATTTGTTATTTCAACATTAATTTGAAAATCAAAATTTGGGAATATTACCTTTGAAATCCAATGGCAAGATAACTTCTTCCAACTTTTCTGTTCGTTTAGGATGCTATAGATCGAATCTTATTGATAATGTACATATATAGCTGTGTGCAGTTTAAAATTACCCCAAAAACAGAGAAGGAGAAGACCATATATATATGTGTGTGTATTTTTTTTGGTAATTAGAAGAAGACCATGATGATTTATTGAAATGCCAAAAAAAATCAGATGGGATAATGGACATAACCAATGCAGAGTGCAGCAGCAAAAATAAAACATAAAGGGGCTTCTGGCTAAATTAACATGTGGTCTGCCTGATAGCCGGGGAAAAAGCTAACCTAATCTGTCAGAAGCATATATATATATATGTGTATTTTTTTTGGTAATTAGAAGAAGACCATGATGATTTATTGAAATGCCAAAAAAATCAGATGCGATAATGGACATAACCAATGCAGAGTGCAGCAGCAAAAATATATAAAGGGGCTTCTGGCTAAATTAACATGTGGTCTGCCTGATAGCCGGGGAAAAAGCTAACCTAATCTGTCAGAAGCATGGAACCAAGAGTAAGTCAAGGAACTCAATGCGGTCAATCAGAAGTTATCGGAGAAATTTTAATCACTCTATCCCTGTTTCTCTCTCTCTCTCCTTCTCCCCCTCGATTTTGAAGACACGGCTAAACAAAAAGAACCCGAGCTAGGCCACAAGGGCAAAATACAGTCACAGTATTTAAGCTCTTCCCTGCAAGCCTTCGATCAATCAAAAGAAATCGAAAGAAACTAGCTAGAAGAAGTGCTGTAAACATATAACAACCTGATAGAACCAATTCTTAAGAAGGAATATACAATTGAGGGCTACCTCAGAGGCTCAGTGCAGTACTCGCACATCTTTCCTGTGCTTGAGAAGACGATGAGCCCAATTTGGGCATCACAAAGCACCGAAAGCTCATGAGTCTTTTTCAAAACCCCTGCTCGGCGCTTGGAGAAGGTGACTTGCCTTGTCGTCTGGTTCTCAATCCTCCGGATTCGTATCTTTCCGCGTCCCATATCCAACAGACAGCTCAAATTTTCCTATGTTCTAGTTAAAGAAAGAAGAAATTAATAAGAGAAATTATACCCCTTTTACATCCTACAATTTCCATGTTTATTCATCAAAAAGAAAAACAGAACTTAATGGAATAGCACAAAACATAAGCTAGCGTTTAGGATTGGAATAATTATAGGGGTCGGAATGAAAAAAGAACAAGAGACTTTCTTAATGAGGATGGAGTTTGATTAAGGGATCACCACAAGGTTACCAGAATCATATGTCACAAGAAGTGGGAATTAGATACCGCAAATTCCAAAATACTAGTAACTTACGGATACTTTTGTGACGGTTCTACAGAAGTTCTGGAGAGACAGAGAATGGGAGAAGGCTGAGTTTAGGGTTTGTATAACAAATATAAATTTTCTTGCTTGGAAATTTGAAGAGCCTTGATGGATGTTGGTATCCTTTCCTTAATATGAGCTATACTCTACATGCTGATAACTACACTTTTCTTACAGCCCTTCTTTATATGCGAAACTACCAAAATGCACCTCTTGCATGAATCCGGCAGGAAATAGAAAAGTGAGAGAGAGAGAGAGAGATCTGCATCTGTGGGTTCATGAAAACGCCTGCGTCGCTGAACGACTGAAGTGCATGCCATGCATAGTTTATGTGTACATGCATGGAGTAGTGTTTACGATCAACATAGAGCAATGATACAATGGCCCATCAGGAACCATGCATGCCACGTGAATGATGTGATAATGGGCTTCTGTATATATGTGAAGTTGATTTCCAAAATGCGTGACATTACTGTAGTTCCTTTGGAAGAAGGTAGTCCATGCCTGTCCACAAGCAAAGAACTAAAAACGCGTTGCTGTGACGTCCTAACCACCCGTACTGCTTTGGTCTACCAAGCAACCTGACTTTTGCCACTTATAGTAGGGGTTGGAGAAGTAGGCTTACCAGAAGTAGAAATCCAAGAAACAAGAGGAAACGACAAAGTGTAACGATCGCTGAGAAACATATTGTATGTGCAGGGGTCAGTCATTAATTAGCACCCCCACAAGCTTTAAAGTCGAATTAATGGAGATTGCGTCGCTTTCAAATCAGGTTCAAAACATTTTTCACCAAAACAATGTTCCAGTTTGTTAGACTACGTGGAAATATATTTTTAAATCCGAAGCAGATTTTGATATATTGATGCCGAGAATTTTAGGCACCAAATTTGTAAAGGAATAACAGTTCACAAAATTATTTAGACCGGCCTGTGGAGTTAACCATGCCAATGCTTTATTTGCTTGGTACGTTATACGTAATTTTAAGGCCAATTAACCTGAGTATCAAATTAACCTCTTCTTTTTTTAATAAGAGATTATATATAAGTGATGATCAATGAGTGAGGATATACAACGTGGTACCATTGCTTGACAAATTAAGGTTAATGCACATAGGATTGAAACATGGTTTTCCTATATATGATAATTAACAGACAAGTACCAGGAATTAATGTCGACTTGAATGTAAAGAATATAACTGATCATGATGGGTTAATTCTTCTATTTCTTGCAAGTCGTCGTTGTAGTGGTATTTGATTCAGCCTAACTGGAGTGGCGAAGCAGAGTCAGAAAATCTACGTAAGCAATATTTATAATAGGTAAGGGTTTCTGAGTATCTCCTCACCATCATGACATTACTCCAGAGCTCCTGTCATGCAGTTTTGCCATCCATATTCATAATTGGGGCGGCCCTGATCTCTCTCTCTGGCGTGTCCATTTGAAAAATGTATAAGGTGGAATGTCTTGTGCGATTGATGATCTCTACTAAATTAAGTGCAAGAATAGAGCAGGAAACTTCACGGAAGCCACGATGAGAAATCTCTCAAGAGAACAAGCAATGTATAGAGTGAACTGGAAAATATACATGCAATTGCAGCATGCATAATTGGAAAATTATGAAGAAACATGTGCTTGTACCACCATAAATATTCTTTGTGACATATCTGTATATATACAACAATCACCTGAATTACAATTATAATTAGGGTCTATTTGTTTATCTGCAATTAAGCACTTTTTTTTTTGTAAAGCGATTTCCAATGCATTATGTTTCAGTAAAATATTCTAATTTACAGTGTTTGGTTGTTACATCAAATATATTTTCTTAAAGTATTTTTCAATGTTTTTGACGTATGTTATATTATTCGTAATTTTATATGACTAATAAACTAAATTTTTAACATCAATTTGAAATAACATAAAATAAAGTTTTCGAGAGAATAAGAAAAGGATCGAGTTCCTTTGAATGTTTTGGTTTCGGGTTAGAAATCCGAACACTAACCTGAACACGAAAAAATCTAAAACTGTCAGGGTCGTGTTCCTTTGATTGCTTGAGTTTCGGGTTAGAGACGCGAACACGAAGCTCTTTTTTCTTGGGTTCATGTTTCAAAACCTGACCACAAACCTGAAAAAATCTAAAATAATCGAAGTCGGGTTCCTTTGAATGATTTAGTTTAGGGTTACAGACCCGAACACGAACTTGATTTTTTATGGTTCGTGTTTCAAAACCCAACCACGACCCCGAAAAAAACTAAAATCGTTGGGGTCGGGTTCTTTTGAATGATTTGGTTTCAGGTTAGATAGCGAACATGAACTTGTTTTTTCTCGGGTTCATGTTGCAAAATCAAACCCCGATCCCAAAAAATGCTAAAAATTTTGGGGTCAGGTTCCTTTGAATGCTTCAGTTTCGGCTTAGAGAACTGAACACGAACTTGATTTTTTATGGTTCATGTTTAAAAACTCAACCCTGACCCCGAAAAAAGCTAAAACAGTCAAGGTCGGGTTCTTTTGAATGATTTGGTTTCATGTTAGAGATGCAAACACGAACATGATTTTTCTCGGGTTCATATTTCAAAACCCGACCCAGAAAAAAGCGAAAACCGTCGTGGTCGGGCTCTTTTGAATGATTTGGTTTTGGGATAGAGATGTGAATACAAACCTAATTTTTTTCAGGTTCATGATTCAAAACCCGACCCCGACTACAATGTAACCCTTTCAATTTGGGTTGAACCGGGTCGGTTTCGAGTCAAGAAGTCGGGTTGACTGGTTTTTTGCCACGTTTAAGACTAGGATAGGCAGGTCAGGAAAGAAGATTCACTAGTTTCAAAAAGTAAACCACTTTCAGTAAAATGGAGCTATCTTTTACAGTTGACCGAATTGAGTTTCGGTTGGACGTATTTTACTAGGCTCTTTAAACTGTCAAAAGTATGGAAAGTACTTTCCAAAAAGTAAAATACTACAAAACAAACGGAACCTTAATGAGAATGAAAAACATTTTCAACATAGTACCAAAGCTGGTACGTAAGACGACCAATGTCTGAATTAGATCCTCTACAAATGACATAAACCACCCAATAATCAAATACAACATGACCATCCTTCTTCATCCCGTCAAACAAATTTTACCACACTTCCCTTCTCAACCATGATCTCCTCTCTCACATGTTTTATAAGTATAACTCACCGCATAAATTTACCTTCTATGGAAAAGCGAGATCACGATGCCATATTTACGTGGCCAACAGCTTTTGGCTATATCGATGGGTCTCATTCATGTCCTTCACTTACACTTCCAAATTCCACATCTTCAAATCATGCACATGCAATATGGATTCAACAAGATCAGCTAATCCTAAGTTCTTTAAGTTATCATCGTTCAAAAATATGTCATACTTTGAGGTTCAAGCTGTGAAAATAAAACAACGAGGTAGAGAGAGCAGGATGAACGAATCTATATATTTTGTCTTGTATCAGTAAAATCGTAACTCTGTACGTACAGTGATATACAAAGCGAAGAAGAATTTTAACAGAAACTAGCTATGCCTCAAATTCCCTCTAACAATTCCTCTTTACTTGCCAACATAACACTTTACATGTCAACGTTATTACAAGAATTACATGTCAATATTACAAATCAATATAAACCGCCCAATAATCAAGTACAACATGACCGTCCTCACTATAAGAAATTTGACTCTAGGTGTCAAAAATCATTTTTCACCAAACAGTACCTTTCCCTGACCAAAAAATGAATTTCATTAAGGAAGGGGTTCGTGGAGGTCAATAAATGTCTAGACGCCCTAAAAAAATGCTTAGACAATTTACTAGTGACGAACAGCCAAACGTAACAAATCTAGGACAAAAACATTTGGTCATAAATTTTACAATTGCATCCACACAGGTAAAAAAACCGTTAGAATAGACTTTGTGTCACGCCCCGAACGCCGTTCCGCAGGGACCGTGACAGCCGCGAACAATCACCCGGAAAGCTCCAGCGTTCGTTCGTACATACATACTTACAGCGGAAAATACAGAATCGCGAGAGAAGCGAGCCAACTCATAACGTGGTTAAGGTTCTCAATAACTTGCATCTTAATACATACATAACATGTTTAACATTAACAAGTGACGGATCTCATCGATCAAGTCACAACAACAAAACAAAGAGTAATCTTTCTTCTAAGTCAGGTAGTCCTCCTGACTTCCTTCTCCTGAGGCATCTGGAATGACAAAATTTTAAAAACGTGAGTAAAAAAGACTCAGTAAGGGAAAACATAACTTTTAATCATGTTCTTGACTTGTACTTGCTTAACATGGAAAAACATAATTCATGATGCACATGCATGTCATGGGTATGCATATGCTCTTGCTTGTAGAGACATAAACTTGTTCTTGAAATTGGCCCCTAGCCCTTGAAAATCATTCATTCATAACTTGTGGGCTACTTACGCTCCATTTAACCCCTGGAGTCCAGGTTGTGCGTTCCCATCGAAACCGTCTCCCTTACCCTTGGGGACTTTTCATTTGGTCGAGCTAGCCCGTAGTTGCCCCCAGCCTGATGGCTAGACACGACCCTTGGAGGCCCACACCTTCTCATTGTCCTTCATTGTGGTTTGCACAGCCTGTTAGGATTCACCCATCCTTCTCGCATTCGTCCTTCTGTATGGGTGTCCATCATGATGGTACGGTACCGACCAGAGCCCCTTGACTTAACTTATCTTTCCATAAACTTTCCATACGACATTGCATAAAAATTCTCTTTAGAAAAATCATGCAATGCTCATGCCATGTCATGCTTGCTCGAAATATCATGCTTGTTCATGAATCAATGCAGTGTGTCATTCCAGTTTTCATAAAAGTGTAAGTTTCTACTTACAAGTTCCACTTACTGTTCACTTACTGTACTCCTTGAAAATCTTCTTGGTTCTCACTTTGTCTTTGCCTACAAAGAATAGGTCTGTTTCTCAATATACTGAGGATACGTGAAAGTATATTGATACGCTTTGGTTCTATGAAATATTCAAGGAAACCTATCGTGAAATCCACTAAGAATGAATAGTGATAATTAAGCACTTAATCTTAATAGTATAATATAGTTGCTGAATTTTTCTTAGTCCAACTGAACTTCTTGTTCACCTCTTAACCTCATCCTTCCGTCCATTGAAATGTTTCCGAATAGCAACTATATATATATACTTCAATATCATAGATCATACATTGCCTTAATCCTTTTTATCGCTTAATATCTTATTCAATCTTTTACTTATAGTTACTAATTAAGCTTAGGTTATTTAATTACTAAGTTCTATTGCAATATATCTCTATTCTTGTTTAGAACTCTTAATCAGCAACTAATTGCTCTAGGATTAATTTTAATCTTCTTTTTATTTCACGTACTCAATTAAATCTTTACGATAATCAATTATCAACCTTAGTCATAATTAATCCTTGGTTTAGACATAATTAATCCTTGGTCATACATTGGCCAAAAATATGGCCCCATAATTTAAATTAAAGCTAATACATAGAAAATAACAAAAGAAATAAACGGGGTCTCACACTTTGGGTGACAATATATTTCGTCACCCATCTGTGACGAAAACTAAATCATCACAAACGCTAAAAACATGTCCAGACGTAGCTGCAAGAACAGTTCAAACTATGGTAACAGATGACATATGAAACAGTTGTACCAGTCCGGACATCTAAGAATTTTACGTACATGATTTCAGTGATAATTGCCTTCATCACCCATCTGTGATGTGTGAGACCCCGAACTTTGCTTTTGCTATTTTTCACGTATTAGCTTTAATTTTTATTATGGGACCATATTTTTGGCCAATGTATGGCCTAAGCTTTATGATAAGGTACATCAATTAATATGAGATTTTATTTCATAAAATTTTTCTATTACATTATTTTCCTTTCATTATGAAAGTTTTGTGCAAGGTTTAATTATATTCTCCTAAGAGCCGAAACTTGCAAGGTAAGTTTCTCTCATGTATTTATATTTTTCATTTACCTAATATATTTCATAATTCATAAAATTAAATTATGATTAAAGATTTTTATATATAGGCCGAAAATAATTAAATGGAATAAAATCATGAATTTCTTTTAAGTATTGAATATTTTTGTGTGTCATTAATAGGTGGCATATAGTATTATCATATGGCCTAAATTAGTAGTTGAATTATCATTTGAATATTAGATGATAAGCTACTAGGCATATGATAAGGTTTTAAGAGAGTTTAAAACGATAAGCACACTTGCTTATCATAGTGATAAGCAAGCATAATGATAAGTTAGGGAAACTTTTATGTAATAAGTTGATGTGGCTATCGTAGAGATAGGCTAGAGTCATTATCTTAAGATATGTTGTCATGCTTATGAGATGATAAGCTATGTAATTGAACTAGATAAGCTAGAGAGCTTATAGGAGATAAGTTAGGTGAAAAGTAACTAAGTTGAAAGCTAGTTGTGAGAGTAACTAGAAAGTTAGTTGTGATAGTAACTAAGTTGTATTTTAACCAAACATCATGAATGAACTAAACAAGAGGCAAACCAAGAGGTGACAAAGCCATTTACGTAGGAGTGAAAATCCATAAAGTTTGTAGGCCATGTGAGTTGTAAAGAGAGCAATTAATTGACAAGACAATTCAATGGAAGAGAAATGAGAGAAAATCAAATGCAAGGGCAAGAGAATCACGTAGGAAAGCAAGCATGAGGAGGCAAAGTGTGATGTGAGAGAAAGTGAAAATCCAAAAGGAGAGAAAAGACAATGGCATGGTCGGCCAAAGCTCACCCAAAGTTCACCCCTTTTTCTTTTTTTCTCTCTTGTCACTTTCAAACATCTCATTGTCATTTGTCATTGCAATAAATGAATCTTGGGAGACTCAATTGCTTTCTATGAACTCACTCCACACTTAAGCATTTCAACTACACACCTCATTTGCTTCTCTTTGGCCGAATATCACTCCATTCAACTCTCTCTCTCTTTTTCCTCTCTTGACCGAATCTCCCCCTTGAGCTTAAGCTTTGTTCTTTTCTTCTTGCAACCAAATCACTCCTCTAAAGTTCTAAGGTTGTTTCTCTTCTTTAGGTGACCCAAATCCCTCTTTTGTGCAACTCATTTCTTCTCTTGGAAATTTCTATTCACCTAGCCATTTTCCCTTGTTGAAATCTAGCTCACTTTCCTAAAACTAAACCATTTCAAGTTTCAAGCATTGCCTTGTTTTATTTTTCCCCACCAAAAAACCTACCTTAGCACCTTATAATCAAGCTTGGAACCAATCCAAAAAGGGTGAACCAAAAGTAGGGAGAAGGAAGGGTTTTGGTGAAAATTTGGTGAAAGTAGAGGTAGGCTTGATTCTACTAAGTGTTTGTACTTAAAGTTCTTTATAAGTTCTAACCTAAGATATTTTATTGTGCTAGGTACTCAAGGCTTGTGATTAATCATCAAGGTAAGGCCAAAGATGTGGGTTGTTAGTTTTGAATATGGGTTGGCCGAATATCTCATAGTTGGATCTTGAGTTAGTGTATTGATTTTTGTTAGATCTTGAGGTTATGAGATCAACCCTAGGATATAATGTTAGATCTAGAAATATGTGAGCATGCAATCCGAACTCAAATGTTAGAAAGATGTTAAGGGATGAACAATGCATGTTAGTATGGTCTTAAAATGCAAAGGGTATGCATGATGTAAGTTTTGCCATTTAGGGTTGTGATTTATGGTGTTGGCCGAAACTTATAGGTATTGAATCTCCAAATATATTTTGTTAAATGTCAATTTGATGAATGGCCATGACATGTATAAAGGTTTAGTGAACACATGCATATAGGCTAGACTTGAAATATAATAGGTTGCATGCAAATCGAAAGAGCTAATCATTTTATGAACATTTGTGTTGGCCGAATATGGCATTGTGCTAGATCTAGAAGTTGTGTTGTGATTGGTAGATCCTAGGTTGTGAATCTGAAAATGGAGGATGGGATCACCATTGGAGAAGAAAACTTAGACAAAGAATGCTTAAAATGGTGCATGACCGAATGACCTAATGAGTGGAACCCTAATAGCAACCCTATGAATAAGATCTATGTTTATATGTGATGGATAAATGAAACTAGGGTTATGGCCAAATGGATTAGAGGATTAAAGCTTAAGTTCAATCATAGAATACACCATACAAGTAAGAGAAAACAAGGATAATAGGCTTGAAGGTTCGGGTTAAAAAGGATTAGCAAGGCCTTGTGATGTTAAGCATGGATTAAGGATTTAATTAGAGTGATTAAGTTTTGGCCGAAATCTATTAGATGCAAGTAAAGTGTAATTGTAATTATATGAATAACAAGAAAACCTTGGTCACATGAGGAGAAAATATATAGAAACTCTAATCAAGGTTAATGTCTCGGGTTGCACAGAGATCTAATGTCCAAGCCAAGAGTTAATTATAATTAAGGTTAGTGATTGATTAATGAAAAGATTTAATTGAATACATGGAATAAAAGAAAGATCAAGATTTAAATCCTAAATCAATTAGTTTGTTGATTAGAGTCCTAAATGTGAATAGATATATATTGCAATAGAATTAAGTAATTAAATAACCTAAGCTTAATTAGTAGAAAGTAAAAAATTAAATAAGTTATTAAGCGGTTAAAAGAATTAAGGCAATGTACAAATCTACAATATCTAAATAAATAAATATATATATAGTTGCTGTTTGAAACCGTTGCGATGGACGGGGAGTTCAAGGTTAAGAGGTGAACAAGAGGTTCAATTGGACTAAGAGCAATTCAGCAACTATATTATATCGTTGAGATTAAGTTGAGTGCTTAATTATCACTATTCGTTCCTTAGTGGATTTCAAGATAAGTTTCCTCGAATAGTTCATAGAACCGAACGTGTTGATATACTTTCATGTAAACTTAGTATATTAAGAATCAAACCTATTCTTTGTAGGCAAAGAGCCAAGTGAGATCTAAGGAGATTTGCGAGGAGTACTGTAAGTGAAGCTTACCCGATTTGGAAAACTGGAATGATACACTGCATGTCTTATTGTGCATGGCAAGATGTTTTTAATACAAGTGACATGTATTGTGTATAAATAATGTTTCAAGTACCCATGATGTTTCGAACATGTCATAGCATAATCATTTGCATGAACGCATGAGAGACGTTTTGATGCAAATGAAATTACGATGTTTTCAAGTGTGGCATGACATGTTCATTGCATAGAAACATGAAAAGTTATTTTATGCAAATGAAAAAAAATTTATGTTATGATTAAGCCCGGGGGGCTTGGGTTGGATCCGTACCAAGTTAAGTGAGGTTCATCATCCATACCGAGGAACGTTGATCGAGAAGGATGGATGAATGGAACCTAGGATGCCCATACCGAGGGACGTTGATCGAGAAGGTTGGGTAAGTCCTTGAGGTATGTGCAACCACACGGAGGAACGTTGCTCAAGAAGGTGTAGCGCCTCCAAGGGTCATGTCTAGCCACTGAAGGACGAATGCGAGAATGTGTGCTAGCTTGACCGTATGTAAGGTCCCTAAGGGAAATCGGGGATAGTTCCAATGGGAACGCACAACCCTGACTTCAGGGGTTAAATGGAGCGAATAAGCCCACAAGTATGAATAAGAGCTTTTCAAGGGCCTGGGGCCAATTTTAAGAACAAGTTATGAAAGAAATATTTTTAAGGGCCTAGGGCCAATTTCGAGATTTGAAATGTTTTTGAAAAGGCCAAGAGTGGCAAGAGATTTTATTGCATGGCATGTGCATCACGGAGCATGCATATGCATCCTGATTTTTATGCACTATCTCATGACTTACAGTTATGCATTTCTTTTCTTAACTCTACAGTGTATTGAAGTAAGTATGTTTTTAAAGCCATGTTTTATCGAAGTTCATGTTTCAAACTGTTGTTCCTTACTGAGTCTTTCGACTCATAGTTTTTAATCGTATCATTCCAGATCCACAAGAAGATTGGGAGCAGAGGATTATCTCACGTAGAAATCCTAGGAGTTCGGGAGTTGGAGTCGGAATTGGTGAACTCCGAGTTAGCACTAGTGAGTGCTGGTTTGTTTTGAGTGGCAGTATGTTGCCCTATTACGTTTTGTATGAGTTTGCGGATAAGATGCAATGTAAAGCCTTTTATGAGTTATAATTCGTTTACCGAGGGGTTATGTTCATTGAGCTTGTATCTCAGCCACCACGTGGATCCTGAGTGAGTCTTCCGATGTGTATAATAAAAGTATTTTTTCCACTGTAAGAGTTAGTGTAAGCGCTGGAGTGTTCCCGGGGAATGTTCGCGGCTGTCACGGTCCCTACGGGATGCCGTTCGGGGCGTGACATGATGTGTCCTAAATCGTAACTAAATATGGAACACGTAGAGATAGATTTGTGAGGGTTGTCCGCACACTATTCACAATCCTCGCATGATTGACACGTGTTTGGCTCAGACGTTCAAGGGAAATAGTTTTTAATGTCTACACACACGATAACAATTTGAACGCGTGTGGCAGTTTTAGAACCGAACGGTGGCTCTACACGTTGCACGTTCCAGATGTGTGCCCGCCGGAATAAGTCTGCACCACCCTAGACCATCCGAACAAAGTAGGATGTAGAAGATTTTCGCAACGGTTCGAGTTATGGCATATAATACATGTCCCATTGACGCTTGAACGGTCTCGAAATTTTTTTTCATCAAAACCTCATGTTTTATTCACAAAACGAACAAAAGGAAACAAAAGCATTGAGGGGGATCAGTCCCCTCATACAACCAAGAAAGATCAAGAAAGTGCTCAACAGTACGGGGATTGCCGCCTGAAATAAACTCAGTAGCGCCCCCAACGAGCTAAAAGGTGCACCACAGAATTTATTCGAACACTCCAAAGTTGCAGCTACCATAGCAAAAGGTGAATATCATGGAAAATAGGTTGAATTCTCTAGTCTATTGTCTGAGGATAGTGTTGAATAGCTGAAATAACTATCTCTGAGTTGCCTTCAAGGATAATGTTCTGAAAACCTTTCTGTTGAGCAAGTGTGAACCCCAATTTTGCCGCCTCCACCTCTTCTACTAAAGGCTCATCTGTGCTAATCCTGGCTATTTTAAAACCATGTAAGGTGCTCTTATCATCACGCAATATGTTTGCCACTATTGCAAAATTCTTCCTAATAGCCACATCAACATTAACCTTTATCACATCCACCGCAGGAGGTGCCAATGTTGTAGAGGATGAGGGTCTAGCTTCTTCTTCGAAGCAGCACGATCTTCCATTCTCGATTTCCTCACTTATACAGCCAGCTCAGTAGGCAAATAGCTTACCCGATCATGGACCATCCGATTCCTCCAATTCCAAAGCATATCAACTGCATTTACGGCATACAACTGGAACAAATGTTGCTCCTGTTGTAGAATTCCCAAGTGCTGATGTGGATGGAGTATTTTTTGTAGCCGATTTATAGAGCCATTACCAAAAACAACGATATTGAGTTGTCATGGTGACTCTCCACAAAGAGAGCACAACAACTCCTTCTCTTCATCCATACTATCCCCTAACTGCTCAGCTACTTTGCATTTAGTTTGAAGAATTTCCCACACAACTTTCCACAATAATACTTTAAGGCAATCATGCATTTTAAGACTCCAGAGCTCTTTCCAAACATCTTGTTGCAGATTACTGGATGCCTCACATCTTCGTGCAACCAAAGTTCAATAAACTGACTTTACAGAGAATTCCCCCGCAGCTTCAAGAGGCCAACATAATTTGTCAAGCAAATCCTTAGTTGGAAGACGTAACTGAAGTATAGCCTCAACCGACTCCCTAGTAAACAGATTCCAAAGCTTCTCTTCATCCCAGCTTTTGCCTTATGAAATGATTAAATCACTAACTTTAAAATTCATCTGCTAGACCTCTACCCCTTCACACAAACTTGATTTAAAACCCACAGCAGAACCAATCCATAGATCCCTTAATGCATCTATATTATGTCCAGTTTCCACTTGGTAACATAAACCGCCCACCAAGTCTCCACGTTGTTTAACAATCCTTTTCCAAATCCAGGAGTCAGTAGTTCTAGCCCCCGCCTCCCTAAATGATTGTCCTCTCAAATATTTACCCCAAAGCACCCGAACCCATAGGCAATATTTATTGATCAGCATGTGCAAGATAATTTAGCGACAATAGTAGAATTCACCTCTAAAGTAAGCCTCAATCCAAGACCACCATCCTCTTCATTATACAGATATGCTTCCACGCTTTTAAAGAGAGTACGATTTTTTCCAACAGTATGCCCCCACCAAAAATTATTGAATTCCCTTTCAACTTCCTTACACCAGGACAGCGGCATGGAATAATAACTCAGCAAATATGACGGTATAGCACAAACAACTGTTTTTATCAGCATTGTGTGCCCAGCTTCAAATAGCATTTTGGCTTTCCATCCCGTAATTTTCTGCATAAATCTCTCATTTATCTCCACTGCAGCAGCCACCTTAGCTCGGGGAATAATCAATGGCAGCCCAAGGTGCTTCGCTTTGGAAGGTAGTATCTGCAATTGCAGCTATTCCAAAATAGGAATTATTTGTTGCCCCCGAAATTTGTTTACTAAAATGTACTGATGACTTCTCCCGGTTCACCTCTTGTCCTGACCAAGCCATGTACTTGCTAATACACTATTCTAGCTTAGTCGCTTCTCTCAAAGTAGCCTTGCCAAACAAAATAAGGTCGTCCAAAAATAACATATGGGTGATACTAGGTGCTTCTTGCTCAACCTTAATGCCCTTTAACCGGCCTTGGCTTTCCTCTCTTAGTAACAATCTAGATAGTACTTCAGAACAGATTATGCATAATAGAGGTGAAAGGGGATCCCCTTGACGGATACCCCAAACGGATACCATGGACTACCATTAATAAGAATGGAGAACGAAGTAGTTGAAATGCATTGTTCCACCCACCTAATCCATTTGGAATTAAATCCAATTTTTTCCATAACTTTTAGCTCAAAACTACATTCCACGTGTTCATATGCCTTCTCCATGTCCGCTTTAATTGTCATCCATCCTCCCGCCATTGCTTGTGATTCATACAATGGAAAATTTCCGCAGCAACAATATAGTTATCTTGGATTGCCCTCCCCGAAACAAAGGCAAGTTGGAAAGGCGATATAAGCTTTGGTAAGACAATCTTCAATCTTTCAGTCATGATTTTGAAGATAATTTTGTAGATGATATTGCATAAACAGATAGGCCGAAATTGACTCACCTTAGTAGGATTATCAACTATCGGAATCAGTGTGAGATTAGTATGATTCAAAGCGGGTAGCAAGTCATCATTTACAAAAAAATCTTGGATAGTTCGAACAACATCCAAACCAACCACCTCCCAAAAAAATTGTCATACCATTGGGGCCCGATGCCTTTTTTGGAGACATTTTCTGAAGAGTAGCTAAGATCTCCTCGGACTCTAGAATTTTGGTGAGCATCTCGTTATCCTCAAAATTTATCAGCGGATCTATCAAGTCTTCGAGGTCATATGGTATATCTGGAGCACTGGTGGCAATTAGATGTTGATAGAATTCTAGAATTTCCTTGCCAATTGTTTTCTTGCCCGATAGCCATCCCATTCCGTCACTTTTAAGCTTGAAAATCTGATTACGGCAGCGTCGTATAACCATGGATGCATGATAGAAATTCATATTCGGGTCACTCGTGATTTTTACCTCCAAAGAATCTCCTTGCGGTGCATCTGTTCATCTAGCTCAATTTTCAAAGCAATCTCTGTATTTAGATTCCCTGGACTGGCCTCACGATGTTGGCATTAATCAAGTTGCTATTTAACCCGAGTGATGTTATCTTGAAGGTTACCGAAAAATTTTTATTCCACTGCCTTTGTGCATATCGAGTTGTTCTTATCTTCTTAGATAAACCATAAGCAAGGTGATCATCATTGAAATTCTCACAAGCTGCTACAACAACATAAAAGCACGAAACCTCTCTAGTCCAGAAGCACTCGAACTTATACAGTTTAAGAGCAGATTGTTCATTTCCAAATAAATGTAAAAGTACAGGGACATGATCTGAGTTGGTAACAAGATAGTTGTGTACCTTTCCATAATATTCGCCAACCCCAGTCTTTTATTACACCATGTATACATTGAACGAACAAATCTCAAGTCCAGAAACCTCATTGTCTGAATAAACTGATGCAAACCCCTTTATCATGAAGCTTGAAAACCTTTACCTCCTTGCTTCTCAGTTTGCCTCACAATTTCATTGAAATCTCCCATACACACCCAGGGAAGATTATCAATCGAACCAAGATGAGTTAGCTCCTGTCAAAAACTTTCTTTATCCTTCCACACAGAAGGACCTTCAAACAGCGAGTACAGAAAACCCAAATCCTCACCCCTTGGTTCAACCTCCAAATGCAGAAATTCTTCCACTTCCACAGAACCTTAAAACACAAATTTGAACGCCAACAGAAAGCAATACCTCATTTCCTACCGATTGGAGGCACAGTAATACAAAATGAAAACCCCAACTTCTACAAAACACGAACCACAGCACAGCAATCAATTTTTGTTTCCATCAAAAAAATTCCTACCGGGTCAGTAGTCTTCACTAAATCCCAGAGGGCTCAAGTTGCTGAAGGTCTCCAAACCCTTGGCAATTCCACGCAATGAACTTTATGGAGAGGTTGGGGGCATGTCTTGGCCCGCCTCCTCAGCTGATGCGAATGCAAAATATCATATTTTTCTTCCTTAATGTTTAGTCTTTTACAGTTATTTGGTGCCTAAATGTACTCATTATTCTTATATTTTGATTTAGGATACAAATGGAGGCATTAAATGCAAAACGAAGTTAATTGGGCGATTTTGGACAGTTTCGACATTGCTTCGTAATCGGGGCATAAATCTCTCATCCAAGCTCTGCTTGAGATGATTCAAGATGATATGGAACGCCAAGAAACCTATCTACATCTTTCATGTTTTGTGTTTTAAGAGATACTGGCTGCATGATGGACGAAATTGGGCTTGAAGTTGCGTCACCTGCACAGTTGTCGTTCTGGAACATTCCATATATTGCAATCTTGATTTCGGATCTGACCTGTTAATTTTGGGAAGTTTCCAGACCTGGTGCACGAAAATTCCAGAGGAAGATGCCACTTTCTTAGTTTTATTAGGTATCTATTTTATTTTTAATGTTTTTTTCCTTCAATAGGGAGATTTGGCTATTGTCATAGTTTTAGAATATATTGGCTAGGGTTGCAAGGGGGGAATGAACGTGGAAGGCATCTATCAAACATCTGAACTAGCCGTCTCTCTCTCTCCCCTCTCTTCTAACTTCTTCTCCTTCGAGTTTTCACTATGGCCTTGTGTGGCTAAACTTTTATAATTGGTCGAAGGGAAACTGAAGCCTCAGAATCAATAAAACTATGAGATCTAATTTATTTTCATTGTTCAATTTATGTTTTGAGTATTGGATGTTCTTCTATGCCTATTTTCATGATTGTCTCGTTTAATAGCTTGGAAGCCTACTAGTTTATTATTTGTTTCAATCTAATGCTGTGTTAGATATCAAATCTGTAATTGTTTGATTCCTCTAATTTGTTAAGCAACTAAGTTTCAATGATTTGCTGTGTCAGAAATCATTAAATCTTAGGAAGAACGAACGACTAAATTAAATGCAACCGCTTGTGCTTGTGTTGTTTAGCTTCATTGATCTCTCTAATTCTTAAGGCTGCTACTCGATTAAACCTTTAGCACTTGTCTTGGGTTGTTTAGTAGTTAGGGTTAATTAGATCGCTTGTTTTCTAATTAATTGCGACTAAGGAGAGATAGGATAATAGTTCCGTTGGTGAATATTCAAAGTGTAAATTGATATATAATTTGTATTGATGATCAGTTGTAAAATTCTGATGGTGGATGTTAACCTAGACCAAGGTTTGTTCTTTTGATTGATTTCGATACTTTAATTTTAATTGTTCCTTAGTAATTTTTCTTAAAATTATTTTCGTTATACTCAAACCCCCCTCCATCATTGTTCACATAGCATAAGACTATGCTAGATACTCTCCGTGGGAACGATCCTTACTCGCACCGCTACATGTATTTTTATGAGTATAGGTTTTATTAATTTGGTTGCCTACGACAGCACACCAAATTTTGGCGCCGTTGCCGGGGAGGTTTTTCTAGTTTATTTTTGTGCTTCTTGTGATCCTTATTTCATTCTTATTAAAAAAACGTTTGCTTTCAATAATTATGGGTTTGGCAAAATTTCGATTTCGGTAGAACTAGGCCTTGATATTATAGTTTTATGAAGGTAAACAATGTTCTAAGCAAGACTAGTTAATCATTTGGATTACTAGCCCACTCACTTGAGGCCAAATTCCACCGTCTTCTAGGCTTTTTGGCCATTTCTTTTATTTTATTTTATTTGTGTTTTAGTGTAGATTTATTATTTATTTTCATTACTTAGATTTTTTTTCCTGATTTGTTTTTCTTGGTTTATTAGAGTTTCCTTGATTGTTTATTACTGTTACTCGATCTTCTAATCAAGGTGATTTGCAGTGTGATCCAAAAATAGAGAGAACTTTGCGCAGGTTAAGGAAAGGAGCTCCGAGAAATTATGAAGAGAACGATCTAGCTCTTGATTCCCTATTTGCTAGCGATTCTGATTTAGAAGAGGAGGAAGTCATGGCTGGAAATCAAACTTTGAAAGAGCTTGCTGCCCTTGATTTGAATCAACAACCCTTATGCATAACGTTCCCTACTTTAGATGCTACTACTACTTTTGAATTAAAATCTGGACTAATACATCTTCAGCCCACTTTTCATGGCCTTGCAGGTGATGATCCCCACAAGCATCTAAAGGCGCTTCATGTGGTATGCACGAGTATGAAACCCGCAGGGGTGACTGAAGAGCAAACTAAACTAAGAGCCTTTCCGTTTTCTTTAAAGGATTCGGCTAAGGATTGGCTCTATTATTTACCCTCCGGGAGTATTACCACATGGAACGAGATGAAGAGGTTGTTTTTGGAAAAATATTTCCCAGCTTCAACGGCGGCTAACATTCGAAAAGAAATTTGTGGTGTAAGGAAGCACAACGGAGAGTCCTTACATGAATATTGGGAACGTTTCAAGAAATTATGTGTAAGATGCCCCCATCATCAAATTAGTGAGCAGCTACTTATCCAGTATTTCTATGAGGGCCTTCTACCTACTGATAGGAGTATGATTATGCAG